>MU228158.1:490044-521259 GCA_018584345.1 Thuja plicata | reverse complement strand
ATAATTGATTCACCCCCCCCCCTCTCAGTTATCTCTGAAGTATTCTAACATAATCATGCCAAACAATTAATTTTATGGGTTGTTTGGGACAGTAAAATGCATCTCAGTACAAGGGCATAACTATCAATTGAACTATTGGATCTTTCCAAGTTTTATATATAATTTAGAAAACCTAGTTTAGCACAACTACACTTAAGAGATTGTAAAGTTGAAGTGTAGAATAGAAATGGTGAATAACATAACGAAAGATAGTAAATCTGTCATGATAGTGGACAACAAGTATTATGATGACCATCTTTAACTAAGGCACGTTGTTTGCATGGATATTATGAGTTGTGAAGGCTGATGGATTATGTAGTTAGTACTGATAATTGTGCACAATCAATAATCAAAGAGATTTAATGCACTTAGTATTGCCTTAGGTTGTGAACGTTGGATCAAATTGTTGTAACTAAGTGTGCGCAGATGTGGACAACAATGAATCAAAGGTTGATTGGTAAGAGTTTGCAATATATTGCAATGTTAGGTGAAGTGTGTGAAGGCCTTATTAGAAGGTATATCAATATCTGGAATAGCAAGGCATAGATACCTTAAGGAACATTGTCTGATTATTGTTTTGATATTGAATCCTAGGGAAAGGATAGAGAATGGAAGTTGATTGATTGCTGAAGTATAATAGAATATGCCTCTAATGTGTTGTCAATATGATGAAAATATGGTTGGAATAGATGGATCTTAGAAGGATTGATGGTTTTCCATGATTCTCTACATCAGATTGGTATCAGAGCTAGAAGCTCCTAAGTGTGTGAGAGGTTACAACTCACACTAGGACCTAGCCCATGAAATTTTGTTTATTTGGTTTTGTTGATAAAACTATGGTTGCAGGTACCTATCCACTAGTTGCAATTAGGTAGACATGAAGGTCTATCATGGGGCCATAGGAGATGGTCTAGGGCCAAGGAGTGGTCCATTGGATTTCCAAGAGACCAGGGAGAGAGGTAAGGAGGAGAACTCCTAGGTGAGGCAAAGAGTTGGTGAATTTGTAGCAGCAATGAAAGGTGGACTTCTGACTGATGGTACCTTGGGAGTTGTAGCCATAGATGCTCCACTGACAGGGGCACTAGAGAAGAAGGTGACAAGGGAAGTCCTGTATCCTTGAGGGTAAATATTGTAAGGGGTAAAGAAGCATGGAGAGGTAGGCTGATGGTGATTTCTAACATAATTCTTTTGCAGGTCATACACACATTTCCAAGAGACTTGGAAATCTTTCGAGCTTGGCAGTATGGTACAGGTGCACCTAGGCAAAGGAGCAGTATCCAGGAGGTCAGTATGAGATATTGTAGTATTTTTTATCCAAAAATTTCATTAATATGGATTTTTATGTCATGTGAGTCATTTGTAATGATGGGAATCCATATGTAAAGCAATTGTAATCAAAGTGTAAAAAAGTTGTCTTAGATGTCCTAAAAGTCTTGAAATTGGTCAATGGGACAAATATTCAAAGTAAGCCTATAGAAGGGAAAATAAATTGTATTTGGTCATTTTTAGTCCATTTGGACATGGTTGTAATATTTCTGGATCCACATGGGGTCAAGAAGAGCAAATTGTAAAAGTGCATAAAAAGTTGCAAAAAGTGCAATGTTGCAAAATTGCACTTTTGCAACATTTGCACCCAATATTTTAAAAAGTTAGTTATGGGGTCATACCTATAAAAAAAAGATATAAATATATTGTATTAGATGTTCCAAACATGAAATAGAGGAAAGAGATAAAGTTTGAAGCACTTTTGAGCAATTTCATATTCTTGTTTTGTTGATTTCTCTGTAAATTTCTTATTTCCAGGCCTTGTACGAACTTGTATGGCTTGGAAACAATGTATGAGGAATGATAAGTTAGGTTTACGAATTATATTTCCTCTACAAGAGGTTTGGTTCAATTTCATTGAGGCATGAAGGAGAAAAGTGGATTTTAGTCCAGGTAGGTATGAAACCCTCCATTTGTGATCTGTCAACAAGGGTTTTAAGTTTTCTTGTGATTGCACAAATGGAAAAAGTATTTGTTTGCATATTTCAAAACTATATTCTTGTATCTTTCATTTACAATCGGTTTTACATTGAATGATCATATATGGAGTGAGAAAATGGATGTCTAATCATGCTAAACAGTTAATTTTCTGGGTTGTTTAGGATAGAAAAATGAATCTCAGTATGGGGGGCATAACTATCAATTGAATTGTTTTATATATGATTTAAAGAACCTAGTTTAGAACAACTACACCAAATCGATTGTAAAGTTGAGGTGTATAACAGAAATGGTGAATAACAGAATGAAAGATAGTAAATTTGTCATGACAATGGACAACAATTGTTATGATGACCATGTTTTACTAAGGCACATTGTTTGCATGGATATTATGAGTTGTGAAGGTTGATGGATTATGTAATTAGTAATGATAATTGTGCACAATCAATAATCAAAGAGAATTAATGCATCTGGTATTGCCTTAGGTTGTGAATGTTGGATCAAATTATTGTAACTAAGTGTGTGTAGGTGTGGACAACAATGAATCAAAGGTTGATTGGTAAGAGTTTGCAATGTATTCCAATGTTAGGTGAAGTGTGTGAAGGCCTTATTGGAAGGTATATCCCATGTGGAATAGCAAGGCATAGATACCTTTAGGAACATTGTCTGATTATTGTTTTGATATTGAATCCTAGGGAAAGGATAGAGAATGGAAGTTGATTGATTTCTTAAGTATAATAGAATATGCCTCTAATGTATTTTTAATATGATGAAAAGATGGTTGGACTAGATGGATCTTAGAAGGATTGATGGTTTTCCATGATGCTCTGCATCAAGTGCACAATTGTAGGTCATTTATTCAGTTAAGTCTTAAGGTTGCGATCATGTGTTGAGGTTAAGTCAATTAGTTTAGTCAAGACTATTCACAAGGTGGCAAGAAATTAAGTCATATGCTTCAAGCGGTTGTGACCATGTGAATTCCATTTGTTGGAAGTTAAGTCTATTCTATTGAGGGTTCACAAATTTTTTTAACGGTTAATTTACCAAGGTGCAAACATGTGAAAAGGTGCCAAGTGTCCCAAACTTTAAGACTGACTAATTTTTTATTAGAGAGTGCAGGGTCACAAGTCTTTTGTAAAAGCTAAGGAGATGGTTGTGGTAGTGCGAAAAGAAACCACATGTCTAAAGGGGATTTAAAGTAAAATAATTTGGCATAGCGTCACAAGATTTGAAGGAGATTATGTTGTTTTCCTGTGGTGTTGCGAGATGCTAACACATAGATACAATATCTTGATCAATGGTTGATGCAAGGTTGCAATATTATTTGGCCTAAACATTAAAATTTTGTGACCATGTGAAAAGGTTAAAGATAATTGTTGGTGCAAGGTCACATGGTTATGACATGGTTTTATTTGAAGGTTGCGACTGTGCGGAGTTAACTGTTACAGTTTTTTACTAGGTCACAAGACACATTTTTAAGTCATAAAGGTAAACTCAATGCCACAAAGGCAGTTGACTGGAGTTGAAAAATAGACAAGTGGGGTTTGGGATGAATAGAAAGATGACATGACATAGACCTACTAGATTTTCTAGCAATATTATTCAAATAATTTTTAAACTACTCAAGGTTTCTAATTTCATGGCCTGATGACATGATCATTTTCATTCCATGACCAACCATAGTTATTATGGATGCTTAACATTAATGGTGAGTTGATGGATAGAGATTTGGTACTCGAGAGAAAGCTTTAAAGCAATATCCATACCCATCATTTTCATATCCATTACTAATATTTTTTCTGTGATGAGAAAATTACCTCTAGAATTAAACCATTGCAGTTGCATAAAGAATAATTACATAGAAGAAGCTTTTTTCTTTGGTTCAGAGAGTTTGTTATCTTAAAGAAATGGAAGAACCAAGTACCTCTACCTAGTCAGTAGTTAGAGGGAAGAAACAGAAGGAGAGATTCTCAGAAGAATACGTTCAGTTTCCACTAGGGATATCAAATTCAATGTAGGTGTATGATTAGGCATGAAAGGATACATGTTCTGTTGGAAACACTGAGAGGGGGGGTGAATCAGTGTTTAGCTAATTATTCAATTTCAACACTTAAAACATAAATCAATTAAATATCACTTGAAGCTTAACATAAGATCTTATAACACATAATATGATTACGGGGAAACCTTGATTAGAGGAAAATGCCGGTGGGAATTAGCACCCACAAATATTATACTAGTATAATGAACCTGTTAAAGTTCCTTTGCCCTGTTAGGAGTAGTCTTTACAATGCAAGTACAATGACCTGGTTAAGGGTCTAACCCTGTTAGGAGTATTTTACAAACAAAATTTTTAGGGGTGATGAATCACTGTCCAAGAGCTCACTACTCAATAAGAAAGAAGGCTACAACCTCCTGTGAATAGATATGCACTATATCCAAAAGTGAGCTGATGTATGTGACACAAAAGTCTGATCAGTTCCAGTTATGTGCTTATGCTCTTATGTTATTTAAGGGCTCTATCTCATTCTGATATCTTCATACTGCTCTTCTTATATGACTTCTCTGACTATATCTTCAACACTTACACTATATATTTACATTGCATATATATATGTTTATGCCTGAATAGACGCGACTATAGACAAGACCTTAGTTGGTCCAAAAACAACATTCACAATGCTTCCAAACAAATTGGCTTAAGTGGGTTTAAAACAATGTTTAATACATGATTACAAACTTATTACAATAGGCACTTAGCCTGTACATAACAAAAGATTACACGCTAATCAAAATAATGAAGTCAGCTTCATACTCTGTATTCTGAACTGCTAGTGTACTTGTTCTTTCAATAACTAGTCTGTACTGCCATTCCATACCATGTGTGTATAGGATAAGCATAACAACATGCCATAGAGCTTAAGTCTAAATGCACATATCCTAATGTGATTTTACGCATGTGCGCTGATGCCCTAATCGACTGCAAGTCACTGTTCTGCTCTGTCTTCTACACTTAGTCAATTTTCACTTCATAGTTTACTGTCAAAACTTCATATGACTTTGTTTCCATAATGACAATGCAAAATAAGCCATATACTCCCTAGGAGTCAACTTGCCAACAATCTCCCCCTTTGTCATTAATGGCAACAAAGGAATGCGGCCAAGTTACTCAAAATTGACTAACACCCAAAAATTATATATTCTTATCTTTAATATATACATACACTGCTCCTCATATATACTTTATTCATTATATACATTACTCCCCCTTTGATATTAATGACAAAGGTTTCAAAAACAATTGTAAGTTTCTACATACTCACTCCATGTATACATCTGGATATACAATCTAAAGATTCTTCATTTCTTTCTGCCAGAATGCCTTTAGTGCATCAATTGTTTGTAGATGGGCACATAAGGCATATGTAAGTTTTTCCATCTTTTTCAAATCCATGCTTGGTCCTTGATTGTAGGTAGCAATGGTTGCATCAATTTGTTTCATACTCTCATCCAAACCTGCTAAGGAGGGTGCAAGTACATTTCTCAGTTGAGTATGCCTGATCCTTATCTTACTGATCTCCATTTTAGCTTTTTCTATCTTGTCTAGTTGACCTTGATAGATATTGTTGTAGATGTTCATGTCTTGCATGGATGTTTCAACTAATTTTCTAACACTATCAACAAAAATATCTTCCTCCTCTATCTTTTTGATGTGTTTAGAGGTGAGTTTGCATCTGTCCATGTAGTTTGCTATAACCTTCCTGCCTTTTGCTGCCAATACTTTCAACATAGACTGACCAATCTTTAATGAGTTTTAGATCTAAGGTAAATTTCTTTACTAGTTCATTTAATCTTTTCTTTTTATACTCATTTTATGCAATTCTCATGGCTGAGTCTACTAAGCTTGTAAAATGTTCTTTGAAGCTTGTTAGGATGCTGTCTACATCATCAACTGATTGAATTTTTGCTACTTTCTTGTCTGCAGGCACTAGGTCATTCAAAATGTTTACTAATTCCAAGAAGAGAGGGTTTCTAATAACCTATTTCTCTTTGCCTTTTTCCATGGCTAGCACATTGATCTTTATTAAATCTTCTTCTCCCCATGCATCCAAACTTGTTGAGTCAAGAGTTAAACTTGACAACAATGAGTTTGATGGTTGAATGGATGGTGTGAATATAGTATTCTAAATAGTATCCATGCATTCACTTTTTACTGGGATTTGCATAGCTGGTATGTCATTAGTTTGATTGTCTTGTTCTTTATTCAAATTTGTTGAATCATTAGGGGGGACTTCATCTTGTTGTAAGGTTGTGTCATTAGTGCATACCTCCTTTGTTTCTTTAGTGCTTACAAATGCTTTATCAAATTTGTCCATATCATTATCAGAGGCTATCATGGATATCTTGATATTATCAATTAATGTAGTATCCCCCAAATCTTTTGTTGTATCAGAAGTTATTGAGACTGAGGGTGCTGACACCCGTGGACTTGTCTTAGGTGCATTCTAAATTATTGGTTCTACAACCTGTTTAGGATGAACTAGAGTTTCCTTAGTTGTAGGCGCCTTTGTTGGATACATATTTCTATCCATAAATACCTGCTCAAATGCTTTATGAGTCTCTTCACCAACCAGGTCATACTCCTTGTTCATGATATGAATAATTCTTGTTTTGGTTCTTAGGTGCGGCTTTACTAAATCCAATAGAATGACTTTCTCATCATGCGAGCACACCGAGAGAAGACTATCCAATGTTTCTTCTCTTATCCTCATATCCTCTTCAATTGCTTGCCTCTTTAACATATCAAGTATGTTCCATACCTTATCTGGTATGACAGTTTTAAGTTCCAATACTATCCTTTTGAACTTAATCATGTGAGAGATGATCATAGAATGGATCTCTAATTTGTCTATCTCTTGATATTTGTCATATACATTCTTGAGAGATTCTAGTCTTCCTTCATTAACAATTATGTTCCTTAAGACATTAAGACTAGGTCTGAAACCTACCTCAAGAGGGGCTTGTGTTCTCTTTACCTTCCTCCTTGTAGTTCTTGAGGATGGATGACTTGTGGGAACTTGCTTCTTCCTTCTAGCCATATTGCTAAGTACTGATGGTGGAGATGCTTCTAGATCAATGGTAGTTGATGGCACAGATGTATCTTCATTTGATTTCTTCTTCTTTTTCTTAGGTATATCATCAGTCTTTTCTGTTTTAACTTCTATGGGAGTCTTCTAAAGTTCTTTGGCAATCTTAGCTTCTCTAGCTCTGTCAAGATCTTCTTGTATGACACCATGAACTTTTAGGATATTTGAGGTAATCCTTGATGCCTTCCTTTTGTTTTCAGCACTATACAAGATAGAATCAACTTGATTTGTCTTTTCTCTATAAGTTCCCCATCTAGGTTCATTGGGATCCTTGGGCGTAGATAGGAGGACTTGTGCATAACCTTCCAAAACATGTTCTTTGACTTCATAACCAAGAGGGTGAATCCATTTTGTCCTAGGCTCAACTGCCTCCATGCAAGTACAATCAGTTTCTACCATTAAGCATATGGTGTCTTTGTATTTCTCAACTATCTTCTCAGGTATCTTGAATGTCTTCTACATCTTGATCCTAAAAGTTTTGATAACCCTATCCATAGAGTCTTTTGCACTACTCTTTGATGTAGCTTTTAGAGATATTTGAGACATAGTAGGCTTGCTCCTATCTAGGTAAAGATTTGCAACTCTACCAACATTGTGGAAGTATAGATAGATGATCAAAGAACCAAACCTAAATATGTTTCTCTTGTCATGCTTAATGGATTTGATATTCTCTATCAGCTATGTGCACAATAATTCATGGATATTGTACTGAGTGTTATCTCTTACTATCCTTATTGTTTCTAGAACTGTTGCTGCGAACACAGTATTCAGTCTGCTTGCTTGCTAAAACTTGTATCCAAGTATCATAGTGAGTAGTTTTATGTCTTTCTCCTTGATGGGATCAACAGTCATGCTGCACCTATCACTTCTAGATAAGAAAACTTGTTCAACCTGCTTCTTGACATCCTTGCCAGTAGGAAGAGCTGGTCCAGTCTTGGGAAGTCTAGTCATCTCATGAATTAAATCTGCAGTGATGCGGACAGGAACCTCACCTATCTAGTATAGATCATCATGTATCTTGCTTAGTAATATCTTCACCCATTTTGGCTCATAGAACTCATGTGCATTGGAATACTCAAAGATAGGGTTATCAATGAGATGCGCGTATTCATCCTTGAATGTATAGTCTAGTTTCATCATAGAACCCATGAGAGATGCAATGTTGTTGTCTCCAACTATTTCCTTCTTCCAATAAACATATGCGCGGATGTCTTCTACATGTGCGACTCCAAGTGGAGTCCTAGAGAATGCTCCTTCGACATCATCCAGTATGGACTTGAATGGATGCTTCTTAAAAACAAATCTTTTCCTCTCAGCAATGTCAAATACAACAGGGGTTGCCATACTTACTTGCAACTAGGTTAAGTAGGGTTTCACGATGATTCTAAAATGATGCGACTGCTAGGGTTCCAATCCAATCGTTAATCCGTTCACAAACCAACTAATCCTTTAAGATATAGTGCTTTTATGCTTGATGCTTATCTACTTTCTGAATGCTTCAATCTCAAATGCAAAGTGAGGTTTTTTAAGATCTTTTGCCAATTTGTATAAAGATCAATTGCATTTAATGCTCGTTGCCATAAAGCAGTTTATAGAGAGAATTTCAAACTTTGTTCTTGATGAAGTAAAGGCAATGCATGAATGCATACAACCTTAATTCATGATCACATGCATGAATCCATAGGCGCATACTTAGAGGTGAGTATACTAGCCACGCAGGGGTTCAAAGCTAAAATAGCCCCCCCTAAGACCATGAGGGTCAATTATTCAGAAGTAGAAGGTGCATCCACTGAGGATGCATCTGATACCTTATTCTCTTCATTATCCTTATTTACTTCAACCCATATTTTATCTGAGTTAGCTTTAGCTTCCACAAACTTGACTTCTCCTGATTCTTCAAACAAAGACTTCTTAGGATTCTCTTGTCTTTTTGTTCTTGATCTGGAAAACCTTGAGATGTGTCCAACTTTTCCACATGAGTGACAAATGATAGGAGGTCTAATGTTGTTACTCATCATGTTGCATTGCTTTTCTATGTGTCCATTGTAATTACATATCTGACATGTAATGTTCTGTAAGTTTCTTTGAGGTTGATTTCTCTGATTGACTTGATTTTGATTCCTTTGGTTCAGTTATGGCTGATTTCTTTGATTTGTTCTGCAATGAATAGCCCTATGACCAAAAATATTGTAGGAGTAACAGTAACCATTGAAGGGTCTTACATTCTTACAATCCCTTGCCAAGTTTCCATGCTTGTTACAGGCATAGCAAGTATGGTTGACTGCCTTGTGCTTATCTTTTGGTGGTTCTGCTTTGGTCTCTTCATGATTCTCAGTTTTATTTTCTTCTGAAGATTCTATTTGAGCTTTCTTTCTTTCTTGTAATGAGTTGATCTCAATTTGAGCTATACTATATCCCATACCAGTGGTATCACCTTTTATATTTTGTGCATAAAGCTATGATTGAATTAAATTAGAACTTGTGTGTAGTTTGTCAATCTTATCTTTTGCTCCTGATTATTTAAATTCAATCTTATTCTTGATGTTTTCCAATTACAAGATTTTCATATTGGCTTGCATGAGTTATTCATCTAACTGTTTATTTTATTTTTTCTTCTCTTCAATAGCTGTTAGGCTATTAGTTAACTGATCATTCAATTCTTCTATCTTATCTTTTAGAGACATGTTCTCTTCATTCAGTTTCAAATTATTGGTAGAGCAATCTTTTAGATCTTTTCTTAGTTTCTTGATAAGCATTTGTGAACCATCAAATTTTAGTTTAAGTTCTTCATTTTCTTTCTTAGATATGTCTAGATCTTCAAGGGCCACTTCAAGATTCTTTTTTAGATGTTTGACTTCTGCTGAATCCATGATCTCTTGAAGTGGTTAAACTTTTATCTTAGAGGACCAGAGCTCTGATACCAATTGTTGGAAACACTGAGAGGAGGGGGGGTGAATCAGTGTTTAGCTAATTATTCAATTTTAGCACTTAAAACATAAATCAATTAGATATCACTTGAAGCTTAACATAAGATCTCATAACACATAATATGATTACGGGGAAACCTTGATTAGAGGAAAACCCTAGTGGGAATTAGTACCCACAAATATTGTACTGGTATAATGAACCTGTTAAAGTTCCTTTGCCTTGTTAGGAGCAGTCTTTACAATGCAAGTATAATGGCCTAGTTAAGGGTCTGGCCTTGTTAGGAGTCTTTTACAAAAAATCTTGTTAGGGGTGAGGACTCACTGTCCAAGAGCTCACTGCTCAATAAGAAAGAAGGCTACAACCTCTTGTGAATAGATATGCACTATATCCAAAAGTGAACTAATGTATGTGACACAAATGTTTGATTAGTTCCAGTTATGCGCTTATGCTCTTATCTTCTTTAAGGGCTCTATCTCATTCTGATATCTTCATACTACTATGCTTATATGACTTCTATGACTATATCTTTGACACTTACAATATATCTTTACATTGCATATATATATGTTTATGCCTAAATAGACGCGACTATAGACAAGACCTTAGTCGGCCTAGAAAAAACATTCACAATGCTTCTAAAAAAATTGGCTTAAGCATGTTTATAACAATGTTTAATACATGATTAAAAACTTATTACAATAGGTGCATAACCTTTACTTAACAAAAGATTACACGCTAATCAAAATGATGAAGTCGGCTTCATACTCTGTATTCTGAACTGCTAGTGTACTTGTTCTTTTTGTAACTTGTATGTACTACCATTATGTACCATGAGTGTATAGGATAAGCATAAAAACATTCCATAGAGATTAAGTGTGAATGCACATATCCTGATGTGATCATACACACATGCGTTGATGCCCTAATCAACTGCAAGTCACTGTTCTGCTCTGTCTTCTACACTTAGTCAATTTTCACTTCATAGTTTACTGTCAAAACTTCATATGACTTTGTTGCCATAATGAAAACACAAAATAAGCCATATACTCCCTGGGAGTCAACTTTCCAACATGTTCTTGTTGCAAGAATCTAGACACTCTGGGTTCTACTAGTGCATCAATTTTCTTATTTTTCTTCAATAAAGGAATGAGGGATATTCCAGTGTGCAATCCATGGGTTTTGAACATGGTCAAAATGATTATTTATGATGTATTTATGGATGTTGACCTAGTGAAGGTGTTGGAAAAACACTATTTCTAGCTCAAAAAGTTTATAAGAAGGAAGGAAAAAACTGTTGTGATGAGAACTGACAGAGTTGGTTTCATGGAAGCATTTGGAATTTTTGGTGCAATGAGTGCAGCCATAGACTTGGATGAGGAAAAAAAGGTAATATCATCTGCATAAGAATGTTTTGAAGAAGAATGCAATCCCCAAATTCATGCCTAGGGATGGAAAAAGACTTAGACTGATCCTGGTCAATGTGAATGAGCCTTTTGATTTGGATACATTCTAAAATTACATCAAGTATATGGTATATGGTCTCTGTAAATTTTTGGGAGTTGAAGGAGGAAAGACAGTAACTGACGACTTGCTGATGTTGTATATGGACATCCAACATCCTCATGTGAACAAAAAATATGACTACATTTGCTACATAGTCAATAGAATTGAGAGTGACCTGGAGGCTATACAAAGCAATCCCTCCAAAATTGACTTCAAGGACTACTCCATTCTCATGCATCTAATTATGTAATACAATGATGAACACATGGATAAGGAGTTAGTCTTGTTGAAGGAGGATATGGGTATGTCAATGCCAATTCAACTATGGACAAGGGTATGGGAATGCACTACTCAGATTTCTTCATTTTTACATTTTGAAAATTGAATTGTGGGCCCTATTACGGATATGCTAGGTGAAAGAGATGATAGAATCCCTCATTCCCTTAGAAGAGAGATTAGACATCTACATACAAATGATAAGGGGAATATAAGGCATATTGTAGGTGATGCTTTTCTTTTTGAAAATTTTACATTCATTAGGGTTTATGGGTACCCTCAGCCACCATGCATTCTACCAAAATATGTTCCTCTTAGGGTTTGAATTATTGAGTTTATTTGGTAGTTAACTCAGGTAGATAAGGAATACCTAGGTCTGAAGAAGAACAATATGAAGGGAACTTTTCTACCCAGGCTATGGGTGGTAGAGGATTTCACAGTAGGAAAATGGGCTTTGGATTCCATTAGTGATTTTTAAAGACATTATAGGCTATACACTACAAAGGCAAGAATGTGTGATCCATAAGGGTTCATGAGAACTAACCTGAAAGAGATGGCAAATGTTACTTCGCCACTACATGAGGCATTGCCTGAGGAAGACATCATCAAAAACTTAGTTGTCCCTAGTGAATTAGCTGAAAAGAGAAGGAAATGGAATGACATCCAAAGAGTATGTTGGAGCATTAAATTTTTCCATTTAGAAGCATCAAATTTACCTGTTGGCATTAATGTTTCAAAGGTAAAAGTGTATTGAAGGGGTCAAAATCAAGTTATTCCTCAAAGCAACTAATTTGGAACATTTTTTTGCTGGAAAACAAGTGTGGAGAAATGACATAATTGTATGGTTTCACAAGGAGTCAATATCAAAGGCCGTGAGATAGCATTTTTTTGCTATTGCACTAAAGACATTTCTAAGAGATCGCGAGATTATGATTTTTTTATTTTTCGTAGGAACTAAAATTAAAGCTTTATGAGATGGCTTAAAGATTTGCTAGATTATTAGGAGCTGGGATGTGAAAGGAATAGAGATAGGAGATAAAAATAGTTTGGAATGAGTAAAGGAAGGAGGCTTTGTGATAGGAACAATCAGAATTTTGTGAGAAAAGATTTCAGAGATGCTGTAATTTTGACATGCTGCAAAATGATGTCGCCAGAGGATGAAAATGATCTAAATTTAATAATATAAAATAGACCTAGTTCTAAAAATCAAAATGCCTATCTCCAATTAAAATATTATGTTCGTACAATCTATGATGGATTTCAGAGAAAGCCAAAATCATCAAGATAGGTAGTTATCAACTAATTAGTTGATTAGTTTTTTCTCAAAAGAGTTTTCTAAATTTTAATAAAGAATAATGTCTTTTCACTCTAAAGGGGTATGAAAATTATTCAACCACATATATATGTGGTGTAAAATGTAATCATAAAGGAAAATCACATTGTAATATATGATTTTTACTATATTATCATTTTTGAAGATACTTGGATAGTGACTGCAACCGATATGCAAATCATTTGTATTCACTATTTTTATTAATACAAAGAAAACTTGTTTTCTGTCCAAGATTAAGGAATTAAGGTCATTGTTTTTTATTGGAGTGGTCCTTTGCATTTTTAGTTTCAATAATTTATTCTTTACTATTAGATGTCATAGAATTGAAGTTTTAAATATTGGTTTTGAGTATCAAGGGTAGCATACGAATCTCTCATCTATACAATTCCTTGTCTAATTGGTTTCCTGCCAAGGAATTAAATTCATTTAGACTAAAATAAATATTATAACCAATTCATCCTTGATGTCATGGGGAAGGGGATCTAAAGTTAAATTTTAAGGTGTACATGATAATTCAAATAAAGCTTGACTACATTCTGCCCAATTAGTTGGATAAGGGACTGGCCTGTGTATTTCCTCAAAGAATGTTTTTTACATTTGCATGAGCATTGAAGTTATTTCATTTCATCCTTGTGTATTTGAAGTTACTAGTATATTATCTCATACCTAAAGCATTTTCTTACACACTATTCAATTGTTACAAAAAATTCAAACTAAGTAAGAATTAAACATTCTTATTCTAATTAATCTCAAGGAGCATTTTTCATCTTGAGAGATCAAGGAATTCTAAATTTTCTATAGTAAAACACCTTTGTGTTTGGGGTGAGGGTTTACCCACCTAGGTTTAGAGAAGCCAAAAGTGCAAGGGAATTAGAAACAAAAAGAGTAGAATCTACAGTCTAGAGTAGAGACAAATGGAGTATGTGATTCCAGTATTCATGTGAGCATAAAGGATCTAACCTGAGCAAAGGTAGTTTCTATATTTATAGATCAAATTTTACTGTTTCTTATTAGCATTTGTAATAGAGAAAAATCTCTTAACTAAATGGATTTAAGATTCCTATTTTTAAACCCTAGAAGTAGGTGACATTCAAAAAGAGTGTTTAAATACCTCTAACAAGGTCACTCCTAACAGGGTGAAGATCTTAACAGATCCGAGGTATATCCCTTAACAGGGTCACATCTAGAAAATGTATTTTTAATCTTTCACAAGATAAGTTCTTAACCGAGTGTACTTCCGAAGGGTACATTTTTATTGTGGGTCACAATTCCCATAGAGTTTTTTTTACCTTATTGGGTTTCCTCGTTAATTCTAGTGTTAACTGAGTTTGAATTATTTATTTCCATATTAAGAGATGTATGGTTGTTTAATTTATTAAGTTATTTGGTTATTCGGTCATTACTGTATTTATTTATACTGAGTGAATCAATGAGATAAGTTTTAAAGTATTTATGTTTGATTTTTTTTGATTCACCCCCCTCTCAGTGGACCAACAATTGGTATCAGAGCCTGGTACTTTGAAGTGTTAAGTTTAAAAGGATTGAGTCAATATTAAAAGATGTATAAGAGGGAAGCACCAAAGTTGAATAAGGAACATTTCTCTACATGAAAAAGTAGAATGAGATTGCATGTGTCTAGTATAGGAGAGTATGGACTTCATTTTCTTGATAATGCATATGTTGCACCTACAACTGCACCTTTGACACTTAATGAGCAAAGACAAAAGCAAGAAAACACACAAGTCATAATTGAGATTACTTCTACACTTACCGACTAGGAATATGATGAACTTGATGGATGTACTACTTCAAAACAAATGTGTCATAAGCTTATTTTGACCTATGGTAGAGATCATAATGTTCAGAAGGCAAAGCCAAGAATTTTGAGAGGTAAATTTGATTCAATGAGAATGAAAGAAGGACAAAACATAATATAATACTACACTAGACTTAAGGAGATTGTTTTTTCTATCAGAGGAGCTGGTGGAACCATAACAAAAGTATATGTAACAAGAAAAATGTTGAGAACCCTGCTACCGAGTTATGTTATTTGAGTATCTGCTATACAAGAGTTGAGATCCATTCCTCAGATGAATGTTTCACTTGATGCTACTATTGGTAAGATGGTCGCATTTGAGATTAATGATTTTGATAATAATATACCTTCTACATCTAATATTGAGTGTGAATTTAAGACATCCTTGAAGATTGGAATTTATAAGGGCTCTAGAGCTAGTGATAGATATGTGAGTAGTACCAGTGAGAGATTTTATAACTGTCAGAGTGGTTTGGAAGAGTTATATGCTATAGATGAAAAAAATGAGAGAGAGTTTGAAGCTTTCTTGGCTAGAAGGATACAAAGAGGCAAATGAAGATACTAAGGTAAGGTACCCTTCAAATGTTTTAATTGTAAAAATATTGGTCATATTGCATCTAACTGCACTGAGAAAGATAATGAGGAGAAGAAAGATAACAAAGATACAGACAAAAGAGAAAATAGATTCAGGAGATTCAGAGACTACAAAAACAAAGGTAAGAAATATTGTTGTATTGCTAATGAAGGACTAAGGTTTGATGATTCATATGAAAATGACGGTGAATAAGTTGTGTATGTTTCTATTAAAGATAATTTTGATGAAGAAAACAAATAAGAACTAAGATCCCTAATATCACAAGTAAGTAAGAATGAAACATGGATTATAGATAGTGGTTGTTCACATCACATGAATGGTGACACACTTAAGTTTACTTCCTTGGAGAAGCATGATGGAGGATTTGTTAGATTTGGTAACGATGCTCCATACCATGTGAAAGGAAAAGGCTCTATAATTATACTGAATAACACAATATGTGATGATGTTTATTAGGTTGAAGGCTTAAAGTATAATTTGTTGAGTGTTGCACAGTTAAATAACACAGGTCACTGATTGGAATTTCAACATGGAAAGGTGAAAGTTTTTGATAAGAAGGAGAGTCTAATTGCTACTGGAGAACAATCTAAAGGTAATTTATTTTACCTTGATACTTCTATGAAGAGTTGCCTATTTTCTAAAGTTGAAGATGTTTGGTTATGGTACAAAAGGCTTTGTCATGTTAATTTTGACAACTTGATCAAAGTGAGTAGAAAGAGTAGAGCTAGAGGACTACCAAGATTAGAGAAACCTAAAAAATGTTACGTGCAGAGAATGTCAAAAGGGTAAGATGAATAAATATAGTTTTTTAAGAAAAACTTATATTACACAAGGAATTTTGGATTTAGTGCATACTGATTTATGTGGACCCACGAGGACTCAAAGTTACTATGGAGACATATATTTTATTTTATTTGTGGATGATTATTCTAGAATGATGTATGTAATATTTTTAAAAGAAAAATATGATGCATTTAAAATGTTTAAGTGGTACAAGGCTAGAGTTGATAAAGAAACATGAAGACAACTCAAATGTCTGAGATCTGATAGAGGAGGTGAGTTTACATATGATGAGTTTACACTATTTTGTAATGAAAAGGGAATTAAGAGACATGTGTCAGCACTAAGGACACCACAACATAATGATATTTCTGAGAGAAGAAACAAATCTATTTTTTATTGTGTAGGGACATTGATGATTGAGAAAGGTATTTCACAAAAATTTTGGAGAGAAGCAATTAGTACTGCTCTTTACACATTGAACCGAGTACAAATGAAGAAAGGTACCAATAGAACACCTTATGAAATATGGTATAAACACAAACCTAATGTGAGTTATTTCAAAGTTTTTGGAAGTATATTTTATATCTAGAAATATTATAGAGAAGGAAAGTTTTATTCTAAAGGGGATGAAGGGATATTATTAGGATATTCTACAAGGATTAAATCCTACAAGTGTTTGAATAAAGTTACTAACAAAATGGTGGAAAGTGCAAGAGTGAGAATCAATGAGTTTGCATAAAATAATGATGAAGAAAGTAAAAAGTAACCTGAAGATTATGAGAAGTTTGTATATGTATAACTTGCTGTTCTTGACACCTTACTGAGATCACCTATCGAGGAGGAAGCAGAACAAAGAGATCAACAATCGAGTGATGAGGATGAAGCACCGAGACCTAACGAGCCTGTTTTAGAAAAATATGTGAGAAGGCACCACTCCTCAAGTAATTGGAAATAAAGATGCTGGAGTGATGACAAGAAGCAAGGTAAGAGATAATACATGTTTGATATCTACATTTGATCCAAAGAAAGTTAAAGATGCACTAGATAATGAAGATTGGATGAAAGCAATGAAAGAAGAGTTTGATCATATTTAAATGAACAGTACATGGACTTTAGTACCTAGGCCAAAGGATAAAAAGGTTATTGGTACTAAATGGATTTTAAGAAACAAACTAAATGAGAATGGAAATGTTATCAGAAACAAAGCTAGATTGGTTTGTAAAGGTTATGCACATGAAGAAGGTATTGATTATGGAGAAACTTTTGCACCTGTTGCTAGATTGGAAGGAGTTAGAATAATTATAGCTTATGTGACGTACAAAGGATTCAAAGTTTGTGAAATGGATATCAATTCTATATTTTTGAATGGGATACTTGAAGAAGAAGTTTACATTGAGTAGCCTGAAGGATTCATTGAGACCACAAATAAGAACAAGGTATGCAAATTACACAAAGCTCTTTATGGTTTGAAGAAAACACCCCGAGCATGGCATGAGAGATTGCACTCTTATCTAATAAAAATAGTATTTCAAAGAACAAGTGACAATAGTAATGTTTACTTGAAGTGTGAAAGTGACAACAAGGTTTTAATTGCTGAAATTTTTGTTGATGATATTATTTTTGGAGGCAATAACACCTTATGTAAGGAATTTGCTGATGAAATGAGAAAAGAGTTTTAAATGTCAATGATTGGAGGGACTAATTTCTTTCTAGGTCTATAGATACAACGAGTTTCAGAAGGGATCTATATTGCACAAGCTAAGTATATCAAAGAGACCCTCAAAACTTTTGGTATGGAAGATTCCAAGCCTGTTGGAACACCGATTGTCACATGATGTAAATTTTCAAAAGAAGATGAGATAAAAGAAGTGGATAATACTCTTTACCAATCCATGATTGGTAAATTACAGTATGTTGTTCATAGCAAACCTGATATAGCAAACATAGTTGGGATTGTTGCAAGATTTTATTCTAATCCTAAGGAAACACATATGTCTGCAGTTAAGAGAATTTTTAGATATCTAAAAGGAATTGAATATTTTGGTTTATTATACAAGAAAGGAGGTAATTTTGATCTGCAAGTCTATAGTGATGCAAATTGGGATAGAAATATTGATGAAAGTAAAAGTACTAGTGGAGGAGAATTCTTTCCAGGTTAAAGATTGGTCACATGGCTAAGCAAGAAGCAGAGTTGCATTTCACACTCTACTACCGAGGTAGAATATGTTGTTGCTGCCATGAATTGTGCAAATATTGTTTGGGTCAAACAGATACTTGAAGGTATGCAAGAGATTGTCTCAAATCTTATAACTATTTTTTGTGACAACACAAGTGATATCAACATATCAAAGAACTCGGTTATGCATTCAAAGACCAAGCACATTTCTACCAAGTATCACTACTTGAGAGAAAAATTTGAAGAGAAAAATGTGGTATTGGAATATGTGAATTCAAAGGAATAATTGGCTGATATATTTACAAAGCTACTACCGAAATATTCTTTTCAGTATCTCAGAGGTAAATTAGGGGTTCTACCCCTATCCAATATTCACTAAGAGCATGAGGCATGCTGCATCCATTCTATACTTTATTAGAATATATATTCTTGAATTAATGGTAGTATAAAACACTTTAGGTGATTCCTGAAGTTGTGTGGTGATTTATGTATGCAATGAATATTTGTACAT
The DNA here is from genome assembly GCA_018584345.1 of Thuja plicata. Classification (NCBI taxonomy): domain Eukaryota; kingdom Viridiplantae; phylum Streptophyta; class Pinopsida; order Cupressales; family Cupressaceae; genus Thuja; species Thuja plicata. The sequence goes on along the minus strand of MU228158.1, from coordinate 502,169 downwards.
GTAAGGTATAATCCATTGCTGAAACAAGTTTTTAGGAGTATGAATTTTTGGCATTGTTGTCAAAGAGGGAGAGAATGAATTGATGACATTTATCCATAAGGGAGATATTGATGAAAGACAAAGAGAATGAATTGCTACTATTTACTCATGAAGGAGAATTAGAATGTATGCTATAGTATAAGAAGATTTATCCAAGAGGGAGAACAATTTGATGATCAAAAGCATAACTATCAACTCAGAGGGAGTAATGAGAGTATTGAGAATTTCCATCATCAATTGCTATAGTAATACTATAGTGTTGCCATCAATGCCAAAGAGGGAGATTGTTAATCAACTGATGGAGATGATGAAGACTAAGTGATAATATGTATACATATTTGTAGAAATGGTTAGAATAGTTGTTATTTTGTCATTGATGTCAAGTAATTAATTACTGATTTATATTGAGTTACCATATCATAAGAAGGAGAAGTTAATGGGTGACCAATACAGATTAGACAATGATGAAGTAATATTGATATAGTTGTTTGCTACTATATATTTGATGTTATCAAGTCGGTATTTAATTGATTAATTCAGAGATTGAAAAGAGTTAAGTTATGAATGAAAAGAGTTACTGTAACGAGCTAGACAGAGTTAGTCGGTATAGAGTTGTGTTAGTCAGTTTTCTTTATTGAGCACTGAGAATGAGTTATGCACTGAGTAGTGAATGGAGTTAGTTACCAAGTTGCAAGGCAAGTTACCGATTATAGGATATTGATTGAGAATGATGATAATATCAAATTTAATATGAAGCTATGATGATCTGGATATTCATAAGGATTAAAGGAATTTTGTTAAATATATACGAGCAAGAAAATTCAATGACAAGATCTAAGGCAAAGATTAAGCGGTTAAACTTGATTATTAAAGTTCCTAGAAAAAGTTCAAGTTACAAGGTAAAATTTAAACGGTGTACCGAGCTGAGATTTATGAAGAAGATGATCGAACGACTGAGAGAAAATGATGGAAAGCCTAAGAAAGGAGATTAATAGGAAAACTTTTGTCTATATAGAGGATGATAATGAATGAGAGAACAAAAGTTACTGAGCAGAGAATAGAAGCAGAAAGAGGAGAATCTACAGTCTAGAGTAGAGACAAATGGAGTATGTGATGCCAATATTCATGTGAGAATAAAGGATTTGACCCGAGAAAAGGTAGTTTCTATATTTATAGATCAAATTTTTACTGTTTCTTATTTGTATTTGTAACAGAGAAAAATCTCTTAACCAAGTGGATTTAACAGTCCTATTTGTAAATCCTAGAAGTAGGTGACATTTGAAAAGAGTGTTTAAAGAAATATAACAAGGCCACTCCTAATAGGGTGAAGATCTTAACATATTTGAGGTAAATTCCTTAACAGGGTCACATCTAGAAAATGTGTTTGTAATCTTTAACAAGATAAGTTCTTAATCAAGCGTACTTTAGAAGGGTACATTTTTATTGTGGGTCACAATTCTCACATAGGTTTTTCCCTTATTGGGTTTTCTCATTAAATCTGTTGTTAACTGAGTTTGAATGATTGATTCTCATATTATGATATGTATGGTTGTTTAAGTTATTAAGTTATTTTGTGAGTCGGTCATTACTGTATTAATTTTTATCGAGTGAATCAGTGAGATAAGGTTTAAAGTATTTAAGTTTAATTTTATTTGATTCACCCCCCCTCTTAGTGGACCAACAATTTTCTTCTCTTTGTTTGCAAGGGGTAATTGGACTTTGGCCTTCTTATGTTTCACTAAATCTGACATGGATCATAGAAAATTTTCAATTATATACTATAGGGAATCAATTTGGAAAAATGACTTAAAATTTTCTTAGGAAGGTCAAAATGATGAACATTTATAGGTTCTACAAGGTCACTATTTAGGTGGAGACGTCGGTCGTAGTCAGAGATGTTGATCTTTAGAGAGGCAAACTACAGGAAGAGATGTCATTGTAGGCTAATCAACTTGTCGACACGGTACTCTGTCTAAATTCTGGAGAGGTGGAGATGTGGGTCTAATCAGCGCAGAAGTTGATCTATACAGACATGGATCTACATTGCTGTTGATAAAGAGAAAAGTTAAATTTTCAATTTTTTTAGGGTTTGACCAAGTTGGACTATTTGTTTGACTAGTATGTTGGGTCTTTCTCATGGCAAGAGAAATCACAACTGATAGAAAATTAAAAAATGCCAATTCTTATCCTTCAAATTTTTTTGTCAAAAAATCATTTACACGGGTATAAACATCGAACAAGCACTTTCTACCTAAGGAAATGACTATAATTTAACACTTATAATCCCATAGGAGCAAGATCCAATCTCGATATAATAAAAACTCATGTGGTGTCCCTTTCAATATAAGAGGTATGTCAATGTGGATATGAACAAAAAATAATGCACTTAATAGGGCCTTAAAGGAGTGGGTGAATAGGGGATCCCCTTGTGGGGCCTTGCCCAACTTTTGGTGATGAAATCCAAAAGCCTTTACACCTCATGTCTAGGGGTATACATATGGTGATTCACTTCAGAGGATGATGCAATCCACTTGCATTATAAGTGTTAAACCAAGGATAAAAGGGTGGGCTATGAAATTAATGGTTTTTAGTTAGGTCTGTGGCATCCCCCCAATCAATTTTTATGTGTGTGAGACCCTTAATTCCCTAGTGGACCACATAATCTCCTTAGGCACTATTATCCCAATCTAAGCTATCATCCACACACATCGCTTGTGTTTGGAGGGATAAGACAAGAGTTTTCTCAGTGTCTTGTTTATATATGGGTGGGGTATTTACTAGTTTGAGGTCATCCTTTGAAGGGGAGTGCTTCCCTCCAAATAGACCTCTCTAGAGGTAAAGACAAAACTACCTTTCTCTTACACCCAAGATCGACGAAGGTGAGGGGAAAGGATACAATAGATTCTATCTTTGCATCACATAAATTAAAGGGATTCTAAATCCAAACAAAGACCGAAGATCTTGAAGGGAGTACCTCCATCGACAAGATCTTCCAAGCACACAAGACACTTGATTAATTCCCAATTGAAACCTAATTAGAGAAACTCATGTACAACTACTCTAACATAAGACACTCCCCTAAATAATTTAAAGATTGTTAAAGCATGAGAGTGTTCATTCCTTAAAAGCATGAAAACATACATTCTAAGAAAGGGGTTCATTCCTTAATAATGCATTCTAAGAAATATTCAATCAAAGTATAAAACCTCTGATGAAACCTGCAAATTGTTAGTAGTTGTTTGTTTCGATCTTGGACAATCCATAAGAGTTGTACCACTAGTATTAGCATTAGGAAAACAAAGTTAAAACTTCAATAAATTGGCTATAGGATGGAGACACCAGAGAACATGTGCAGTTGGTCAATGTAAACATTGGTTCTAAGGTCAACTATAAAATAACTAGAAACATAAAATAAAATTCAGCACATGTTTAATACCTTCACTTACTGAGGGGAGACATCGATCCTGATAGCATAGACAATAATCTATGCAGAAAAAAAATTGCAGAGACGATAATGTAACCTATGGTTAGAAAAGTGAATTTTTTAATAACATTTAGTTTCGTAGAAACCTATTTTTGATTAAAAAAAACCGAATGTTCAATTATTTAAATCCATAGGAAAGTACTTAAAAATCAATTTTTCAAGTTAGTGGAGGTGAAAAATTCCTGGAGCGGAGACGAGGATGAGTAGAGTGGAGACGCCAATCTCTAGAGATGGTGTTGCATTAAACACAGGAGCTGATGTGAGACTCCCAAAATGTGCACTCAAAACTTGTTAAAAACTTGTCAAAAAATGTTGAATTCAGGACTTGGGGTGTCATCGGGCATTCTAAAATGTATGCGTGAGAATTCCAACTCTGTATAGTCTGGCATAAAAAAGTAAAGCTAGTATGAAGACATCTAATCTACACATTAAATACTCACACAACCTCCAGTGAGCTAAAATGAGTTCACCCAAAACTCATTTGGTTTTCTCCTTATAGAGATTTGTGGTCGTGCTCACCAAACACATTGTAATATCCCCAATGATGCAAAGCTTGTATATGGATGAAGCTACAATGCAACCTAATGGAGATAAAATGGCTTGAAAACTAGTATGGAGAACTAGCAACAAGCTTTCAACCAAATGATTAGATTATGAAGCTAGATAAAAATATTATTCTAGAATGAGATGCAAAGTATCAAGCTAACATGGATTCATAGATTTAACTAACATGCTATGATATGAAGATTCAAAACTAGAAATGAAGCTAAACATGTATATGATAAATGCCTTAAAATGCTTGGAAATAAAATAACACAATAACACTACCATGCAAATGAATGAATGAAATGCAAGAGGCAAGAATCCTATTTATAAATTTTTGGGAGAGATGAGAGGGCTTGGATGAGGTGGCACATATGTGGCATCAACATAGGAGCCACATAAGAGACACATGGGCAAAGGGGATGGTCATGCAAAATTCAAAGTTTATCATACCTGTGAGAAACTTGGGATAAGATAGACATTTAAGATTGAAAGGCTCAAGGTTTATCACACATGTGTGAGAAACTTTGGGGAAAGGAATAGGGGACAGCCTTGTAAGGTTGTGGTTGAATTATTTAAGGAAGTTGGTTGGCTTCATTTGGAAGAGTTTCTCACACATGTGAGAATAACTCATTAAGAACTAATAAGTTAGGAGTCACCTTTTTAGAGGCCTAATCATGGATTAGTCTAAAATTTTAGGCTTAGCGGGTGAAGTGATGTAGGCTAGGCTTTAGATTAGATTAATAATTAAATTAACCAAATCAAAGTTTAGAAGAATTTAGGAATAATGGAGGGAATAAATAAATTGAGATTTATTTAAAGGGGATTTGTGGAGGATATGTATTTAATTAAATTTAATACATTAGAGGGGATGTATTTAAATACCTAGGAGATGAACCTAATATAATTAAATAAATATAATTAAATAGGTACATGGAATCAAAAAATATAATTAATTAAATAAAATTAACTACATTTTTGAAGGGAGCATTAATTAAAATATATTTAATTAATGTAGAGTGTTAAGGATGTTTTTAGACGTCTACAAGACCATATCCAAGTCTATGGAAAAAACTACCATTAGAGCAATGGAAACAACTCAAAAAACCAAAACTCAAAAATAAAATATCTAAAAATACCCTTTGGCCTGTAATTCGCCCAACCATGCAAAAATGTCATAAAATGTAAATTCCAATCAACTCAGAAAAATCGAGTAGCATAGCATTACAATTTTCATACGAAAATGAAATTTACTCATACAAGCCCAACCAAGCAATGAAATGAAATAAAATCATGGGGGAATCCTAATTCTCATCCCATATAAATTAAATAATTTAATTTGAACCAAAAGATGAAGTAAATTAAAAGTTATGAGAAGGCCTACCTCATCTAATGGTGGAAACACAAAAATTGGTTGAAGAAAATAATATTTCATGAAAACAAAAATGACTCCAGACTAGAGAGAGCAATCACGTCAGAAATCCAATGAGCCGCTACCCACAAAATTTTGTCAAGAAGAGATCACCCAATGAGAAAATCTCTCAAAAGCTTCAACAAATATTCATAAAAACTAAAATGCTCTCCAAAAGACTGTGTGTCAAAATGAAGTCCATTTCTTCATTTTATGCACTTTTTGGTCAAAACACAAAAATACTAATTAAAATCTCTTAAAGAAAAATCCTTATCTCTTTCTTCAATATGTATATCATCCATTTGTATATGATCACCCTTTTCATTATGATATTCTTCATGATTATCATAAGGTAAATCTTCCTTTCTACTCTTGAGGAGACAATAGATATGCTCAAATTATGGACTTTGAGATTCAAGAATCTCAAAGTAGGCTAGATAATCTTTATTATTGGGTTCACGTGAGTTGTTGGGAGAACAATGACGTTGGTAAAATATTTTCTAATATATAGTGTATAAATATAACACACACAAAGAGTTTTATCCATATTTCTTCTATTAATAATTGTATCAAAACCTTGTACACAAGAATTTTAGGAATTAATTATTGTTAGAAGATTACTCACTTCCTTAAGGAAACATAAAAGACACCCTTGTTTAACTTCGTACTTTAATATTTTATTGTGAGTAGTGAGATGGTGTCAATGAAAATATATAATGCATGCCATGACTTTGCAAATACTTACCAAGAATGTTACACACTCTTTTCCTCAAAAAAAAAAAAAAAAAAACACATCTTATCTTTTTTTATCTTATAATTAGATCATTTATTTTTGTATTTTCTTATTATGTTCTTAGATAAATATTTAGAAGTAAAAATGCATTACCCTCTACAATTTATGCATGAATTATCTTTACTTTAAACTCCTACTACAAATTCTTGATAGTTGTGTCTATGTAACTAACCAATTTTCAATTTTTTTCATTTTGTTCTATATCTCCTTAAAACAAATTAGCTTCATTTCTTGTTAGTATTTTGGTCACATTATTTCCATCTTGAATTCTATTTAATTCATTATTTATTTGTAGGTTCGAGTGAAATGGAATCAACATTATTCGCTTGTAAGAGACAATTTTTCTTTTCAGTTAAAGATTCAAAGAACTAAACAAGAACTACTTTTCATGTTGTGATTTTTGAGGCCTAAAGCTAGTGCTAAATTATAATTTCCTATAAACAATGATCTCCTTTTTTCCATGATTAAATTTTTAGTACAATTTGGGTCTTACAATGATAGAGCTATCACCCTTTTAATGGATAAAGATAGGAAGCACAACACAACATTGGATACAACAAATTCATAAATTTCTTGAGGATAGACCAAAGGGTTAACGAACCTGATCCATAGTAGAGTTTCCAATCTATTAGTTTTCAAACCCACTTCTAGCAAATTCTAAAAATTTGTGAATTTCTATGCTCAAATTTATTGGGAGGATGGGCAATGAATGATTGAATAAATAGTTCTCTACAACAATTGTTGGCACTGTAATACGTAGGGAGTAGTCTTATTAATAGGCACTATAATTTATATGAAATGTATTAGGTTTCTCATAGTCTAAAACATATAAAATTTTCATGCATAAATGACAAGAATTCTTAAATTATAACACATTCAAATACACTACTTCTACTATTCATGTTGACATTAACATGATAAAAAAATACACATCTAATGATTTTATTTGTTTGATTATGTGTGAGCTAGGATGGTTGCTATAGACTAATTGATTTCTATTCTTAGAATAAAAATTTCACAAAAATTTCCCTCGCTTTGATTTTAAAAAATATTTTTAGCGGTTCAAAACATGCACCATTACCATATAGTAATAGAACCAATGATTAGTGGCTTGAATCAAATATGATTCTACTTAGTAATCCTTTATGAAAACTATATTCCACACTAATATTTATAATGTTTCCTGAATACAAACTAACATAAACTCATAATTTAGTACAACAAATGCATATAAAGAGAATTGTAATCCTTACCTATTCATCTTACATAAAGATAACATAAAAAAGAAACAACTATAGAAATAGATATTCATTCATATTGTACATCTAGAAACAATTATAGAAACTAAATAAATGAACAACACTATAAATCTGGTATTTCTTCAAATTCGTGTGATACATTGTACATAATCTCTTTCCCTTAATTTTCTAAGCTTTACAAATAAAAAAATTATCCCTTATATAGAAAATATTTCAAAGATAATCCCTAACATATGAGTGACACATATCAATCCATGAGCACAAGATGAAGAAGATAAATAAATTCCCATGTTAATCCACTAAAATAATAGTCATCACGAAATAACATTTGTACTTCCACATTAATAATATGGGACATTTTCTTTTTTTACCAATCTTCAAAATGAATAATTTTTCTAGGTAGGAAAAAACTTAATTTAGACCTTTAGTCTTGTTAGGTCATTAATTGTGCTTTAGAATGGGCATAAAAATCAATGGGAATAAATTACACAAAACACAAATATCGTGAATTTTTTTAAGGGTTGGGGTATGACATATTTCATTATCTAATATGATAGCGAAGGATATCACCACAAATTTACTCCAAAAGATATATCAAGGAATTTATTAGGAGTTAGGGATTAAAGATATCAATGAATTTATTTTTGAAACTATGTAAATTAGGGTAAGTTAAAATTCACAATTTTAATAAGGTAATATTATTGGTTTTCCCTACCAAATGATGGTTTACTTAGAGGGGGAGGTGGGGGGGGGGGTGAATCATAAAATATTGAAACTTAACACTTTAAAACTAAACATTTGATTAAACTCGAAAACTCAAATTAAAAAAACAACCGAAACTTGTAAACACTTCAAAAACTTGATAAACAACATATAACATAAGAAAATAACATCCATCGTTATCAAGAATCACATGTAACATCACATTTAATGAGGAAACCCAAATTCGTAAAAACCTCTATGGGAATTGTCACCCACAAAAATAAATACTCTTCTGAAGTATGCTCAGTTAAGAGCCAATCTGGTTAAAGATTACAATGTACATTTGTTAGATGTGGCCCTATTAGGGGATTTACCTTAGATATGTTAAGATCTTCACCTTGTTAGGAGTGGCCTGGTCAGAGAACTTAAACATTCATCCTAGAATGTCACATTTCACAAGGATTTACAAAAAGACTTATTAGGACAACTCAGTTAAGAGATTTTATGTTACAAAGATTAGTAAGAAACAATGTATTGATTTGATTTGTGATTCGGCAACTACCTTTTGCTTGATCAGATCCCTTGTGTGCTCTCTAAAACTATAGGAATCAATAACTCATCAGTCTCTTCTCTGGACTGGATCTCCACCTCTTTCACTAATCTTCTCGGTAGCACTTCAACTTTTCAAATCACCAACATCTCTGTATAAACATGCAGACTCATCAATATATAATCCTTTGTTTTGCCTCTTAATCTCATTGATTAGGTATTCCTTTAATTACACTCAGCTGTGAGATCATCTCTTATGAACTGATTCAATGTATCTACAACTCGGTTAAACAGTTAACCTTTGCCTCGTGACTTGCACTTTTCTTGGAATTCCCAAGTTTACTTTTTCCACTTAATCTTCATTTTAGATCTTCAACTTGATTTTTCATGACCATAGATCTTGTAAAAAACTTTGTCTTTGTCCTTAGAATCTTCTTGATCTTTGTTCCTTCACATTAAATGTATTCTGATCCTTGAATTCAATATCTAGTCAAACTCTATTCCATCCTCGGCGACTCGGTGACTATCTTCACTCGGTGTCTGACTTCACTCAGTTACCAACCTTTCTCGGTAACTGACCTTGCTCGATTGTCAACTTCGCTCAGTGACTGAATTTTCTTTTCTAGACCAACTAACACTTCATATTACCAACAAACTTCTCACTTCTTGATTACTAGGCTTGTTCCCTTTACTGACTTAACAACATCAAATATTAAGTAAAAATAGTTATACCAATGATACCTTATCATTCTTTGATCTTTCTAATCTACCCAATTAAGATCCTCTCCAAATGATATGGCAACTTAATATAAACTAGAAATCAATTTGTTGACATCAATGACAAAATAACAACTGATCTAACCATTCTACTTGCTTGTATTCTACTGAACTTGGTCTTCTTCATTATTACCATCAATTGGTTAACAATATCCCTCTTTGGCATTGATGGAAACACTATCAATTAATGATGGTATACTCTGATCTCTCTGTACTATCTTTTCTCCCTCTTATCTTGTTCTTCCTCTTTTCTTTCTATCACATTCTCCTTCTTACATGTAGTCTCCTTCACTTGTTTATTCATCACTTACTTCTACCTTATGTATTTATCAATTACTTACGTCTCCGTCTTAAACAAACAATGCTATAGATACATACTCCTGAAATCTTGTTCAGTAAACGAATCATACTTGCATGTATTGATTTCTCTTTGCATACATAAATCCTTTCACAACTTCAGGCGTCACCTAAAGTGTGATCACTAGCATCAAATAAAAATTTAGATATTCTAATGTGTCCTAGAATTGATGCGACATGTGTCTTGCATTAATGAATTTTGGATAGGGTTAGGACCCCTAATTTACCATTGAGATACTCAAAATCATCCTTTGGTAGTGGCTTGGTGAATATATCAGCTAGTTGTTCTTTTGAATTTACATATTCCAACATTACATGCGTGTCTTGTACTTGTTAGGGTTTGACGGAACCGGAACAATATAAGAATAAATAGTTATACCTAGAAACAATAGAAGAAAGAAACTAAACACAGATAACACATAGATTTAACGTGGTTCACCCAACGCTTGGGCTACATCCACCTACACAGCCATCCAACCTTTCTTATTATCCAGCAAAAACGTACACAACCTTACAATGCATTATACATCTCAAATGCTTATAACATGTGTTTTAAGGCAACCTCTAAATTTGACCATTTTAGGGTTTTACCAGACATGTCGCCACAATATCAACACCTAATACATGATCAGTTGCCACAATATAAACAATCTCCCACTTGGAGACTGATCAGTCTCCACACCAAACAATCTCCCACTTGGAGACTGGAACCAGATGACAATGTAGTATGTGCAATTCCCACTGGATAAAAGACCTTGCTATGTATTAACCCCATGATCATCAGCCAAGAAGCCCAATAGAAGCTGAGCAAGAAACCAACTTCTCCTTGGGGACTTCCTTCGTGAACATGTCTGCAGGATTTTCACTTGTGTGAATGTTTTCAAGCCGTAATTGGCCATCCTCCAAAACAGACCTTATAAAATGGTACTTAAGCTGTATGTGCTTTGTCCTTGAATGAAAAGTAGAATTCTTTACAAGATGAATGACACTCTAGCTATCACTGTACAATGGGCGATCTTCCTGCTTCTGACCCAATTCCTCTAGAAAACATTGTAACCAAATCATCTCCTTGCTAGCTTCTGTAGTAGCTACATACTCAGCTTTAGTGGTTGAAAGTGCATTAACCTTCTGCAATCTAGAAATCCAATTGATTGCAGTACCCCCTACAGTGAAAACATACCGTGTAGTACTCCTCCTTGTATCAATATCTCCTGCCATATCAGAGTCAACAAATCCACTCAGAGCAGAACTGGATCTTGTGAAACATAATGCCTTTGTAGTAGTACCTCTCAAATATCAAAGAATCCATTTGACAACATTCCAATGTTCCATACCCGGATTTCTCATATACCTGCTGACAACTCCCACTGCATGAGCAATATCTAGCCATGTGCATACCATCACATACATTAGACTGCCAATAGCTGATGAATACGGGATGTTAGAAATTTTATCTACCCCTTCCTGTGCCTTTGGGCACATTTCCTTAGTCAATTTGAAATGACTAGCCAAAGGTGTACTGACTGCTTTTGCATCTTGCATATTAAATCTTTTCAACACCTTCTTTATATACTCACTTTGGGACAAATTCAAAGTTCTATTTTTCCTATCCCGTGTAATCCTCATACCAAGGATTTGCTTAGCAGCACCCAAATCCTTCATAGAAAATGACCTTGCTAATTTCTGTTGCATATTGGACCCAACAACAAGCATGTCATCAACATAGAGTAACAGGATAATGTAACTCCCATTATCCAATCTCTTAAAATATACACAGTGATCAGAATGACATCTATGGTAACCTTGTTCAGCCATGAAACTATCAAATTTTAAATACCATTGGCGGGGTGGTTGCTTTAAGCCATACAGACTCTTTCTTAACCTGCACACCAAATTCTCCTTACCCTTGACCTCATATCCCTCTGGTTGCTGCATGTAAATTTCCTCCTCCAAATGTCCATTGAGAAAATTTGTTTTGACATCTAGTTGTTCAAGATGCAAGTCATCTGTAGCCACAAGACTTAGTATGGTTCTAATTAAAGTCATTTTTACAACAAGGGAGAATATTTCATCAAAATCTATAGCCTTTTTCTGTGCAAAACCTTTTACCACAAGTCTGGCCTTATACCTCTTCTTTCCTTCATCTTCCTCCTTCAGCCTATAAACCCATTTGTTAGGAAAGGATATTTTTCCTTCAGGTAAAGGGACTAA
>MU228158.1:479073-489632 GCA_018584345.1 Thuja plicata | reverse complement strand
ACCGATAACCATAGTCATCTACTCCATATCCAATAAAGGTACATTTTTGAGATTTAGCATCAAGCTTGGTTCTATTTTCTTTATCAACATGGATAAAAGCTTCACACCCAAAAGTTTTCAGAAATGAGTAATTTACCTTTTTACCAATCCATGCTGCCTCTGGAATACCACCATCCAAAGGGGATGATGGTCCTCTATTTATCAAATAGACTGCAGTGTTTACAACATCTGCCTAGAAATGAAGGGGCAGCCCAGCATGCAATCTCATGCTCCTTGCACATTCCATGATTGTCCTATTCATTCTTTATGACATACCATTTTCTTGTGGGGTTCCTGGAACTATCTTCTACCTTCAAATTCCATTGATAGAATAGTAATCTTGAAAGGCTGTGCTGCAATACTCACCTCCATTATCGGATCTTAGACACTTCAACTTCTTTCTTGTCTCATTCTCAACCAAAGCTTTCCATTTCTTAAATGTTTCAAAAACATTAGATTTTTGTTTCAAAAAATATACCCATGTTTTCATGGTTGAATCATCTATAAAAATAAAATAATAATGAGAGCCACCAAGAGATAATACCTGAGCCGGTCCCCATACATCTGAATGCACTAGCTCTAACTTCTCGCTCTTCTTTTCTTTCCCAACTCTAAGAAATCTGACTCTTTTCTGTTTACCATAAACACAGTTTTCACAGAACTCTAAATCGATATTTTTCAGTCTTGGAAATAGATTTTTAGAGTGAAGGATTTTCATCCCTTTCTCACTCATGTTCCCAAGCCTATGGTGCCACATTTTTGAATCTGTTCCAGCAACATCGATGGTAGCTTTCCCTGCATTAACATTATCAGTATCAACTAAGGTAGAATAAGTGTTACCAGTACATAGATATAATGTGCCTATCTTTGAACCTTTAGCTACTACTAATGAGCCTTTAGTGACCTTCAAGACATTGTCTGTAAACATGACTATGCAGCCTTCACTACCCAGTTGTCCTACAGAAATTAAATTTCTTCTTAAATTAGGGACATGCCTTACCTCCTACAGTACCCAGTCATTTCTGTTTGGCAATTTGATCTTTATTTTCCCTTTCCCAACAATAGGACAAGGCTCATCATCACCCATGTAAACCTGTCCAAAATTACCTTGAACATAATCTTGAAAATATTTTATATGGGGTATAGCATGGAATGAAGCCCCAAAATCAATTCCCCAGGAATCATTAACATTATCCAAACATAATATTAAAGCATCTTATAAAGTATTACTTGCAACATTAGCTTCCTTACTGTTATCTTCATTTTTGTCTCCTTGTTTTTTTTCCTAGACCAATAGTCTTTCTTCAGGTGACCAGGCTTTCCACAATACCATCAATCTTTCTTTCCTTTAGAATTGATAATGTCCTTTATTTGACTTCCCTCATGACTTTCCATGCGAAGGGCCTTTTCCTCTTTCACTTGTTCTTCCTCTATTCTCTACGTTTAAAGCAGAACCTAATGAGGTTGAAGTTTCACTTGTGCTTTTCCATCGCATTTCGTCGCTTAGGATAACACCAAAAACTTCATCAAATTTCAAAGTATTTGAACTAGAGACAAAGTTTCTTACAGCCATAACCAAACTATTCCAACTTTCTGGCAAAGAACATAAAATTAAGAGAGCCCTAACCTCTTCATTGAATATATTTTTTACAGATGACAAATGACTGGTGACAGTATTCAATTCATTTAAATGATTTGATATAGATCCTCCCTCATCCATTTTCATATTAAACAAATGCTTCATAAGAAATACCTTATTTGAAGCTGAGGGTTTCTCGTATAACTTAGCCAATGTCTCCATCAACTCTATGGTTATTGTTGCCTTTGATATGTTGAATGTTACAGATGGTGCAAGGCACAATTGAATAGATCCTAGTACCTTCCTATCCAAAACCTCCCAGTCCTCTGCTGACATAGTTCCTTGTTTCTTGGTTTTTCCTTCTAATGGCTTCCACAGGTCCTTTTGATACATATAATCTTCCATCTGCATTTTCCACAACTGAAAATTTTGGCCATTGAATTTTTCAATCTTGAATTTGGAATCCTCCATTGCTCCCACTCAAATCGGAAAGTCCTGTCAATCTACAACAACAAAACTCACTCTGATACCAATTGTTAGGGTTTGACAGAACCAGAACAATATAAGAATAAACAATTATACGCAGAAATAATAGAAGAAAGAAACTAAACACAGATAACACACATATTTAATGTGGTTCACCAAAAACCTAGGCTACATCCACCTACACAGTCGTCCAACCTTTCTTATTATCCAGCAAAAACATACACAAACTTACAATGCATTATACATCTCAAACACTTATAACATGCGTTTTAGGGCAACCTCTAAAATCGACCATTTTAGGGTTTTACAACGTCGGTCTTCTTTTTCCTGAAAAAGCAAATCTCTTTCCTGAAAAAGAACCAAAAAAATTTGGCCCTTTTGGCCAGCCTCTGGTTTGGGGCTACCGCCCCTCACCTCTGGTAACAACCAGACATGTCGCCATAATATCAACACCTACTACATGATCAGTCGCCACAATATCAACAATATTTTCTCTCTCAAGTAATGATACTTGATATATATGTTCTTGGTCTTTGAATGCATTACAAGATTATTTGATATGCTTATAGCACTTGTGTTCTCACAATAGGTAGTGATTGGATCAATGATCTCCTCCTACATACCTTCTAGTTTTTATTTAATCCACACAATATTTTCACAATTCATAGTTGCAGCAACATACTCAGCCTCAAAAGTAGACTGTGATATACAACTTTGTTTCTTGATTAGCCATGTAACTAGTCTTTCTCCTAGAAACAAATCTCCTCTGCTTGTACTCTTTTTGTCATCAACATTTCTAGACAAATTAGCATCGGTGTAGAATTTCAATTCAAAGTATCCTCCTTTATTGTGTAGTAAGCCAAAATCCCCAGTTCTTTTCAGATATCTAAAAATTCTCTTAATTGATCTCATAAGGTGTCTTGTTAGTTCCCTTCTTCAGTTGTACTTGGTTAAGTGTATAAGAAGTAGTGCTTATTTCTTCTCTCCAGAATATTTGATAAATTCCATTCTCAATCATCAGTGTTCTAGCACAATCCACAATGGATTTGTTTCTCCTTTCAGGTTTACTGTTAAACTTTGGTGTCCTCGGTACAAACATCTGCCTCTTTATACCGTGTTCATTGTAGAAGAGTGTAAATTCATCAGATGTAAACTCTCCACCTCTGTTAGATCTCAGACATTTCATCTATGTACCTATATTTTTTTCAACTCTATCCTTCTACCACTTAAACATCTGGAACGCATTAGATTTTTATTTTAGAAACATAACCGACATCATTCTAGAATAATCATCAACAAACAATATGAAGTATCTATCTCCATAGTATCTTTGTGCTCTCATGGGACCACATAGGTCAGTGTGTACTAACTCCAAAATACCTTGTGTAGTATAATATTTTCTTGTAAAGCTTGATTTAGTCATCTTACCTACTTGACATCCCTTACATATTACATTCTCAGGTTTGTCTAGACTCGGTAGACCTCTTACTCTATTTTTCTTACTTTCTTTAATTAAGTTGTCAAAGTTAACATGATATAGCCTTTTGTGCCATCACCATACATCTTCAATATTAGAAAACAGACAACTCCTTTTGGATGTATCAAGGTAGAATAAGTTACCTTTAGATTGTTCTCTAGGGGAAATCAGACTTCCCTTCTAATCAAATAATTTAACCTTCTTGTTTTGAAATTCCAGTCGGTGACCTGTATTATTCAACTATGCCACACTAAAAAAATTGTACTTCAGACCTTCAATCCAATAAGCATCATCACATTTAGTATTGTTCAATAGAATTATAGAGCATTTTCCCTTCACATGATATGGGGCATCATTTTCAAATCTAACATTACCACCATTATGCTATTTTAAATTAATAAAATTATCAGTATCACCAGTTATATGGTAAGAGCAACTGATGTCTATAATCCATGTATCATTTTTACTTGTGAGATTAGGGATTTTTCTTCAACATACCTTTCATCATCAGAATCATCTTTAATAGCAACATAGATGACTTCTTCTTCATCATCATCAATTTCATGATTAGATGATCCTCCTTCAACAATATAGCATGATTTATTTCCTTTGTTCTTAAAGTCTCTGAATCTTCTGAATCTATTCTCACTCTTGTTGTTGTCTCTGTTATCTTTCTTATCAATATTATCAGGATAGTTAGAAGCTATTTGACCAATCTTAATACATGTAAAACACTTCAAATGTAGCTTACCTTTGTACTTTCCTTTACCTCTTGGTAGCCTCCTAGCAAATAAAGCTTCAAACTCAGCTTCATTCTTTTCATCTTCAACATATAGCTCTTCAAGATCACTTTTGCACCTATGAAATCTTTCACTAGAACTACTTTCATATCCATCACTAGATCTAGAATATCTAGAATTTCCAATATTCAAAGATGATATTAATGCAAATTCAATCTTAGAAGTAGCAGGAAAACTATTATAAAAATCATTGAGCTCAAAAGCAGTTAGCTTACCGATTGTAGCATCCAAAGTAACAATCATCTATGGAATGGATCTTAGCTCTTGAATAGCAGACACTTAGATGGAATATATAGGTATTAGTTTTCTAAGCATATTTCTTGTAACATCTTCTTCTTCAATGGTTCCACCAGCAACTCTAATAGCATTAGCAATCTCCCTTAGTCTTGTGGTGTATGTTTCAATGTTTTCTCCTTCTTTCATTCTCATTGATTCAAACTTTCCTCTTAAGCTTCCAGCCTTAGATTTTGAATATTTTGATCTCCACCAAAAACTAGTGCAAGCTTATCCCACATCTTCTTAGTTGTATCACAACCTTGTAGATCATTGAAATCTAGGTCGGTGAGAGTAGAAGATATCTCAATCATCACTTGTGTATGTTCTTGTCTTTCTCTTATCTACTCAAGTGTCAAAGGACCAAATAGTGGAGGTGACTACTCCGTGTCAAGATGATTTAGTGCATAATCTCCAATAATATATATTTGAAGCCTCATTCTGTTCTACCATGTAGAAAATTTATTCCTATTCAACGATCGTGCTTCCCTCTTATACATCTCTGGATCTTTAACTCAAGTACCTTAAAACTTATCTTCTCGGAGCACTAGCTCTGATATCAATTGTTAGTTTTGCCTACCAAATGATGGTTTATTGAGGGGGGAGGGGTGTGAATCAAATTTTTTTAAAACTTAATACTTTAAAACTAAACGTTTGATTAAACTCAGTAACTCAAATAACCGCAGCAACCGAAACTTGTAAACACTTCAAAAAATTGATAACCAACATATAATAAAAGAAAATAACATCCACAATTATCAAGCATCACATGTAACACCATATTTGACGAGGAAACCTAATTTTTGAAAAACCTCTATAGGAATTGTCACCCACAAAAATAAATACTCTTTTGAAGTATGCTCGGTTAAGAGCCAATCCAGTTAAAGATTACAATGCACATTTGTTAGATGTGACCCTGTTATGGGATTTACCTTAGATCTATTAAAATCTTCACATTGTTAGGAGTGGCATGGTAAGAGGGCTTAAACATTCATCCTAGAATGTCACCTTTTACAAGGATTTACAAAAAGACTTATTAGGTCCATTCGGTTAAGATATTTTCTGTTACAAAGATTAGTAAGAGATAGTGTATTGATTTGATATGTGATTATGGAACTACCTTTTCCATGATCTGTAAGAAATAATAATAGAAGAGAAAAGGAACTTAAACAATCCAAGAGAGCTAGGTAAGGGATAAATATTACCATGAGAAAAATAAATCTAATGGCATTCATCAAAAAGAGCCAAAGGCAAAGGAGACAAGATATTTTATAAGGGGAAAAGAAAAGAAAAACCCCTTTGTGTTATTATGAATGAGGACATAGCCTAAAGAGAGAAAAGAGAGAGAGGAAGAGAGAAAGATGAACATTACAATAACTTCATCCTAGATCATTCTTCATTCTTGCATTACATGAAATGAGAGGAGCATCTCTTAAATAGAGATGAGAGATAGGAGTTAGAATGTAATTCCCAAGTCTATGAATGCCACCATTCATAAGTGTGTGTCACATGTGTCAAAATCCTCTTAAGGATGAATAAACTAATTTCCTTATTAAAGGAATTACATAAAATGAGTTGTCCTCCCACTAGAGCACAAAATACATGTAGGGATTCCATAAGAATCTCCCAATTAAAATACAAGTAAATACTAGATATTCTAACACCCCCTTTAATCTTTACTTGGGGTGTAAGGGGTATGAAACCCAATTTTTACAAAAATCTGCAACTTGATCTTCAATATAAGGAAGAAATTGTATTGTCTTCAAGCGTGCAAGTGGTCTTCTGAAAATGTGATGTACAAGAAGCTTTGGTAGACCCAAGAGAAGTGGAAGAGTCCTTAAAATGTGTTCAAGTGGAAGTATATGCACATCTTCAAGTAGTCTTGTGATACATAGGACATGTGGAAATGAATTGATGTCTTTATTGGGTCTTGATGGATCACTTGAAACATAGAACAGGAAAACAAGGTAATTATCCACAAGTAGAATTCAATCTCATATTCAAGTTAGTATATCTTTTGAAATTTGTAACATCAAAGTATAATTTTAAGGAAACTCTCATAGTGAAAACTGAGTTAGAGATAAAGATAAATGTAATTGTTCACCAAAATGCAATGGAGCTAACATGATATAAATATTGAATAAATGCTCAAAGTTTCAAAATGAAAAATTTAGGTACAAAAGAATTAATCAATGTTGTCATGAAAGAAATATACTAATACACAAATGACCACAGACAAGGTCAACTAATGAAAACATGTATCAACATTGTATCAATCACATGGATATACACAGTCCACTAATGGGTCATCCCACTACAAGTGAATGGGTCTCAACTCCATAAAGTACATGACCCATGATCTAAGCAATGAAGAATGCAGTGCATTATCATGGTAGTATATGTTAGTAATAACTAAGAGGGGAGGGCGGGGGTGAATTAGTGGCCTCAAATTTTTATCCTTCAAACTTAACCACCAATCAATAAATCTCAGATTATTATATCCCTACAAGATGCATGTCATGAAATACTAATAATGATTAATTGTCTGTCAGTTTCCTCTGTCAATCCTTATTCTTTCTTGATTACCGATAAGCAGTATAACTATTTACCAAAACTCAGTAAATAAGCAGAGTATACTGATCAATCTAGACTTAGCTATGTAAGATGCAAAATAGTAAAGAAATGAATCATACACACAACACATGAATTTTAACGTGGAAACCCTTTTAAGGGAAAAACCACTAGGACCGGTACCCCAATTTTTCACTCTTCTAAAGTGAGCCCTATTAGGAGCCAACCCTATTAAAGGTTACAAACACACTGTTAAGTGTGACCTTGTTAGAGGATTTTCTACATAGAGGTTGTCACTTAGTATCAGGCATCTATTGCTACCATCCTTGAATCAGCCTCCTTCTTAGACTGTCAATAGGTATCAAGAAATTTCAATGCTACTTTCACGAATCAACCTTTTTGGCACTCCTTGAGATGTACCTCAATATATAGAAGACTGTTAAGTCTTGCTCGGTTAGAGAATTGATGCATCAATGGTTAAACTGAAACACTATGACCTGTTCATATTGCAACTTTGAATTGCATATTTTCAGATCTATTTAAGTACATTACCTCTCTGACCAATGTGTCAATTCAATCCTTGTGCTCCATAATTTTTTCTTTGTGATGCTGTGCTCATTGTTTGTCGGTGTCTGCAGAATTCTTTAGCTCTCCTTTAGCTTGTTTGATCAGCACTACAAGAAGTTGTTCTTCATCAGTTTCTCTTCAACATCCTCTTTCTATTCAGTCCCCTTAATCCCATTCATAAATGAATTAAGCTTGTCTCTTATATAGACATAATATTCATTATTTTTTGGTTCTTGATTCTTGGCATGATAAACAATCCAGCCAATTAGATTTAAAGCATAACTCCTGATTTTTCTTGTAGATATCTTCTTGCCAACTGTACAAATCATCTTTAAATCAATCACTTATCTCTAGTCGAATAAAACAAAGTAGACAACTATTTAAGTCTATATTTATCTCTGCCAGCTAGATATTTTGTCATTTTCTGAACTCTCTGTTCTGTCGGTCACCACTGCAGTTAGTTGTCGGTGACAACTGACTGATCCTTCAGTGAGACTCTAGTTAGTTTTGTGATCTCCATTTGTCGAGCATCATTGGAATTTTACTCGTCGGGCAGCTCTGTATCTTTGGTCATCGGGCACTTTGAGTCTTTAGCTCATCGGGCAACCTTCTGACTTTGCTCATCAGGAATTCTATGGTTTTTCTTTGTCGGGCAACACTATGCTTCTGATTGTTAGGTATCACTGTGACTATTCTTCTTTGCTCTGTTCGACAGTGGGCACTCTGTCGGTGTTGTTTGTCACTTAGTGAATAATTGAATTTTATGTATTTTTGAAATCATAACTTTGGTTCTCTGAAGTCTTTGGCATTATGTACATGACCGTATAGATGATATCAAGTTGATATCAATAAAAATACAGTCCATTAACTGATTTAATGACCTGCATTATCTTCAAATTAACATTATCAAACATTCAATTAGTTACATGTCATCAACCTCTCCCTTTGACATTGATGGTAACATACTATATTATCACACTATACTATTTCTAATGCAATATGAAATACAATAGTTGAGATTCATCAAACTACCAATCTTTTTGTTTTGTTAACCGATAAATGTCTGATCACCGGTAAGCTCTATTTTTGCTTAGATTTAATTCTTGCAGCTCTCTATCTTCTGATGTGTTGTGTTCTCTCCTTGTGTCAATTTCTCTCTTTTGACTATTCTTCTCTTTTGATGTGTTTTTCTCTTATCTACAACTCTCCCTTTGTCTAATCTTTCCATACAATTTCTCTCCCTTAAGATATAATCTCTCCCTTTTGGAGTAATATGATAATGGATAATTCTCTCTCTCTTTTATGAAGAATGTGATAATATGGATAATATATCTCCCTTTTACAACAATGCCAAACAAATATCTGACATTAATGTCAAGCGATCTTTTCTTTCCATCCATAATATGTTCGTTGAATTTCCCTTATCCATCAGCAATACAACAATATGCTCTGGTGCTCGGTGATGATATATACTTGTCTGTATATAGATGTAGCCTTGAATTTCATCTCTTTTCTTACATCAACATTAATGATATTCTGATAATATGTAGGTTGATGTAGCCTTCTAGTCATTTTACTGACTGGTAGACAAGGGTTTGACGCCTAGTCTCTTTCTCAAGTACTAAAATGTATCCTTGGGCAGTGGCTTGGTGAAGATATCAGCTAATTATTCTTTGGGTTGCACATACTCAAGTTTCACCTCCTTTACTTGAACTTGTTCTCTCAAATAATGATACTAGATGGCAATGTGTTTAGTCTTAGCATACATGCCTGGATTCTTGGAAATGTTTATTGCACTGGTGTTATCACAATAGATAATTACTGGTTCTAGGATCTTCATATGCATACCTTCTAGTAACTATTTGATCCATGCAATATTTGAGAAATTTTTAGCAGAAACAACATACTCTGCTTCTGTAGTAGACTGAGAGATGCATCCTTTCTTATTGCTAATCCATGTGACAAGTCTGTCACCCATAAAGAATGCTCCTCTAGTTGTGCTCTTCCAGTCATCAAGATTCCTAGCCCAATCAACATCGGTAAACACCTTAAGTTCAAATTTTCCTTCTCTTCTATACCATAAGCCATATTCCTTGGTATTCTTCTGATATGTTAAAATTATTTTCACAGTAGTCATATGTGATTCTCTGGGATTAGCAGAAAATCTTGCAACTATTCGTACTGCATGTGCAATATCTGGTCTAGTGTGTACAACATACATGAGTTTTCCAATCATTGATCTATACAAACTCTAATTTACCTCTGATGTCTTGTCCTCCTTTGTCAACTTACATCCAATAGCCATCGGTGTTCCAACTGGTTTGGAATCTTCCATCTTGAATATTTTCAGGACCTCTTTAATGTATTTGGACTGTGTAATGAAAATACCTTCACATTGTTGCATGATCTATAGACCAAGAAAGAACTTGATCTCTCCAAACATAGACATCTCAAACTCTTTGATCATCTCATTAGCAAATAATTTCCATATCATATCATTGCCTCCAAATATGATGTCATCAACAAATATTTCAGCAATCAAAGTGTTAGCATCAATATCTTCCTTCAAATAAAGATTACTATTTTTGCTAGTCCTTACAAATCCAATACTTATAAGATAGGAATGAAGTCATTCATACAAAGCTCTAGGAGCTTGTTTCAATCCATACAAGGCTTTATGAAGTCTACATACCATGTTTCTCTTGTCTGGATCTACAAACCCTTCTGGTTGCTCAATGTATACCTCTTCTTCAAGTATTCCATTTAG
>MU228158.1:457359-474543 GCA_018584345.1 Thuja plicata | reverse complement strand
CATCCTTGAATCAACCTCCTTCTTAGACTGTCAATAGGTATCGGGAAAGTCCAATGCTACTTTCATGAATCAACCTTTTTGGCACTCCTTGAGATGTACCTCAATATATAGAAGACTGTTAAGTCTTTCTCGATTAAGAGACTTGATGCTTCAATGGTTAAACTGAAACACTATGACTTGTTCATTTTGCAACTTTGAATTGCGGATTTTCAAATCTATTTAAGTACATTACCTCTCTGACTAATGTATCAATTCAATCCTTGTGCTCCACACTTTCTACTCTGTGATGCTGTGCTCACTATTTGTTGGTGTCTGTAGAATTCCTTAGCTCTCCTTCAGCTTGTTTGATCAGCACTACATGAAGTTTTTCTTTATCAGTTTCTCTTTAGCATCCTCTTTCTATTCACTCCCCTTAATCCCATTCGTAAATGAATTAAGCTTGTCTCTTATATAGACATAATATTCATTGTTTCTTGGTTCTTGATTCTTGGCATGATAAACAATCCAGCCAATTAGATTTAAAGCGTAACTCCTAATTTGTCTCGTAGATATCTTCTTGCCAACTGTACAAATCATCTTTAAATACTTCACTTATCTCTGGTCGAATAAAAAAAAGTAGACAACTAGTTAAGTCTATATTTAGCTCTGCCAGCTAGATATTTTGTCATTTTTTAAACTCTCTATTCTGTCGATCACCACTACAGTTAGTTTTCGGTGACAACTGACTGATCCGTCGGTGAGACTCCAGTTAGCTTCGTGATCTCTGTCCATTGGGCATCATTGGAATTTTACTCGTCAGGCAACTCTGTATCTTTGGTCGTCAAGCACTTCGAGTCTTTAGCTCATCAGGCAACCTTCTGAATTTTCTCCTCGGGCATTCTGTGGTTTTTCTTCATCAAGAAACACTATGCTTCTGATCATCTGGTATCGCTGTGACTGTTCTTCTTTTCTCTGTTCGACGGTGTGCACTCCGTCGGTGTTGTTTGTCACTTAGTGAATACTTGAGTTTTATGCATTGCTGAAAGTATAACTTTGGTTCTCTAAAGTCTTTGGTGTTATGTACATGACCATATAGATGATATCAAGTTGACATCAACGAAAATACAGTCCATTAACTGATTTAATGACCTGCATTATCTTCAACTTAACATTATCAAACATTCAATCAGTTACACATCATCAGTATATAAATAAATATGAGAGAGACAATGATAAATCAGTAGAATATGTGACTCAATCACCAAATTAACTCAAGATCTTGATTTTCCATGCATGTTTACCGTTGTGAACCATAAGACAAGATTATGATAAGTAATAACATATTGCCTTCAAGTAAATGTGAAACTATAGGGAAACCCGTGAAAAGTTATCCTCTCACCGAGGAACAAAATAAAGAGCCATCCTCTCACCAAGGAACAAAATAAAGAACCATCCTTTCATTGAGGAACATAATAAAGAATCATCCTCTCACAGAGGAAAAAAATAAAGAATCATCCTCTCACTGAGGAATAGAATAAAGAATCATCCTCTCACTAAGGAACATAATAATGAATCATCCTCTCACCGAGGAACATAATAAAGAATCATCCTCTCACTAAGGAACATAATGAAGAATCATCCTCTCACTGAGGAACATAATAAAGAATCATCCTCTCACTAAGGAACATAATGGAGGGAAATTCCATAAAAAAATAAGTGCACACTGTTTATAGGATGGAGGGATACTCCATGGGTCCTTTCGAAGAATGGGGTAACTATGAATCAGCTATAACTTATGGGTCCTTCATAGTTAACTGTGATTATTGGGTACCCTGATGCAACTTACAAGATGTAGTAAAATGAATATTAATGAATGGTATAAAACCATAAAATGCAACTATGTGCATGAAGAGATGCTCTAAAAGCATAAATTGCAACTATGTGCTTGAATAGATTAATTAAAGCTCATCAATAAAATCAGTAATAATACTCATGAAGGCAATAGTGTAAGATAATAGCATAATCTTGATAATTGGAGATAAAGAAGAGATAAATGTAAGAGCAATATTAATATTATCGATAACATTTAGAAACTCCATTGAAGGTGAACATGAGAACTGATTTGAAATAGACGATAGAACATAATTACTTGTTTGTAAAGAAATTTATAATTGAAAATACCAGTAGTAAATAGAATACTAAAGATCTATGAGTGAAATAAAAGAATAATGAACAATTTGAAATGAAAAAAATTAGAATTGAGCAAAGCAAAGAATAAACAGTTAACATTGAATAGAATTACAAGGTGAAGTTCAGTTTAATTGAATGTTAAACACGAGAATAACCAAGAAGCTTAATACGATAAAAATAAATTAATTTTTTTTGTTAAAAAAGTTAGAATAAGTACATTTCTAGAATAATTGAAAGAAATACTAAGATTAACCAATACAGAAAGCAATACAGAGAATATAATAACAAGGAGCTATAAAAATGAATTTAACACAGCGTTAAAAAAATATTAGATTGATTAAATACTGATTTGAATTGTTTTTTAAATTTTTGTTAAATCTTAAATATAAGTGATTTTAAGTGATTAACAATAGGGATAACTTTAAGAAACCCCCTCCTAGGGAAAAGTGTAAAATCCCGGTGAATCGTACATTAATTTAGGAGAAAACTTTTCTTGATGATGGCAATTTTTTTTTCAAATTAGGAAAATAATATAAAGACGAAGGCGATTTTTTCCCTGCCGAATGAAAATTCCATAAAATCCTAGTGAATCATATATTAATGTTGGGAAAAATATATAATATATGAGGTGAATGATTTTCTTTTGAAGGGACAAAAAATATTTATACTGGCAATTTTTATGTGTCATTTGAAAATATATTTATTTTATTGGCTAATCCATCGTTAATCATGGGAAAAATAAATATTTTATTTGGTGATTTTCAAAAGATGGGACTCGTCAATGCGTCATGTGGGCCGATGTGACTAATGTTAAATGTCTTATTTGAGACCGTTTGATTATCCTAGATCAATAGTTGAAGTTTAATTTTGGCCCAATTTCTTGAAGGAAATAGACTTCTCCAAGAAGTCACCAGAATAATGACATGTAATATTTAATTAATGCAATATCGTGTCCAACGAATATCACCTTTATTTGTTGCGAATATAACTGATCACACATGGACACAACCTAATTAGTAATATTCATTGTTTTATATGGTTAAATGTATTATTTGAGACCATTTGATCATCCTAGATCAATGGCTAAAATTTAATTTCGGCCAAATTTATGAAGGAAATAGAGTTCTGCAGGAAGTCGCCGAAATGATGACATGTATCAAGCCTTAAAAAGTGCACCATAACCATGATCGTTGATTACTACTGGTTATTTATTTACATGGACGGTGAATAGTCTAACTGCAACTTGTAACTCATAACTCGAAAAGAAATAAATGCCTTGTCAGTGACATTCTTTAACTGTCATCTTTATCTGTCAATATTATGCATGCATTTATGGGAAAGATTTACATGTAGATATGAAAGGTTAAGGACAGTGGATTTAAATCTCTCACACGCATAATGCATTTATGGAAAATGTATTAAATATGATTAAAGAAAGAATAATTATTAATTGCTAACTATCCATGATCACTACTATCAATCAAGGGGTCGGGGCTATTCATAGACAATCTAGCTTCTTTCTTCTTCATTTTTCTTTTGGTAAATTAAGAGTCAGAGCTGTCGGTGGTAGAAATTCTACCTCTATTTTTAAGGTTTAGGTTTTTAGGTCTTTAGGCTTTCAAGAATTAAAGATAGACACACCAATTTGTTTGAGATGCACATCCCCAGATGACCAGAGGTCCTTTTTGGGAAATGTCTCAGAAGAAATCCTCACTTATGTTTGTAGGGAGGTTGGTGGCGACGCTTTTATAAATTATGTTGTGTTGATGTTATTAGGTCGAGAGTTCCTTGAGAATGTTGGCAGATACCACGTCTACACGGACATTACATCCCATTTTTTGTGTCTCTCCTCGACCTCAGAGGACAAAAGGTGGATATGCTGATGCTGTAGGAAGGTTTTTAAAGAGAAATTCCTGAAGGACAATGTCAATGTTGCTATTTTTGAAGAATTAGGGGTGGGGATCCCTTGGCCAAGGGATAATATACCCAAGTTGTTGGACCCAGGCAGAAATGTGTCCAAACAACCCTTTCTGTTGAACCTTAATGACGAGAAACTAACACGACATAGGAAATGGGCATGGGTTGGGAGGGATTTTCTCCGAAAATGGTTTTAACTTGATGAATTTGACAAGTTAGACTACACATGGCTTGAAGAATTCTTGGAGATTATCCTCTCAGGAAAATTCTACTCAGACGAAAGGGAAGATGAAGATCCCTAGTTTACCCATTCCCGTTACCCTGGTCTTTTGACAATGGACATGCAAAGTTTCACTTTTTTTTTATACTGATAAGAAGTTGCCTAGTATGTTTCTATTTTTACTATACGATGTAATTTTATAAAAAAATTAAATTAAATTTTTCCAAGTTCGTTTCAATTTTCTTTTTATGGGTACAAAAAATGATTCTTAGACTTCTCTGTGATTACAATATTTTAATTAGTTGCTTTACCTATGTATTAGACATTTAAGTATGCTTAAGCGATGGATTAGTACTTCCATTTTTAAATTATGAAGACTGAGATTTTGAATTTTTAAAATGATTAAGTTTCTTTATCAGTCCAGAGACAAAGCAAGTTTCTATTTTTAATTTTCCAATGTGTCATATCGATGTGTGATAATGTAACTTTGATTATAATATAGATAGAAATAATTGAATTAAAATCTAAATTGGACTACACTATAAAACTAAACATTTATTAAATGTAATAACTAATAAGATGAAGTTGTAATTTAAAATGATTAAGTGACACTCACACATATCCTAGTGACATCAAATGACAAGCCAAAAGTTAATGGGACCCGCGATAGTGCGATAGTGCTAGCAACTGTTGGATGAGCACAGATCAACGACGTGCGGTGTATTTCAGGCTGAAATAGAAAATAAACCCTATTTTTTCAAACCTATTCTGGAATAATGTAAATGAACTCAAAATCACAGTCATAGAATAAGTATCACTTGCCTTTGCCTCAAATTAAATTGCAGCAATGCAGTCGCGACTCACCAATGCAGTAAATAGTTGCACTCAATAGTCTGAAACTTTGCTATCAATCAAATATAGAGATATTGCCTCAAATTAAATTGCAGCAATGCAGTGACGACTCGCCAATGCAGTATACAGTTGCACTCAATAGTCTGAAACTTTGCTATCGATCAAATATAGAGATATCATAATGTTTTTATACTAATCCTTATTTGGCAAATTCGATGGGAGGTATTAGGTATACAAATATTTGGCGAAGCCCGCATAATTATAGCGCATCTTTTGTTATTTATGAGGTGATTATGGGTCGTCCAATACCTTCGCATGATTAATAAAGTGGGAAAAATTATGTCGGTTAGAGACACGCATCCGTAAAATGCCAAGCGCCTATAAATATATATGTACAAAAAGGATTGGCAAATATAGGCCATCGATTTGGGGTCGCTTAGAAATTATAGGCGAATGCTTTAAATTTACGGGGACCAAAATTTATATTCCATTGGCGATAATGTGTAAGAAATGGAAAAATTAAATAAACTGATGGGCGATGGGTCCGGGATTTGGACCCAATATTAATAAATGTGGTGCGATAAGGTCAATCCAATATGTAAAAAATATTTGCCAATTCAGGGGTCGCCGACATGCGACATTCACCAAATGGCAAATAATCGCCACTAAAGTTTTCACTGAAATTTAACAAGAAATTAAAACATCAATTTAGGTATGAAAACATTATAGAAATGTCATATTAAACTTGAAGAAACAATAATCAAGCATATATAAACACTTGATTGGAGAATGAGATATATATATTTTTATATTTTTTTTTGTTAAAACGTTAAACAATTGATTTTTAAGTGATAAACATAAATTTTAAAAATGTTAAATGAAAGAATACAGGTTGAAAGAAAAATGTATTAACATGAGATAAGTGTCAATTAAGAAACTATAAAAATTTAATGGAATGCATAGAAATAATTAATTAATTTGAATTATTAATGTATTATACTTAAAAGATAATGTAAACTATTTAAAATATGAGAATAACAATTAATAATATAATGATCTAAACTAGGTAAGCAATTAGTTTTCTAGCAGAGTGACAAACTACAGAGGAGTTACAAATCTAATTAGGAGGTAGAGCTGGAGCGATGTAGGTGCAAGGGGAATATGCAAACCAAAATCAAATGGAGGTAGCAGTTACAAATGGGAAAGTAACTGAGCAACGTTAGAATTCCAAGCAGCTGCGTGACAAAGAAGGAAAGAGATTCAAAGATATTTTGAAGAGGGTGATGAATGAATTGTCTAAAATCGCATGAATTGACCAGCCAAGATAAAGTTGAATAAAATGCCAAGAAGCTATGAAGGAATCCAAGAAAATAATGATTCCAACCAACCATTTTGGAAAAATGAGAAATACCCACGTAAGGCTGGGTAAGGTGAAAGTTAGAGAAAAATATGCCATATAAGGTGCATTAACTTCCAAGGAGCTACGCAGGAATACTGACTAAGTGCTTCACACATGGTACAAGGTAGAGTTGCACACAAGCTCTAGGAATGGAATGCTGAAGATGCACAAAATTGATTTGATGAAAAGACTAAAAGAACTATC
The DNA here is from genome assembly GCA_018584345.1 of Thuja plicata. Classification (NCBI taxonomy): domain Eukaryota; kingdom Viridiplantae; phylum Streptophyta; class Pinopsida; order Cupressales; family Cupressaceae; genus Thuja; species Thuja plicata. The sequence goes on along the minus strand of MU228158.1, from coordinate 467,782 downwards.
AAGTTAATGCACTATGCAACTCCACAACCTGTGATTGCATTCTTTCCTAATTGTGCATAGGTAGAGGGTGATGTTCCTTACATATTTTCATATGGCGCAGAGAATGGAGGGATATGAGAGTTGTGAAGTAGAGAAAGGTGTAAATGTTGCGCAGGAAGGGAGAAAGAAGGTATGAAGCACAAAGATAGAATTCTGCAAATAATATTGAAATGAGTTTAAAGAGGACAACGTACAAGCAAAGAGACAAAATAAAAAGAACAACACATAGACAAGAAATTTATGGCACCCAAGAGAGTAGTGAGATATTGAATGCTAAATGAATAGAGAAGACCACGCATAAAAAAGTGAATGAAATGAGAAGGTTGCACAAATAGAAACCCCACAGGTTGGGTGAAGAGTGAGCGGAAAAAAAACTTAGAGGAAGCTGCATTATTATAGTGCAGACAAAGATGTGCAAGGATAAATGAATGTTGAATCAATGAGACTATGCAAAAATGAGTAAGATTTTTGAATGAGAACGTTACTGCAAAAATAATGGGAGATTAATGCTGCAAGTTAAGAGAATGAGAAGGTTGATGCTTCCTACAGTGCAAATTTGGCCAAGTGAAGGGAAAGAGAAACTTGGAGTAGCGATGAAAAGAGCTGAAAAACCTGTGAATGTAAGAAGCATTACGAAGAGTGACAATGATTGGTCACTTCTCCTAAATGAGCGTGAATTTTGCAAAACTTCCCGCATAATAGATAAATGGACTCATTCTGCAAAAAACCCACATCTTAGTTTGGCGAGATTCATTTCTGTTTTCCTGTAGTGTCCAAAACAAAATGTGTTGTACTTCTCCAACAAAAAATCTGAATTGAAAATGGGGCATCATAAGGATAAAGAAGAGAAAGGAAGGAGAAAGTTGTAGAAGTAAGGAAAACAACGTAGCTCTATAAGCTGCATTATAAGTATTACAAGGGAGTCTAAAGGAACAACAAGTATGAAAACAACAATTAATATGAAAGAACCAGAGTTATCAGCCTGCAGAGATAAATGAGAAATGAATATAACAATAAAAGAGACAAGTTTAAATAAGGAGAGAGTTAAATGATGATCGATCCTGCAAAATTAAACCAATATTATAATAACCAGGTATAAATTATGCATGCACAAAGAGATTAGAGGAGATCTTAGATATTATTTTAATACGACAAGAGCCAAACCAACAAGGAGCTAAAAAATGAATAGATTAAACAATATATATAAATCTGCAAATCAAATAGTTAGATAAATGAACGAAAATGTATGAAATAGAAAACCCTTCCGGTTGCCCGACATAGGGTGTAGTTTAAAAATAAATTGAAATAAAGAGAAATAAACTTAGATCTGGTGGCAATCCATCCAGAACTAGTTAAACAAAATGTTAGATTTAAAAAAATGAAAAACCTGCAACAAATTTTAAATCTACAACAAAGTATTAAATCTGCAAAACCATAGATTAGATAAAAATATCCAAACAAGAAGTGCTCCATGAATGGTAAGCTTCAACACCTTCCTACTCAAAATGAGTATTAGTAACTTGCTCTGATACCATGTAAGAAATAATAATGGAAGAGCAAAGGAACTTAAATAATCCAAGAGGGCTAGGTAAAGGAGAAATATTGCGATGAGAAAACCAAATCCAAGAGCATTCATCAAAAAGAGCCAAAGGCAAATGAGACAAGAAATTTTATAAGGGGAAAAAAAAAGAAAAACCCCTTTGTGATATTATGAATAAGGCCATAGCCTAAAGAGATTAAAGAGAGCAAGATGCACATTACAATAACTTTATCCTAGATCATTCTTCATCCTTGCATTATATGAAATGAGAGAGGAGCATCTCTTAAATAGAGATGAGAGAGAGGAGTTAGAATGTAACTCCCAAGTCTATGAATTTCACCATCCATAAGTGTGTGTGACATGTGTCAAAATCCTCTTAAGGAGGAATAAACTAATTTCCTTATTAAAGGAATTACATAAAATGAGTTTTCCTCCCCCTAGAGGACAAAATACATGTAGGGGTTCCATAGGAATATCCTAATTAAATACAAGTAAAGATTAGATATTCAAACATGATTAGATCCCTTGTGCGCTCTCAGAAACTACTGGCATCAACAACTGATCGATCTCTTCTCTGGATTGGATCTCCACCTCTTTCACTACTCTGCTTAGTAGCACTCCAACTCATTAACTTACCAACATCTATGTATAAATATATAGACTCATCAATATATAGGCCTCTATTTTTCCTCTTAATCTCATTGATTAGGTATTCCTTTAATTGTGCTTGGTTGTTAGATAATCTCTTATGAACTAATTCATTGTATCTACAACTCGGTTAAACAGTTAACCTTTTCCTAGTGACTTGCACTTTTCTTAGAACTCACAACTTTACTTTTTCTTCTTAATCTTCATCTAAGATCTTCAACTTGATTTTTCATGAGCGTAGATCTTATAAAAAACTTTGCCTTCATCCTTAGTATCTTCTTGATCTCTGTGCCTCTGCATTAAATGTGTTCTAATCCTTAAATTCAATCTATGTTCAAACTTTGTTCCATTCTCGGTGACTATCTTCACTCGGTGTCTGACTTTGCTCGGTTACCTACCTTTCTTGGTAACTGACCTTTCTTGGTTGTCAACTTTGCTCGGTGACTGAGTTTTCTTTTCTCGACCAACTAACACTTCATATTACCAAAATACTTCTCACTTCTTGGTAACTAGGCTTGTTCCCTTTACCAACTTGACCTCTCTTCTTTACCGACTTAACAACATCAAATATTAACTAAAAACAATTATACCAATGGTACCTTATCGTTGTATGATCTTTATTATCTGTCCAATTAATTTCCTCTCTGAATGATATGAAAACTTAATATAAGCCAGAAATAAATTGCTTGACATCAATGAAAAAATAACAACTGATCTAACCATTCTACTTTTTTGTATTCTACTGAACTCAATCTTCATCATCATTACCATCAGTTGGTTAACAAATATAGTCAAAAGGATCAACAGTCAAGATTTAGCAATGCTTCATACCTTGTACCACATTATATGTATTTCCACATCTCAGACTTTGATAAATAATATAGAAAAAAATGTTAGAAGTTAGGGTTATAAATATGAAGGGAAAGGTACTCAAGTAAAGTTTGGATGGTACTCTAGCTTTGAAATATATCATAAGGATTGGGAGTCACAGTTTGAAATATTTTCACTTGAACTTGACATAAAAATATATCAAAGAAGATGGGATTGAAAGTTCCAACAACTTGAACTTCGAATATTTTCTCTTTTTATTAGTCATTTTTATTCATGAAAAAATGAGGGGACAAAGAAAGGACTTAAATGTATTTTACAAATTAAAGTTGGTCATCAAGGGTGAGAGTTTCAAAATTTTAAGCTTTGGTTATTAAGCTATGCCAAGGAATAGGTATCTAGGAAAAAGGATGACCAAATTTTTTAATGTCATAACTTATTGGAAGGCTTGACAAGTTCAGAGTTTAGAATCAATAGTTTTTCTTATATAATACCCAAATAAGGATGAGTATGTACTTGCAACCTTGATAAGAGACTTAGTGAAATGGGTTGGGAATCAAAGTTTGGAGGTATGAACGGAATTATACTTCAAAATGGAAATAAACAAAACTGTAATATAGAACATAATTCAATATAAATAGGTTTGGAAATCCAAATGAAAGACATGATGGCAAGGAAAAGTATGACAAATTGAAAGGAACAAGGCTATGTTGTGTTGAAAGACATACCAAGAAAGGGAAATTCAAAGGGGAAGTAGATAAGGGAAATTTTGAATATACAAAAGTTAATAAAAGTTGCACACAAGAACAACACAACCCCTAACAATTAGAATTTTTGCGATTTTACAATTTCTGACATATTGATAAGAAAACAAGGAATGCCAATGGAAAACACTTAGTAGATTTTGATAAAGGGAAAGCCCACTTATAATTTCTTAGATTGGTTATATAAGGGTGGTTAAAATAAGTTGTTAACAAGATGTGAAAAAATTAATATTCTCGAGCCACGTAAAATATAACTTCAATAGGGTGGGTTTATTTCCTTGCATTATTTGACTTGATCTTGTCACTTTCGAGTAAGGTATTATTACTTTTTGTAGTTTTTTCATGCTCATGTAGGCTATTCTTTGGAAAAAGTAAGGGTGACCTTTTCACATCTTCCAACATATTGGTTGACTAAATGGATAAATACATTTCAAGTACACATTATTTTCTCAAATTATATTTCACATATCATAATCAATGTTTTAAATTATATTTTAATCTTTACATTCTTACTCAATTTCTATTTTGGTTTTCTCTCTCTCTTTACTTATGTTCATCACTTGGGACACAACTATTCTCTCCACAAAAGAATCAAGTACATGTTCGTACAAAAAATAATATTTGCATAGTACGATAAAATTTCACGCAATTTTCACTAGTTTGATCCTTATAATCCACCTCCACAATGTTGTATTAATGGAAAAAAAACAAGTGAAAACACATTGTGTTTTGTATTTTTGTATTTTTTTTTGTCATGCCATTTTGTATGGTGAATAGCCAAAGCTCATCACTTGATAGTACCTAATTTTTTATTTTCACTGGTGATACATATTTGTTTTAGTTGTTCATTTTTTAAGATCCAAAACGCTGGTATCATTTTTATCACAACATATTTCCTTTATTTCTATTTTGCCATGTATACATATTTAATTTTACAACACAAAAATGATGGAAAAGTATAAATGAGTAAAGTACACACCCTTACACTTTTTCCAACTTGTTTTTATGCCACTTTGTTTCAACATCTTTGATGCATGTTTTTTTGGCTAGTTTCTCATGCTTCTTGACCTGAAGCTTCAATCTAATACTTTGATATGCAATATCCCATAGTTTAGAACTTATTTGACCTAATTCTCATTATTGCACACAGCTTGGAATACATAATGTACGATTTTATCCTTTAGACCAAATTGTAAGCACAATCATGTTTCCCTTTCCTAAATTTGAAATTCTTACATTGTAAGATAAAAAAAATCATAAGATTTATTTGCTACCCATCAATGTGGAGGCCAAAATTTTAAATTATGTATATATAAAAATATCATCCTATGGCACTTACACATCATGAGTTAAGAGTTCACTAAAGTATGAAAAGAACACAAAATATTTACTCCTTTTGCATGAAGTGGTTTCAATCCTCATTTATTAGGATTGGAAATATCAGCAATCTTCTAATCAACAAAAATTACGAAAGCACACTTTGAGCACGATGATTCATTGGCTTGCAACAAGATTTAACACAAACAATGTTTAGCTAGTGGCAATCATTACCAAACTTTATTTCTTTTAATTTTGTTAACTTAGTCTTGAGGCCTAACATATATGCAAGGATGTAGTGAACTTAATCCTTGTAGAAAAGGTCCTAATGGATCTCTTTAGTAACACTCAATTGTCCTTGCGTCAAACATACATTAGGTATATATGTTTGTAGGTATTTAAAGACTCAAATATACTTAGAATGGAATCATGCCACTTAAACAAGATTATTTGCACAATTGCATTCTAGTGTCTTAATTGCTTAAGTCGAATCATTTTAAATCTCCAAACCTTAAACCTAATATCGATTTATTTATTTATTCACAATATAAACATCAATTAAATTTACTTTTAACCTATTTAAAAAAAACCCTAAATCCTCATTATTTTTTTGATGAATAAGGCCTTCTCTATTGATTTAAAATATTAAAGTACATATTCACAAAAAAAGCTAGAGGAAACGAGATCACCCCGCAACAGTGGCTGGGGTAATCTTCATTATTTTCATTTCAAGGTATATCTTATTATAATATTAATTAATTGAATGGAAATAAAAAAATTAACCTACCATCTATAAACATGCTTGTGTTTTTATCCCTTGAGTAATATTTTGTCTATTTTATTTAGTAGCTTCTAAGTTCCCACAAGTTGCGTAGGGAAAAATTTATGTTATATCCTTGTTATTATTTTCATTTGAAGATATATCTTATTGTAATATTAATTAATTTAATTGAAATAAAAAAAATAACCTATCATTTATAAACATGCTTGTGTTTTTATCCTTGAATAATATTTTGTCTATTTTATTTAGTAGCTTCTAAGTTCCCACAAATTGCGGAGGCAAAAAATTTATATTATATTCTTGTTATATTTTATTATATTTTATATAATCAAATCTTGAGGGAATCATGTGTCATGAGTCTTGTTAGGCTAAAGTATTATATGTTTGTAATATAGTTGGCATAAATAAAACCCTAAATATTCGTAAGACAGTAGTGACAAATTAATTAGGGTCCCACTCTCCACAAGATTCTCACACTAGTGTTTGTAGAAAGAGTATTTTATATAGTCACTCATTCCACCTTGGACTAAAGAGAGACAAATGTAATAGGATTTGACTAAGATACGTTAATTTGTCCCATGTTTCTTACGCTTTAAATCCTATTTTGTCTACATAATTCTCTTTGATATACCTTGCTTTTATCTTTGGTGAGTGTGTTGTATATTCCGTCCACCTAAATTTTACATTGCTTTTGGCAATTCTAGGTTATGTAAATTAGCTTTACTTTACAAGTTAGTCAATAATTAGTTATAGTTGGATTTTTATTAATATTTGTACAATTTTAGAATTTATTATAGTAAGAGGCGGGTTAGATTGTATTGTATAGTTTAATCTATTTTTTTTTTAAATCTTAAACTTTCACATTTCAAGTTTATTTTGTTAGAATTTGAATGTTATCTTTTCTTATTCATAAAATAAAATAATTTAAATTTGAATATTTAAGATCCTGTATTTATAAGTAGTTTTAAATGATTAGATATGAGATAAGTATAAAATAATTCAAGACAAACCATTTACACTAGTAAATTGCATAAACACTTACATTAGCATTAACATTGTAGACATTGCACTTAATTGGTGTATTTAAGATTTTATATCACCAACAAAAGGGTTTGACTTATTATCTAGTCAGAAAATCTTCTCCTTGCACACAATAATCACAACTACACTTTTCAACACAACCACTTGATTAGACATAGGCTCCAAAGATAAGAGCACACATGCAAATGACAAATCCACAATAAATGATTAGATGGTTTTGAAGAAAATGACTATAAACCAAATTGTTGACAATAACTAGTTTAATATTAGTATGATCTATATCCAAAGTCCACCACAAGATTTGTAGTGCACATCCATCATTATAATTCTAATTTTGGCCATCAATCATAGTTAAATAATAAAAAAAATCATTTTTGTACATCTCATCTTATCAATTTATTCCATTGAGATTAAAAGCCTTTAAAAGATCATTTGTGCAATTTTTGCATCATCACATTGGATCACATGCCATGATCAATTAGTTTCATTCTAATGATAATTCATAGATTTTGATCTAATTTATTGATACAAACAAATTCAATATTTTGCTTAGAATCTAGCACATTTGTGGCCAAGGTGTCTTACCAGGAATTCCACTCAACCTCAACACACAATGGAAACAACATTTAAAATACAACACATTTTATTTCATTCATCCTCATATAACTTACAATACATTATCTAAATAAAAATATATGTTGCATTCCATATCCTTACATCAATATTATCTGCTAGCACCGTCTCCAATTCCATGTTCTTTTTCAAACTTTGTACATGGCAACTATTTTTATCTTGCCAATGCCCTTTTATTCAATATTTTCTCTTTATATTTCCTACCCGTCATTTGTGTTGAAAACCCTAACCTTCATTGGCCTAATCGACCAAAATATAGTTATGGTTATCCAACCTGGTGGTACCCTAAATTTTGAGAATTTAGAAGTCCCAATCCATTATCAAGAAGCAAGTTTCCCCATACTAAAAAAATCAAAGGAATGAAGCTTTATGACACAAATAAATAGAACTAACTAATCGAAGCCTTTAGAAAATGTTGGAATTTTGACCTGCTACAAATATGATGTCGACAGAGGCTGAAGATGGTTGAATTTTACAAATCTAAAAATGACCCAGTTCGGGAAATCAAATTTCCTATCACTAAAAGAAATATTATCTTTTCACAAGGTATTTTGTATTTTCGACCAAAGCCAAATCTGAAAGTTAGGTTGTTATTTTTTAGTTAGTTTATTGTTTTTTTCAAAATAATTTGTAATAAGGGTTGTGTCTTTTCACCCTAAAGAGGTGTGAAAGCCACTCAAACACATATATATACATAAAGTAAAATGTAAAGAGACAAGACAATATTGATATAATACAATTTCACATATTTGGATAGTTTTGGATCAACAACTGTAACATGGACCTGGATGTACTATTTTTTCAAAATCAATAAAGATAAGTGTTTTTTCTTTCATCTGTAGGAATTGAATCAACTTCATTTTTTATTAGTCCCTTGGATAAAATATTTAGATTTTCTTCAAAGTGATAGTTTGATGTTGCATACTTAATTGATTAATTTACAGCTTTCATTATCAATTGGTCTTTTCATCTTGCATGGTTAAATTCAATTGATTGTGGCCACAATCAATCGGTCTGCCATTTGAGGAGTTAAACTCAATTGAGATAGATGTGGATTTGTCTTAAGATACATGCTCATCATAACGCCTTTGAAGTGATATGTTTCTTGCAAACTATCTCTGAGGTTGTACATAGGGTTGGGATGATTTTGACTCTATTGCACGTCATAGAGTAAGGCACTGGTCTAATCATTATTTGGATTATAGTTATTCAGTTTATTATTTATAGTTTTGTGATATCTTATCTATTTATTCATTTCAAATTACATACACATTTATTAAACATTCTTTCAATTACTTAAAGTATTTCAGTTTACAGTTAATGATATATTGCTTTCAGTTATATTTCTTTCAAGTGCCTTGCCATACTTGAGAGAGAAGGTTGAACTGTTTCTTATCTGCTATAAAAAGCCTTGTAACTTGAAGGATAAGTCAAGGTATAGGTCTACCAGCCTTGGTTTTGCAGAGCCAAAATTGCAGAAGTTCCAACCTTGCCTTGTTTGTGACTTGTTAGTTGGCCAAATACCTTGGGTTTCCCAGCATTGGATTGGCAAGTCCATAGGAAATCCAATCTGTTGATTTGAGCACCAACAGATTGGCGACTCTACTAGGGAGTTGTTCAAAAGAACATTTTTGTATTTTACCGAGAAGCTCTGGTGATATATTTAAGACTCTACTGGGAGAAAAGAGCTCATAAGATAGTAAGTATTTTCCTTCTGATAAGAAGGTGGCAACTCTATTTAATAAATGATTTTAGTTAGTGACTCTACTGAGGGAAAAGACTCAAAAGGAGATAAAAAGGTGACAGCCCTGTATGTCAGAAATTTTTTAATTTCTCCACTGAGGGAGACAGATTGGAAGGGATGAGTATTTGTCCTTTAATTAGTAATAGGAGATCTATTACATAATTTTTAAAATTTTGTTCAAAAGGTTTTTGATTCCCGTTGATACCAGGCCTTTGGATCTTAGAAAGTTTCAATGCAGTTCTAATGAATTATTTTCACAACTTTCACAGAGGGTTCCTGAATTTTATGGAGATTATTATGAATCATCTCTTGATCATTTGGATGCTTTTCATATATTCCTTGATAATTATGAGGTCCATACAGAAGATTATTCCATGAAGCTCTTTACACGGTCATTAAAAAATAATGCACAAGAAAAAATGAATCGTTACCTATGCAGTCCATCTCATCATGGAGACAGTTTGAGAAATGGTTTCTTTATACTTTTCATGATGCCAGTGGTGAAGAAGACAACATGTGCTATGAATGGTATGAAGACCAAAGTTGCAGCATGGAAGAGGATCTTAGTATGTCTCCACTTGATGCATTTTTTAGCTTGGAGAGATTTGAAGGGGATTTTTCTGCACATTTTCTGATAAGAATGGTGAACATTCTGCGAGAAATACCTTCAAACATCATGCCTTCACAAAAATTATATCATGAAAAAGGTCAAAAAATTGGGAATCACATCAGATGATTCTTCTATAAAGTTCCTTGCGCATATATTAGAAGAAGATGATGAAGTCAGAAAAAGGGAGGCTTATGCTCAGATTGAACAAGGCCTTGTGCTTGATGATTATCTTGGTGAGGAAGATGAGTGCACTACTCATACAAAAGATAAAGAAGCATCCATTCTTGAGAACCGTAATAATACTTGTGATGACATGGAGGAGAAAAATTTGGATCAAATTGAAGAAGAATCTGTACATAGTGAGATTTGCATGGAAACAGGTATCAATGACCATGATGATGAGGAAGAAGATCTTCTCAGTACAGAAGAAATATCATATTTACTAGACATGGAATATCAAAAACATGTTGAGAAGAGT
>MU228158.1:442809-457217 GCA_018584345.1 Thuja plicata | reverse complement strand
TGAAATCTCTCATGGAGATATGCCCGAGTTCTCTATATCCTTGAATCCATTATTTGAAGAATATTTTCTATGCAATCAAGTCCATCAACATCATGATAAAGATAGTGGGCCTAGTGATCATTTTGAAAATGGTGAAACTCAAAATATGTAATGGGAAGTGTATTCAGAAAGTTAGACATGCATTATTTCATCCTATGAGAAGAAGTTGTATCAAACATGTGAAGATGAGATGGAATCAAATAGACATAATGAGGAGAATGTGTTGAAGATTAGTTTTGAAAATTATCTGAGTATCCTATCGAATCAAATTCTTGATAAGAAGGAAGTTCCTAGATGTGAGTTATCTCCAAATCCTTTTTGTGAAGAGAAACAACATCTTGAGTATAGGGAAGATTGTGTACGTAAAGGCATCCAAGAAGAAGAGCTTAATCTAGTTACTTGTAGGGTTGACCAAATGCATGGGGATTTTCTATTTAGAAAGGACTACAGTTTATCTGCTAACTTTCTAAGGGTAAACAAAATTCAAAGTGTGTTAATAAAGAAATGAATTTTGTCCATGAGAATGGTGGCATCGTATTTGGGAGATCCAAAGTATTACATGATCAAAATTACGTGTTCGATAGAGGAAACAAGAAGTGTTCACTTTTTTTGGGGACATGGGGCCACCCAATTTCACTTTGCATCAGATTAAGTGTGGATACTTGGTCCACTTCTCCAGAGATAGCTGGAATCTCACTATGCTCATAAGAAGCATATGTCCTTACAAAGAGCCACTGGTGGTACCCTAAATTTTGAGAATTTAGAAGTCCCAATCCATTATCAAGAAGAAAGTTTCTCCATACTAAAAAAATCAAAGGAGGGAAGCTTTATGACACAAACAAATAGAACTAACTAATAGAAGCCTTCAGAAAATGCTGAAATTTCAACCTGCTATAAAGATGATGCCAACAGAGGATGAATATGGTCTAATTTTAAAAATATAAAAAATGACACAGTTTGGGAAATCAAATTTCCTATCTCCAGCCAAAATATTAGCTTTTCACAAGGTGTTTTGGATTTTTTACCAAAGCCAAATCCAAAAGTTAGGTAGTTATTTTTTAGTTAGTTTATTGTTTTTTCAAAATAATTTGTAACAAGGGTTGTGTCATTTCACCCAAAAGAGGTGTGAAAGCCACTCAAAGACACACACACACACACACACACACACACATATACATAATGTAAAATGTAAAGAGACAAGAACATAAAATATAATTGCACATAGTTGGATGGTTTTGGATCAACAACTGTAACATGGACCTGGATGTACTATTTTTTTAAAAATCAATAAAGATAAGTGTTTTTTCTTTCATCTATGGGAATTGACACAACTTCATTATCGATTAGTCCATTGGATAAAATATTTAGATTTTCTTCAAAGTGATAGTTTGGTGTTGCATACTTAATTGATTAAATTTATAGCTTCCATTATCAATTGGTCTTTTCATCTTGCATGGTTAAATTAAATTGATTGTGGCCACAATCAATCGGTCTATCTTTTGAGGAGTTAAACTCAATTGAGATAGTTGTGGATATTTCTTAAGATACGTGCTCATCATAACACCTTTGAAGTGATATGTTTCTTGAAAACTGTCTCTGAGGTTGTACATAGGGTTGGGATGACTTTGACTCTATTGCTCGTGATAGAATAAGGCACTGGTCTAATCATTATTTGGATTATAGTTATTCAGTTCATTGTTTATAGTTTTGTGATATCTTATCTATTTGTTCATTTCAAATTACATACACATTTACTATATATTATTTTAATTACTTAAAGTATTTCAGTTTACAGTTCATGATGTAGACCTTATGGCAAGACATATTGTCAATTAGTGTCAAAACACTTAGTCATTCAGTGTTTCCCGAGCATTCAGTGTTGCCCGAGCATTCAGTGTTGCCCGAGTATACAGTGTCACCTGAGTCTTCAGCATCGCCCGAGTGTTCAGCATCACCTGAGTGACAGTTTATCACCTGAGTAGTCTTTTGGGCCCAAGTGACAGCTTGAAGCTGACTTTTCATATATTGTCAAATATAATTTTGTTTATTGCAAGCCGACTTATAGAGTTATTTGTTGGATAAAGTTATATATGTAAGATAGTTTGGTTTATCCAATATGATATGCAGAATATATGAGAAGATAATGAATATGATTATGTATGCATAAGGCATGCAAATGACAGATTGAGTTAAGTGCAAAAGTATTCAGGACAATAGAGTCTTATCTATCACATTCAGGTGATTAGTTACATTCAAGGGATCTTATTCAGCAATCATAGTTGCACAGAGAAGATCATCAACTGGTTCATTCTCACAGGTGGATCAACAAAATCCTTTAACAAGGTGGACCTAACATTCCTTTATTTAAATCTCTTAACTGAGTTTCATTACTTATTGTATTGTACAAAATCCTTTAACAAGGTGGACCTAATAGTCTTTTCTATGCTCCTAATAGGGTAGACCATTAGAAGTGGTCATTGTAAGCTCTAATAGGCTAAATTTATACTACAGTACTAAATCTTGTAGGTATCATCCCCACCCCATTTTTAATTTCTTTTGGAAGGTTTCTCAGTAACCAAATATTGTGTTATGTGCTCTGTATGATTCTTTACTTTCAAGTTATATGCATGCAAAAAAATAAGTTAATCTAATTGTGGATTAAAAGGATTAAGTTTTATTGGTTCCCTTATTCACCCCCTCCCCCTCCTTCTCAGTCACTGGGCACATCATATAATTCCAACAAGTGGTATCAGAGTGGTGGTTATCTTATCAGAAGTTTAACAGCTTGAGAAAAGATCAGAGGATATGGAAACATATAGACTGGAGAAAGTCATTGAGAATGAAAAGATAGATCCTAAAGTGGCCATGGATTAGATCATAATACTTAAGGAGCAGCTCTCTCTTTCCCTAAAGAGAAGAAAAGAATTAGCAGTGTAGATGAATGACAAGAACTATATAGAAGAAAGAATTGAAGAATTTTGCAAAGATAGAAGCTCAGAAGAAGCTGATGCAACCATTGAAGACCTGCTTGCAAAGAATCTTAATTTACATGAAGAAGTCAGAAAGTTGAAAAGAGAATAGGAAGTTCACTCAATCAGAATGTGTGAAGTCATGGAACTAAAGAAAAAAGTAGAAGATGATAGAAATATAGCACAAGAAGATAAAATAAATATGAGTACAAGATTAGGAGAAAAAGAAAATGAAATCCAACACTTTTCACTTCAACAAGCTGATTTGGTAAGTCAATTCAACAATGCAACACAAGAAGTTGCCAATATAAGGACAGAAAATGAAATACTGCAGAATGATCTCAATACTGAAAAGCAAACAAATGAAAGTATGATGAATTCACAAACTAGCATGGATCAGGCAATAGAAATTAGACATCATGGATAGACTAGATTAGGTTATACTGAACAAGGTAAATCCTCATAGCAAGGACCTCAAAGGAACAAAAAACCTACATGCAATCATTGTGGTAAGTTGGGGCATACATAAAATAAATGTTGGAGCAATGGAAAGTCAAAATGTAATGGTAAATGCTACAGTTACAACAAACATGGACATAGAGCAAGTGAATGCAAAGAGAAACCTAAGTTTGAAGGTAAATGCTACAAATACAAAAAACAAGGTTATAAATCTTTCGAGTGCAGAACTAAGAAATGGAATCCTACTGAACAATTAGCCAAGGAAATATTTGGTTGGGATTACAATAGTTGGTACAGATGTTGTCACTATGGTGAATATGGACACATTGGTGCAAATTGTATGAAGACTCACTTTAGAAAAAGAGATCCTACTAAGAGATTCTATGTGTGTAATAAACTCAGGCATCTAAGTAAGAACTGTATGAATAGAGAAAAATTTGATACTGGTTTTGAGAATGGTAAAGCCAAAGTCTCTGAAATCAAAACTTAGATAAGCAAGAAATGGGTAAGGAAATCCTCAGATAATTCAGATCAAAGAAATGAAGGATCTAATGACACCCTAAACAGTGAGATGGGTGGATCTATCATTACAGAATAGGAAAGTAAGGAGATGATTGGAACTGTAAAATACAAGCCATCCTACATCAGTTCCATATAAGAAATACAGTCCATATTTACATATTGATGCATGAGGACATATTTTAGTTCGACTCGAGTCAGAATTTTAGTTACACCTGAGTCACTCTAGCTCACCCGAGCTGAGTCGGATAGTATTGATAATTGGAAAGTTAGTTTCACCCGAGCTTCTGAGTGAATCTTGGAGAAACACCTGAGTCACGCCAGCTACTATGTACGAAGCATTTAATGACATAATCTAATGGTTGAAAATATCTTATATATGAAGGATTGTAAAGAGTATTGCCTACAAAGCTTTCAGTTTACAAGTCAATTCAGAGCCCTTAGAAATTTAGTGTGAATTCATGAGAGAAAGTAGAGTTTGATCATTTCATCTAAGCAATATGGCATCCACTTCTAGCAGCAAGGTCAAAAAAGGTTCTAAGATGCTAGTAAGGAATGCAATTTGTGATCCTCTGGTGTTCAAGATTCATCTGGTAGTTACAGAGGAGTTAGACATGATGGGAGATCATTCCCTAATTCCTCCAAGAGTGTTACTAGTTAACAACATTCACAGCTTCTATCACTGCAACATACAGGAGCTTGCAACCAGTGAGATGAATCAAGCTTATGATAAATTATGTACCAACGGGAATCTGAAGCCCGAGCATAAGCACCTTGAAACCAAGGGTTTGACACACATCATGCATATACCGAGGGACTTCCAGACAAAATGGATGAGATATGTTCTTAGTCATGTTTATGACATGCAACTATGGTTAGATCATCCTGTGAAGATCACTAAGCATATAATTCATCGTGTCACTGAGTTCCCTATGCTAGACAAGCCAAAAGCTACCAAAACCCTAAACACGGATGAACTAGCTAAGCTAACTCTTACTGAGTGGGACGACAGAGGCATGAGACTCAACTGAGTAAATAATATGGAGATGAAATTTGGCATTCATGTCATAGCCCACAAGATATATAGCTCGAGTAGACCCAACAGTGTTGCATGTGAAGCTGTTGACCTAGCCTACAAAGTAGTAAAGAAGAATCTAGTATTCAACCTAGCAGAATAGCAACTCACTCAATTGAGAAAGAATATGGAGAGAATTTGAGTATCAAAAACCAATTCATGTAGGTTTGGTTCTCTTCTAATTTTCATACTCTTTTATGTTGAGAAGTTCTTTCCCTCCAAAGGAAAAGTAGCATGGAAGAAGGATAGACCAATCATCCATCAAATTAATAAATTCATAGCTGAGTTAGTAGATAACTTTGATAGCATTATGGATGGATACTTTGAGAGTTTCAAATAGAAGATGTAGAGTAGATATAGAATTCCCAAGAAACTAGTTGAGAAGTACAAAGATGAAATCTATTTTCTAGTTTATTGTGATAAGGTTTACATTCAAGCAGTAAAGCCTAGGGTTGCATGGGTACAACCCTTTCCATATGAAGTTAATAATGATGATACAAAAGATATCACAGAGGCTCTTGTGAATGAACCTGTCAATCTAAAGGCACCTCACTTTGGAACATATGAGGAAGCAAAGAGAAAGATATCTTTGGAGATTGAGATTCCTAAGATATTGAAGAGAGGAAGAAAGAGACTTGATACATTTAAGAAGAAGTATGGCAAGACCTCCGACTGTCCTACCCTCTTTGAGAGTAAAGAGGACATAGTTAAAATAGAGGATACAGTTAAGATATAGGAAGCTAAATGTGACAAGGAATAAATTGATGTTAAACCTCCACAGAAGAAGAGGAAGACAACACCTAGACAGAAAAAGGAAAAATGCACTACTCCTGTTGTCACCTTGAGGAGATCAAGGAGAAAAATTATACTAAGTGATGATGAGGATGATAATGAGGAAGATACTGTGGTCTTCACTAAACCTACACCCACACTTGATAAAAAGATTAAAGACCTTAAAGAAGGAAGATCCATGAGTTCTTTGAAATCATTGAATTATGCTTCTAGGAAAGAAGAATAAAAGAAGATTGAGAAAGAAGTGGTGGAGAAGATCGAAAAGTGGAAATATGATCCTTCCAAGTTGAAGAGTTATATGAGTGAAGACTTATTTAAGGCAGTATCTATTCCCTGGAAGAATGCAGTACAAATTGAAAGAGATATAAGGGAAGAGACATTGAAGCAGGTCATGCCTGCAATCATAGGAAAAGAAGTGAAAGAGGCCTTGAGAAAATATGAGAATAATCACACCCCCAGATTCAAGGCATTCCAAATATTGAACAAGAATATAGAAGATGTAGCTTAGCGTGTCACATTAGTGTGGAAATCAATATTTGAGATAGCAGAAGGAAATGTGAAGGAAGAAGTACCGAGTACAAACCCTCTAGCACAGGGAAATGATGATACTCTACCTGAGGTACAGACTATTAAAGATTCCAATGAAAAGAAGATTGCAGTTGAGGTAATGGAATCACTACCCCAATCTCCTATACAAAATATAGTAACTCCGAGAAAAGACAAGGTGTAAGAATCTACATCTGAACAGACAAAGACCAAGCAAAAGACTCCTCTTACTACTGAGACATGCACACCTGAGTCGCAGAAAGGCAAGGTAGACATTTTTACTATTGATTCATCAGTAAATATTGATCCAACAATTAGTATTGTAAAGGTCAATGACCTAATTGGTTTGAATACTGAATCAAAGGATGAGGTAGGTAAAGGTAAGGAAATTGTCCCTTCACCGAGTCCTAAGTCAAAAGCAGTAATTACTGATGAGATAGATTTAGATAAAGACATTGTGATTCCTAATTGGGATCTATCCAACCTATCTGTATAAAAAATGGATATTTTGGGAGAATTGTGGAAGAAAAGAGAGACACAGCAAAAGATCAGAAAGGAAAGACAAAGGAATAAAGTACTTGAAGATGTTAAAGGTATATTAGTAGATACATTGCATATTGAAGCCAATGAGAGTGACTCAATAATGGACCAACATTTTGACATTGTCCACAAGTTCAACACAGATATGAATGGTCAGGAGAAGTTACTTGACAAGGCAGAGAAGAAATTTGAGAACAAGGTTCTAGAGAACATTGCAATTGAATAGGTGCAACTTACAAAGATA
Source organism: Thuja plicata (assembly GCA_018584345.1). Lineage (NCBI taxonomy): Eukaryota > Viridiplantae > Streptophyta > Pinopsida > Cupressales > Cupressaceae > Thuja > Thuja plicata. Next base: position 450,034 of record MU228158.1, on the reverse strand, counting down.
ATCAACACTCTAGAAACCACTGTGAAAAATGTGGTAGCACTATTTGTAAAGTTGAGTGAATCCTCTAACTTTACGATGGAAATCAAGAACAAGTTAGTAAAGATCGATGTAGACATGAAGGAAAGTGCAAGGCAGTTAGCACTTGACCTGAGCACCAGTTCTGATTACTTCATGAAAATAAAGTATCTTACTGATTTACAGGATGAAGTGTTGAGAGAATAAGAAAGGATCAGAGAATATCTTACAACAATCCAGAGCCAACTTATACCACACATGGATGGAATGCAGAAACACATAACACATGCTAAGACACTCATTGATGAAAACAACTTCTCAGTTGTCGAGCTAATGATAGAGTTGTCTGCAGAGCTACAAGTTGAATTGCACAACTTGAAGGTGCTACAGGACAATTGGGACAACACTCTGTCTCAAATTTTGAAGGTACATAGTGATTTTCTATCCTACTTCGGGATAACATTGTAGATTTAACTTTTTGGCATTCCTGTCAAAAACAAGGGGGAAATATCATTGTATAGGAGGGAAATGTCATTGTAAATATCATTGAGGAAACACATGTACAGTGAATAGTGAAGAAGATATATTTTAGAATAAAATTTTTGAAAAATACAAAAATGGATTCAGTTGGACCTGAGCAGCAGAGCATGTCTCAAAACCTGAGCAATCAATAAGGGGGAGTTTTGACATATCAGATACAAAATTTAATGATAAGTGTTTTTGTCACTAATGCCAAAGGGGGATATTGTAGACCTTATGGCAAGACATATTGTCAATTAGTATCAAAACACTTAGTCATTCAGTGTTGCCTGAGTATACAGTGTCACCCGAGTGTTCAGCATCACCTAAGTATTCAGCATCACCCGAGTGTTCAGCATCGCCCAAGTGATAGTTTATCACTCGAGTAGTCTTTTGGACCCGAGTGACAGTTTGAAGCTAACTTTGCATATATTGTTAAATATAATTGTGTTTATTGAAAGCCGACTTATTGAGTTATTTGTTGGATAAAGATATATATGTAGGATAGTTTGTTTTATCCAATATGATATGGAGAATATATGAGAATATAATGAATATGATTATGTATGCATAAGGCATGCAAATGGCAATTTGAGTTAAGTGCAGAAGTATTCAAGAGAACAGAGTCTTATCTATCACATTCAGGTGATCAATTACATTCAAAGGATCTTTTTTAGCAATCATAGTTGCATAGAGAAGATCATCAACTGGTTCATTCTCACAGGTGGATCAGAAAAATCCTTTAACAAGGTGGACCTAACAGTCCTTTCTTTAAATCTCTTAACCAAGTTTCATTACTTATTATATTGTACAAAATCCTTTAACAAGGTGGACCTAACAGTCCTTTCTTTAAATCTCTTAACCAAGTTTCATTACTTATTGTGTTGTACAAAATCGTTTAACAAGGTGGACCTAACAGTGCTTTCTATGCTCCTAACATGACAGACGATTATAAGGATGGACTATAACTGATTGAATGATTGAAGATGTTAAGTTGATGATCATGCAAGGCATTAAATCAGTTAATGTATTGTATTTTCATTGATGTCAACTTGATATAATCTATATTTTCATGAACATATTGCCAAAGACTTCAAAGAGCCGATGAATCAAAGGCTATGCTATCATTAATGAAAATAAGTCAAGTATTCACAAAGTGACTATATACACCGACGGAGTGCACACTGATTGTTAGAGTAAAAGAGAAAATTCACAGTGTTACCCAACGAGAAAATGCACAACATTACCGATGAGAAAATTCATAGTGTTTCCCAATGAGAAAAGAACAGAGTAACCCGACGAAAAGAATTATAGCGTTGCCTAACAGACGAAGATCCTGAAGACAACTCAAGTCACATGGATGGAACAATTAGTTATCACCAATGACTAACTGAAGTATTGACCGACAGAATAGAGAGTTCAGAAATGAAAAAATGCTTAGCTGTGAAGAGCTAAAAATAGAATTAACTGATACTTATCATTGTTTTAATCGACAAGATAAATCCGGAGATAAGTAATGGATTTAAAGTTTCTTTATCCAGTTGGCAAGAAGATCTCTTTGACATAAAATTGGAGTTTTTCTTTAAATCTAATTGGTGAGAATTATGGATCACACCAAGAATCAATAACGCCAAGAAATGGTGATATCATGTCTATAAAGAGACAAACCCAATTCATTATGAATTGTAGGGTGAAGAGAAGAGAAGAGAAAATAGATGTTGAAGGAGAAGAAAGTCTTCATTTAGACCTAATCAACAATTTGAGGAAAGAGCTATATTCTGCAGACACCGACGAATAGTGAAACAACATCACAGAGAAGAACAGTGTGGAGCAAAGGTATTGAATTGATTATATTGATCAAAGAGGTAATGCACTTACAATAGATTTGAAAATATGCAATTCAAGTTGTATGTGAGAAAAAATCACTTTATTGTTTTAGTTTAACCATTGAAGCATCAAGTTTCTTAACCGAGCAGGACTTAAAAGTCTTTTGTAATTGAGATACATCCCAAGGAGTATCAAAAAGTTTGATCATACAAAGTAGCATTGGATATGCTCGATACCTATTAATAGGCCAAGTGAGCGTTTGATCAAGGATGGTAGAATTAGATGCCAGATACTAAGTGACAAACTATCTTTTAAACCCTCTAACAAGGTCACACCTAACAGTGTGTTTGTAACCTTTATCAGGGTTGGCTCTTAACCGAGCTCACTTTAGAAGAGTGAAAATTTGGGTTACCGATCCCAGTGGTTTTTCCCTTAACAGGGTTTGCACGTTAAAAATCCACGTGTTATGTGTTTATGTTTCATTACTTTACTATTTTTCATTTCACATAAGCTATTCTAGATTGATCGGTATACCCTATCTATTTACTGTGTTTCGGTAAATAGAAAGACTACTTATCGATAAACATACAAAAGAAGGTTTTACAAAGCATTCCGACAAGTAGTAATTTGTTAAAAGTATTTCAAGGCATTCATCTTGTAGGACTAAAGATAACTAGAGGTATAATTTGTGGTACTAATTTTGAAGGGTTGGTTTAAGGATTAATTTTTGAGGCCACTGATTCCCCGCCCCCCTGCTCTCAGTTATTACTAACATATAAGTGGTCATTGTAAGCTCTAACAGGCTAAATTTATACTGCAGTACTAAATCTTGTGGGTATCATCCCCACCCCAGTTTTACTTTCTTTTGGAAGGTTTCTGGGTAACCAAATATTGTGTTATGTGTTTTGTATGATTATTTACTTTCAATTTATATGCATGCAAACAAATAAGTTAATCTAATTATGGATTAAAAGGATTAAGTTTTATTAGTTCCTGATTCACAAACCCCCCCCTCTCAGTCACTGGGAACATCATATAATTCCAACGCATGATATATTTCTTTCAGTTAGATTTCTTTCAAGTGCCTTGCCATACTTGAGAGAGAAGGTTGAAGTGTTTCTTTTCTACTATAAAAATCCTTGTAACTTGAAGGATAAGTCAAGGTATAGGCCTACCAGCTTTGGTTTTGCAGAGCCAGAATTGCATAAGTTCCAACTTTGCCTTGGTTGTGACTTTTTAGTTAGCTAAATCACTTGGGTTTTCCAGCATTGGATTGGCAAGTCCATAGGAAATCCAATCTACTGATTTGAGCACCAACACAACCCCCGAAATACACTAGGTATCTCTTATAATATAGGAAAGGTATGATGGCTTAGTGCATTATTGGGTGTAATGCCTTGCAAAAGAACCCTTGGAACATAGGGTCCAATATGCACTAAATAATTTTATTTTGAAAGTAAAGATATAACATCATGAACAAGAGTGCAATAAAATAATGAAATTACATAAGAAAGATATAAACATTCCATGATCGTCACATGATCATGCAGAAGAGGAAGACTCAAAGGTCTTTCCAAGGGTTCCGTGAATACCCAAGAACACACTCAAAATAGAGTACACACATTAAAGAGAATGACCAAAAAGGACTCAAACAACATCCAATGAATCACAAGAGGCTAAACCGACAATAATTCATGGCTATACATAGAGGAGACTAAGACATCCTCAAAATTTATCTAAACAAAGATTCATTTTAATCCCAAGAGAAGTGTTCCTAATATGATTAAACATAAAAATTCATTGCCTTTAGATAAATAAGAAACCACAGATCCACCTTGAAAGCATAAAAAAATTACCTAACATTCAAGCCTAAATAGAGGCCCAAAAGAAACGCGAACACCAAAGCAAGAAGAGGCATTGATCTGCATAGGTGCTAGTACATGCACAAATGCTAATTGATTTACTGGTAAAATTTTGAGACAAAAAGTCTTAGATTAGAGAGGTAGAGACCCCAATCTTCAGTGCAAATGCCAATTAGTGCAAATGCTAGTGCATGCACAAGCACCGATATGCAATTCTTTGCTGAAACTTGGAAAAAGAAAGAAAAATGCCTAAGACAATACCAATGTATGACTGTTAAAGATCTAGCTCTACACCTGGGGGTACTAGAAAGCATAATTAAAGGTCGTACACACTTGATATAATAATAATATCATAAATTAAGATAATCTACTTAGCATAACAATACATATCCATAATCACTGAAACATAAACGAAAAGGGATAGAAGGTCTGATCCACATCACACCAAGTCTCTCAATCAAATCTATCACTTGTACACTAATCCACAATAGAAGATAGTCATGTCACCTGACCATGTAGAACCCTTAGGCCCACCCCATCGTGCACGTAGAGGTAGTCATATGGTCAAAACAAGGAAACAAGCATACTAGGGAATGTAAGTATACACTCACACCAATCAATGCAATCAAATGTAGATAACCAAAATACATGGGAAAAACTCATCACGTGGGCCTGATAATCCTTAAAGGATAATAAGTTGTCATTAGTATACAAGGAAACAATTTTTGGACTGTCGGTAACATGATTACCGAGTGACAGCATTCAGCCAAGCGCAGAGGTCACCAAAACAATCAAGTGTAGAGGTCATCAAAAATGTCTTAGCACAATGATCACTGAAATCGGTGAACACCGATAACACTATCACTGACACAAAGTTCAAAGAGTAAACCGAGAGAATAGTTCACAGAGTAACCTGAGAACACAATCTACAGAGCATACCAAGCACCAGTATACCAAGAGACAGTTTTATTTCTCAGAAAAGTGGATCTGATATACACATCAGCTAAAGCACTTTAGTTTTAAATTAGCTTTATTCTTAGCTATAAAACCATTTCTCAAGGATAAATTAAAGCATAAGTAATTGTTTTAATCAGCCTAACTAATTTTAAACATGCAAACTAGGAGATCAAGGTCAAGTTGTAAACCTTTGATCATAGAGTTTTTCTTGTAAAGCGTGAAACCTAATTAGGTCAAAACCTTTGTATATATAGATGTATAATCATTCAAGAACATGATAATTGTATCTGTAAAAGACATCTATGGATCAGATGAAGAGTTTCATGGAGAAGGACACAAAAATAAGAATTCAGTTATGAAGATCAAGATTCAAGGCTACCAAGTAGAACAAAGGTATTATCAATCACAATAGGTGATACATATATCTTGTGAACTTAATGAATCTATATTCAACAATTCAAGATTGCAAGTCATCAGGTCATAAGTATTTTTGACTACTCTCTAACAATTGTAGCAAATAGAAGAAAGCCTTTAAGAAGGTGGACTTAATAGTCTTATGGTAAATCTCTTAACCAAGTGCACACTTAACAATGTTGTTAAAATATCTTAACCGAGTAGACTTATCAAGTCTAACATGTTACTCCTAACATGGTAAGATCATCAGAAGTGATCACAACTTGTAGCCCTAACCGACACCTTTCATTCTACAGATAGTGAAGCTTTGTGGGTTTCATCGCCGCCATAGTTTTTACCTTCTAATAGGGGTTTTATGCATTACCAATTCTTGTGTTATGCGTAACTGAGTTTCATGAATTCTTTATGATTTTTTACATGCACTTTCATTTATGTTTGGATATTACATGCATAAGGTGGAAAAGCAATATGGTCGGTAATGTTAGAAATGATAAAAGTTTTAAGGGTACTGATTCACCCCTCCCCTCTCAGTACACACCATTCTATTATTCCAAAAATTGGTATCAGAGCTAGATCTCTTATTTGGAAAAGTTTAAATCACTTGAGAGAAAAGATCATACAATGGAAAGGTATAAGCTTGATAAGAATATTGAGAATCAGAAGTTGGAGATACATATTTTCTTTGAGCAATACAAAGAAGCAAGAAACAAGATGAAAAAAATTTATTGTCTTAGAGAAAATTCATGGTATCTCGCTACAATAAAACTGACTATCATGAAGAAGAGATACCTAATTTATTTGATTCATTAGGATCTACATCTGGAAATACATCTGACACATCTGAAGGAAGCACTACAAGTTTGAATGAAATCAATAAACATATGACTAAACAAGTGAAGGTACTACAAATCAGTTAAGAGACACAAATGGTAAGAATAATTGATATTATGAATAATGCTAGACAATCTGGACAAGAAATAATATTATCTATTGATGACAGAAGGAAGATCACTGTAAATTTGCAAGAGAAAGAAACTAAGATATAGAGACTAACAAAAAATCACATTGAGATCACCAATCAAATAGTTCTTATGATTCATGAGTCCAACTGACTGAACATAGAACTCAATGGGAAATTTGAAGCTATTGGTGAACTAAAAGAATAAAATGAGAGACTGAAGCATGAAGAAAAGATTCAACAACAACATAATGATATGATGACTAAATTTGTAGACAGTACAAAAAGAATGGATGAATTTATGAATGGACAAAGAAGACTCAACAACAATACCAGTTTAGGTCATACCAAGTGTTGGTGCTCAAATCGACAGATTGGACTCCTAGCGGATTTCTTTTATCCAACGAAGATGGATAAGATCGATTTGCCAACGAACGAGGTTTGAACAACCCCCTGCAATTCTGATTCCACGGAATCAAGGCTGGTGGACCTGCACTTAAAACTTGTCTTCAAGGTCTTCTTAGAGGCTTCCTGTAACAGAGAATAGATAACTTCGATTCCTGCTTCTCAATAGGTTAATAAGATCACAAAACTGAAAGTATATTTGTTAATGACGTATAATGTATTTAATGTTGTTTGATATGATTAAGATATAAACTGGATTAGATGTAAC
>MU228158.1:425306-440273 GCA_018584345.1 Thuja plicata | reverse complement strand
ATATAATATATTTTATCTTTAGCTTCTATAACCAATATGGATTAGAGATTAGTGATGTCATATGCAAAATTCTATGTAATTCCATTAGGATTTAGATGAAAGCATTACATAAGGTTTTAAATTTAATCAAAACACATTTAAGATCAATTACAATCACTTTATGTCTTTAAGGAAAGAAGTCACAATATTAGATTCTTAGATTCCCTTTAATGAAAAGAAACCTTTAAGAAGATGATTCTAAGACAAACTTGAATCTTCAAACATTAAGCATTAAGACATATGGAAGTGAATAAATATGTGATAACATTTCGATAAGAAAAAATGGTAAACAATAGAAGCTATGAAAGACAAGTAAGCATGTGTAAATAGATACTTCCCTGAACGAGAATGGATGTAAATCATCTTGTCGACATGGGTTCCACCACCAAGCATGGAGAATCATCAAACCAATTTGATCAAAGAGATGTATACACAAAGCCAAGACCAAAGAAGCAGTCATGCAATCACTGTGGAAAACCAGGCCACACATCAAATGTTTGCAGGAGCAAAGCAAAAGGTATTCCTAAATCTACTTCTACATTCATTGGTAATGTTTATAACTATAACAAGAATGGACACAAGCACATGAATGAAAATCTAAGGTGAACCAACCAAAGAAGGAATCATACATTGAAAAATATTTCCCTACTTGCAAATTTCATGGCCACACTTCTCATGAATGCAGGAAAAAGAAAAAGTAAGTATGGAAACCTAAAAAGTAAGAAAATGCTTATAAACCAAGAAGAGTCGGTAACTCATATGTTTGGGATTACAACACATGGGTAAATTTCACAACATGTGGTAAATATGGACACATACCTCCAAACTACATGAGGAAATGGATACAAAGATCAAGGAACTGGACTAACTCTGGAATGGCATGCTTACACTGTCATAAGGTCAGTCACCTCAGAAAGGACTATAGAGACCAAGTGATAGAGTCAAGCACTTTTGCAAATGGAAACACTATTGAATATATCAGGAGAATGAGAAATCAAATGTGGAGGAAATCTACAATAAAAGATGATGCTAGACCAAGCACTACAGTTGGTGACACCTCATCCAATGGATCTAGTGATTTCACCACCCCCACCTAAGAAAAACAAGTAAGTATGAAACTACACTCTACAAAGTTATATTTTACATTAGTTCCAATACTTGTTGCTAATATGCCAAATTAGCATGAATGGAGATGCACTATGGTATTACTTGTTACAATTTTGTGAATCTATTCTCATCAGTAAATATGAACCAAGCATCATCAGTAAAAATGTGAAAAACAATCAAGTCTTTGCTACATACCGAGCACCATTGGTGAACATGTGAAAAGTACAACTAAGTTGTCACTTACCCCAAGTATTGTATAATCATTGAGGATGAAGTCTTTGGTATGATACCCAAGAATATTTGTTTCATCGATCGAGTGGTAGCTAAAGAATTCAATGCACCACTTAGGTTATTTTCTATAAATAGGGCAACAAAGATCTCATTCAATCACTAAGAAAAAATGAAAAAACAACAGAGCGAAGAAGAGAGACTAAGAGTGACAAGATATCAGAATGATTCACAGTAGATTCAAAGGCTACTCCAACATATTTTGAGCACTCACCACTATCAACTAGTAAGTACCAAGACTTACCAAGCACACAGTTCATTTGCAAAGAAGCCCTAAATATTTCATGAACAATGACAATTACCTTGCGAATCTCAATGATCAAGAACACAAAGGACAAGAAGATCAACCTAATTAAGAACACAACCTATGAGGAGCCTAACAATAATTTTTCCCTGAGGTTGCTTCACAACCCGATGACAAGGGAGCATTCTCAAGCATCCCTCCTAGGGTTTTGTTGGTTGAATATATCCGCACATACATCCACTGCAAGGTTGCAGAGATCAGAGATCTTGAGATAGAAGAATCTTACCAAATGCTATGCATAGATGGAAACCTAAAATATGAACACAAGCACATTGAGGTGAAAAGGTTAACTAATTCCCTACTATTCCTGAGAGAGTTCAAGACCGAATGGATATGCTCCCCCCCCTCTCAGTTGTTCTTGCCTTCTTTTGGGACTAAAAATTAGTATCAAAGTTGAGTCCTTTTGAAGAAGCTTGATCGCTTAAAGGAGATCCATCGTGGAAAGTATAAGAAAGCAGTGTACAAATTTTGATTGAAATAACTACCTAATTTGGAAGGATCATATGACTACCTACCTGATATGCATGGGGACAGAAGATGAATATTGGAAGATCATTGAGAATCCTTATGTTATTCTGAATGATCTAACAAATGCTAATACAGATGAAAAGAAGAAATTGAAGGAGAACATGTTAGCAAGGGATACATTGATCAATGCCTTATTTTATTCTGAATATTCTCACATTTATGGATTAAGGACTACACATGAGGTATGGAAAAAAATTAGAAACTATTTATGAACATGACACATATATTAAGAAAGCTAAGTTGCATAGATTAAATGAAAGATATGAAGATGATTGAAGGAGAAAATACCTCAGGTATTTGTAGAGATTATATGATTTGGTTTGTGAAATCAGATGTGCTAGTGGTACCTTGACAGACAATGAAGTTGTAGACAAGATTCTGAGATCTTTTCCTGCATGTTATAGTGAGAAAGTTGTTGTTGAGGAATTGAGAACTATAAGAGACATTTTAAGAGAATCTTTAGAAGGTAGAATTTATGCCCATAAGATGACTACACTTGAGAAGGAACTTTTGAAGGTTGGGACTACATTTAAAGCTAGTGTGACTAAGTATGACCAGGGAGAAATCTCTAAAAATATGAAATTCAAACACTATGCTAAAGATTGGGAAGAGATCATGGAGGAAGAGAGGAATATTGATGAACTTGAATCATTGATTGTGAGAAGGCTACCTAAGGGCTCTAGTAACTATGAAGGAAACTTACCTTTTAAATGCTTCAATTTTAATAAGATTGGTCATATAAAATCTAGATGTATAAACAAAAACTACAAGGATATTAGAAACAAGTCTAAGAAATATCATCCTAAGGGTCATAAAAAAATTTATGCTAATGAAGAAGGTGTGACTTATGATGAGTCTATTGCTAGTGAGGAATAAATTGTGTTTATTGCTATTAAAGCAAATTATCCTAATAAAGAAAAAGAATTAGTTTCACGGGTTGTTAAAAGAGATGAATGGGTCATTGATAGTAGATGCTCACATCATATTATTGGTGATAAGGATAAGTTTGTGAAGCTTGAGGACTATGATGGTGATGTTGTTAAATTTGGTAACACTGCAACCAGTTTGATGAAAGGAAAAGGATCTATCATTGTTGATGGTAAAAACAATACTGATGATGTCTTGTATTTTGAAGTTTTAATTCATCATATGTTGAGTGTTGGACAGGTATTGGGTAAATTTTACAAATTTTAATTCATGGATGGAATCTGTAAGATCACTAGACGTACATGAAATCTTATTACATCAGCTACACAAACTAATAGTAATCTATTTCATTTGAAAATTGTTGAGAATAGATGTTTGATTTCTAAGATTGATGACAATTGGTTATGGCATAGAAGGTTTTGTCATGTTAACTTTGATAATATGGTGAAAGTTAGAACTAATAATTGTTAGATAACTAAGAGGGGGGTGAATCAGTTAGCTCTAGTTATCCTATAGTCCCAAATCTCCTAGATGTATATAACAAAAATTTCAAACATTTAAATCAACTCAGTGAAATGTAAACTATGATCTCAAACTTTAGTTAAGTTGTTTAGTCATCTATCGAGTAGTAGTAAATCAATACAGTGATTACCAATCAATGCAGATTAAGTAATGTGTAAAGAAAAATAACAATCCACAACAATCATACACATTAACACATAGATTTTTAACATGGAAACCCTGCTAAGGGAAAAACCACCTGGGACGGGTAACCCAAAATATTTCACTCTTCTGAAGTGAGCTTAGTTAAGAGCCAACCCTGTTAAAAGTTACAATGCACACTGCTAAATGTGACCTCATTAGAGGATTTATCACTCACAGTTATCTCTTGACCAATCATTCATTGTGGGGTCAACAAGAAAAGACTCAACATTCATTTGAATGTCATAATAAAGACTTTCACATCCTACTCGATTAAAATATTTATCTGTAACAATGGTTAAACTAATAAAGTAATGATCTGATTCAAATACAACTCTATTTGCAAATTTTTAGATCTATGCTAGGTACATAATAACTCTGATCAATTTATTCACTTTATTTTCTCTGATTCTTAATACTCTATTCTACTTGGTAAATGCTCTTTCCTCTATCACTTAGTTTTGTCTGCAGAAATGCTTGGTTTTGTCTTCAACCAGTTTGATCAGTCATGCATGAATTGTGCATGTATGTGCATCATTACCTAATTCATAATGAATCTCTTGTCTCTTATGTAGACATCATAACTCATTTAATTTCCATCTTTAGATTTTTCCGCTTAATCTCCATCGTTGATTTTTCCACTTAATCTCCATCATTAATTTTTCAGCTTAAACCTTCCTCGGTAGTTGTGTTAAAAACATGTTTCAATCTTCTTCATCCGATCATCCTTGAATTTTAATAATCGTTTGATCATCATAAAAAATCTTATCAATTAGTTTAGAATCATCAATTTTCCATCTCATCATTTTAGTCAACCTCAACTTGATTTATTACTCAGTCAATACCGTGATGTGTCAGTGATCCATAACTCGGTTATCACTGTGCTCGGTATATACTATATTTACTCAATGTTCATTGTTACTCGGTGTATACAAAACTCTTCAATTACCGACCACATAAACTTTGTTTTTTTTCTAGATCTTTAACTCATAATAGATATTTGTTACCATAATGATAATCAAATAAGTTGACATCAATGACAATACATTAATTGATTAATGTCTATCATCACATCTGCAACTCAGTTGATCATCAACAAAATCACTTCAAACATACAATCAGTTGTAGTTCATCAATCTCTCCCTTTTGCATTGATGGCAACACAATATGAAATATGCAATATGAAAATGCCATAGAATACCAAACTTTTTTTCTACAACTATATGCAAACTGTTGTAGCTTTCCCTAGCTTATATAAAAAATATGTTTCAGCATTAAAAACTCACCATGCAGACTCTCCTTGTAGATATAACTTTTTTGTTCTTGAATCTTCTCTCTTTATGTAGATAGATATTTCATTTCTCTCCATTTCTATTTTCTCCCTTTTCTCCCTTTAATGGATAGATATTTCATTGATCATTCTCTCCCTTTGACAACAATGCCAAAAATAAATATACAACTCTTCATTAGCCAAAAAAAATATCTCTAGTTTTCGGTGCAGTAGTATAAGTACCTTGTAATGTACTGGTATGCATTTTTCAATCCAGTTCAGCTTTGCATCAACATTATTGATATTTTGATTACATGCAGGTTGATGTAACCTCCTAGTCAGCTTAGTGATTGATAGAGAAGGGATGAACCCCTAGTATACTCCTCAAGTACTCAAATGTATCCTTTGGTAAGGGTTTAGTGAATATGTCAGCTAGTTGTTCTTTTGATTGTACATATTCCAGTGTCACATGTTTTTCTTATACTTTCTCCCTCAAGTAGTGATATTTGATAGATATGTGCTTTGTTTTTGCATGCATCATCAGATTCTTTGAGATACTTATTACACTAGTGTTATCACAATAAATTATCATTGGGTCAGTGATCTCTTCATTCATTCCTTTCAAAAGTTGTTTTATCCATGCAATGTTTGAACAGTTTGCAGCAACAACAAGATATTATGCTTTTGTAGTTGACTGAGATATGCATCCTTTCTTTTTACTTATCTGGGTAACTAATCTATCTCCCACATATAATGCTCCACTAGTAGTGCTCTTTCTATCATCAATGTTCCCATCCCAATCAACATATGTATAAAATTTCAGTTCAAATTTGCATTCTCTTTTGTACCACAATCCACAATCTTTAGTGTGCTTCAAGTATCAAAAAATTCTCTTTACAACAGTCAAATGTGATTCCTTAGGATTAGCAGAAAATCTTGCTACAATTCCAACTACGTGTGCAATATCTGGTCTTGTGTGTACAACATACATCAATTTTCCAATCAGAGATCTGTACAATGCCTGATTTACCTCAATTTTCTTATCTTCCTTTTTCAATTTGCATCCTGTCACCATAGGTGTTCCGACTGGTTTTGATTCTTCCATTTTAAATGTCTTCAATACTTCTTTGATGCATTTGGATTGAGTAATGTAGATTCCTTCAGCGTGTTGTAAAATTTGCAAACAAAGAAAAAAATTGATCTCTCCAAACATTGACATTTCAAATTCTTTACTCATTTCACCAGCGAATGATTTGCATAAGTTATCACTACCTCCAAATATAATATCATCAACAAAAATTTTAGCAATAAGGTTCTTATCATTATTTCCTCCTTTCAAATACCAATTATTGTTATCACTTGTTCTTATAAATCCAATACTGGTAAGATAGGAGCGTAGTCTTTCATACCATGCTCTCGGTGCTTGTTTTAGTCCATATAAAGCTTTGTGTAACTTACATACCATGCTTTCTTGATTAGGATCAAAAAAACCTTCAGTTTGTTCAATGTATACCTCTTCTTCCAGTATTCCATTCAGAAATGCAAATTTAACATCCATTTGATATGCTTCGAATCCTTTGTATGCAACATAAGCAAATAATATTCGAATGCCTTCAAGTCTAGCAACAAGTGCAAAATTTTCTCCATAGTCAATACCTTCTTCTTGTGCATACCCTTTGCATACTAGTCTTTCTTTATTTCTAGTTACATCTCCATTCTCATTTAATTTGTTTCTGAATATCCTTTTGGTTCCAATGACATTCTTATCACTTGGTCTTGGTACTAATGTCCATGTTTTGTTTTTCTGTATCTACTCAATTTCTTTAGTCATTGCATTAATCAATTCTTCATTTTCGAGTGCATCTCTAAGAGTTTTAGGTTCAAATTCACAAATCAAACATGTGTTTTTATTCAAATTACTTCAGGTCATCATCCTAGCTCTTTTATCTCTAATGATCAAATTCTATGGATGATGTCTTCTTACATATTTTGCAAGTATGGGTTTAGTTCTTTGTTCTTTATTGTTTTCTCCAGTTGGTATTTCATCATGATCTTCAATTGCAATATTTGCCTGATTCTTGGTTGGTGCATCTTGATGCTTGGTAATATTACCATGTTCTTCGGTAACGTCAAATATTTGCTTGGGAAAAGTGTTAATTTCTTCAATGTAAACAAATCTACTATAGTCTTTTGGTTCTCTTTTGTTTTCCTCTTCATTTTTCTCAGCATATTCATCAACTTTTACATTTTTACCTTCAATAATTTTTTTAGAAGACTTGTTCAAACATTTATAAGCTTGGATCTTAGTAGAATATCCTAGAAATATTCCTTCATCACCTTTTGAGTTAAATTTTCCATTTCTATCATCTTTCAAAATATAGCATTGACTTTCAAATATTCCAAAGTAACTCACATTAGGTGTATAACCATACCATAATTCATAAGGTGTCTTGTTTGTATCTTTCTTCAATTGTACTCGGTTCAATGTGTATACAGCAATACTAACAGCTCCCTCTAGTATGCTTGTGCAACATTCTTTTCAATCATCAGTATTCTAGCACAATCCACAATCAATCTATTTCTTCTTTCACAAATCCCATTTTGTTGTGGTGTTCTTAGTGCAGAGACCTGTCTCTTAATTCCATACTCATTATAGAATTTAGTGAACTCATCATAAATAAATTCACCTCCTTTGTCTGATCTCAAGCATTTTAGTTATTTACCACTTTATTTTTCTACTTTATCTTTGTACCATTTGATTATCTTAAATGCTTCAGATTTTTATTTTAAGAACATAACAATCATCATTCTAGAGTAGTCATCAACAAATAAAATAAAGTATCTATCACCATAATAACTTTGTTTTCTCATTGGTCCACATAGGTCTATATGAACTAACTCCAAAATATCATTAGAAGAAAAATTATTTCTCTTAAAACTAGATTTCGACATTTGTCCTATTTGACAATTCTTGCACATAACATGGTCAGGTTTAGATAAGCTCGATAAGCCTCTTACTTTTCTTTTCTTACTAATCTTAACCATGTTGTCAAAATTTACATGACGTAGCCTCTTATGCCACAACCATATATTTTCATTCTTAGAAAACAAACAAGTAGTTTCAGAAGTGTCAAGATAGAATAGATTACCTTTTGATTGTTCTCTAGTGCCGATCAACTTTCCTGTTTCATCATAGATTCTAGCCTTTCTATTTTCAAATGCAACTCGGTGACCAGTGTTATTCAACTGTGAAACACTCAATAGATTATAATTAAGTCCTTTCACCAAATATGCATTCTCACATTTGATCTTATTGTTCATCAATATAGTACCTTTTCCTTTTACTTGACAAGGTGTATCATTTCCCATTCTAACAGATCCACCATTATAATGCTCAAGAAATTCAAATTTTTCTTTATCTCCAGTCATGTGATGTGTGTTGCCACTATCAATAACTCAAATTTCATGCTTTCTAACTTTATAAATAAGTGTTGTTTCAACATACCTTTCATCTTCTTTTGAATCTTCTTTCAAAGCTACAAATACTATCTCAATGTCTTCATTAGTGTTGGTGTCGGTGTCTATCTTTATCTTCAGCAATGTAACATGCATTTTTGCCTTTGACTTTGTAATCCCAGTTACTCCTTCTGCCATACTATCGGTTGCTTCTATATTCTCGATCATCTTTTCTATCATTAGATCTTTCATTTCTTTCATCACTTTTTCTATTTGGGCATCTGGCAGCAAAGTGTCCAATTTCTTTACAATTAAAGCATATCAAAGGTAGTTTACCTTTATACCTTCCTTTACCTTTGTGCAATCTTCTAACCATTAATGCTTCAATTTCATCAAATTCTCATCACTATCACTATCACTGTCATTTCTTATCATGTGTTTGTTACCAGATTTATTAATTTTCAGAGAGGACAAAAATGCAGACTCGATAGTAGGAACAACATTGTTGTCAAAATTGTTCATCTAAAAACTAAATTTGTCTATCGACAAGGCTATCAACTGTAATATTATTTCCAAGTGCTTCTCTCATTTCATGTATTGTAGAGACTCTTATAGAATAAATAGGCAACAAATTTCTAAGAATCGTACTCACAATAGTGTCTTCATCAATAACTACACCTACTCCACGAATAGCATTCACAACCTCCTTGATTCGATTACTGTACTGTGTTATGTTTTCTCCTTCTTTGATTCTCATGTCATCAAATTTTCCTCGGAGACTTTTAGCTTTAGCTCTTTGCACATTTGCATCACCTCCATAAACTTGTGTAATCTTGTCCCACATATTCTTGGCTGATGTACATGTCTTGATATCCTCAAATTTAGCATCAATTGGTGAAGAAGCAAGTTCTACCATCATAGTATTGTGTTCATGTTTCTCTCTCATCTGATGGTCTAGTAGGTAGGATGAATTTAGTATTCAGGTATAGAATTATGTCATCTACAATCCCTAATAGATATAGTCTCATTCTACTCTTCCATGTTGAGAAGTTCTCCTTGTTCAGCTTTGTTGCGTCTCTCTTATAAATCTTGTGATATTTATCTTAAGCCCTTTAAAACTTTCCTTCTAATCACTGTATGCTTTGATACCACTTGTTAGATAACTGAGAGGGGGGTGAATCAGTTAGCTCTAGTTATCCTACAGTCCCAAATTCTCCTAGATGTATATAACAACAATTTCAAACATTTAAATCAACTCGGTGAAATGTAAACTATGATCTCAAACTTTAGTTACCAAGTTGTCTAGTCATCTACCGAGTAGCACTAAATCAATACTGTGATTACCGATCAATGTAGATTAAGTAATGTGTAAAGAAAAATAACAATCATACACATTAACAAATATATTTTTAACATGGAAACCCTGCTAAGGGAATAACCACCTGGGATCAGTAACCGAAAATATTTCACTCTTCTGAAGTGAGCTCAGTTAAGAGCCAACCTTGTTAGAGGTTACAATGCACACTGTTAAATGTGACCTAGTTAGAGGATTTATCACTAATATTTCTCTCTTGACCAAACATTCACTATGGGGTCAACAAGAAAACACTCAACATTCATTTGAATGTCATAATAGACTTTCACGTCCTACTCGGTTAAGATATTTATTTGTAACAATGGTAAAACTGATACAATAATGATCTGACTCAAATAAAACTCTGTTTGCATATTTTTAGATCTATGCTAATTACATAATACCTCTAATAAATTTGTTCACTTCCATTTCTCTAATTCTTCATACTCAATTTTTCTCGGTAAAAGCTCTTTCCTCTGTCGCTCGGTGTTATCTACAGAAATGCTCGGTTCTGTCTTCAACCAGTTTGATCAGTCATCAATGAATTTTGCATGTATGTGCATCAGTATCTTATTCATAATGAATCTCTTATCTCTTATATAGACATCATATCTCATTTAATTTCCATCCTTTATATTTTTCCTCTAAATCTCCATCATTTATTTTTCCACTTAAACCTTCCTCGATAATTGTGTCAAAAACACATTTCAATCTTCTTCATCTGATTATCCTTGAATTTTAATAACCATTGATCATCATAACAAATCTCATCAATTACCTCTGAATCATAAATTTTCTAGCTCATCATTTTAGTCGGCTTCGGTTTGATATATTACTCAGTCAATACCATGATGTGTCGGAAATCCCTAGCTCGATTATCACTGTACTTGGTATACACTATATTTACTCAGTTTTCACTATTACTCAGTGTATATAGAACTCTTCAATTACTGACCACATAAACTTTGTTTTTTTCCAGATCTTTAACTCATAATAGATGTTTGTTACCATAATGATAATTAAATAAGTCGACATCAATGAAAATGCATTAACTAATTAATGTCTATCATCAAACCTGTAACTTGGTTGATCATCAACAAAATGAATTCAAACATATAATCAGTTGTAGTTCATCACTAATGTTGTAAGAGATTTGCCTAATATGATGAAGCCTAACAACATGTGCAAAGAATGTCAATTGGGTAAACTAACTAGATCTACTTCAAGAGTAAGACATACTCTTCAAATGGATCGTTGGATATGGTACATACAAATCTATGTGGTCCTACTAAGTCAAGAAGCTATTATGGTGAAAGATATTTTTTCTATTTGTTGATGACTATTCAAGAATGATATGGGTTACATTTTTGAAAGAGAAATCAAAATCTTTTCATAAATATAAGATATTCAAGATGATGGTAGAAACAGAATCTGGAAAAGGTTAAAGTGTCTAAGATCGAGAAGAGGAGGATAATTTACATATGGTGAGTTTTATGCATTTTGTGAAGAACATGGGATAAAGAGACATACTTCTGCTCCGTGAACCTCACAGCAAAATGGTGTTATCGAGCGCAAGGATAGGGCTATCCTAGACACATCAAGGACTATGATGATTGAAGGAAAAGTTCTACAAGTCTACTAGAGAGAAGTAGTGTGCACCATGATATATAATTTGAATCGAGTATAGATTAGGCAGGGAATCAGTAAGACTCCTTATGAATTATGGTATGGTCATATTCCTACATTGAAATACTTTAGAATTTTGGAAGTAAATGCTATATTAAGAGAGATGAGGATATTATAAAGTTTGATCCTCGAAGTGATAGAGAAAAACATATAAATTTTATAACCACATACTGAAAGATTGTTGAAAGTGAAAATTTCAGAGTTGATGAGAATGTGCAGAGATCAGAAAGAACTTGCTGGTTTGACATAGCTGAAGAAGACAATCAGATTATGGAAGTGCAAAATCAGAATCAGGATGGGTCAAAAAAGTAGAAAGAACCTGTGGAAAATGAAGTGGATATTAACATTGAAGGGTCTTCTACACAACCTACACCAAAAACTCAATGGTATGTAAGGACTAATCATTCTGAAGATGTCATTATTGGTGATAAGAATAGAGGTGTTCAGACTAGAGGAATAATGTCAAGGAATGAAATGTGTTTTTTATCTGAACTTGAGCCTAAATATGTAAAAGAAGCATGTAATGATGAGATTTGGATGAAAGAAATGAGAGAAGAACTTGATCAGATCGAGAAGAACAAGACTTGGATTCTTGTTCCCAAACCTATTGACAAAAAATTGATCGGTACTAAATGGGTATTCAAAAACAAGCTAAACGAATATGGTAAGGTGGTCCAAAACAAAGAAAGATTGGTATGCAAAGGATATTCATAGATGGAAGGTATTGACTTTAAAGAGACATTTTCCCCTATAGATAGACTTGAATCTATTAGATTACTTCTTTCATATGCACCTTATAGAAAATTTAAAGTCTATCAAATCGATGGTAACTCTGTATTCTTAAATGTTGAACTAGAGGAAGATGTTTATATTGGGGAGCCTGATGGTTTTACTCTAATCAAGGAAGGAGTTATGGTTTGTAAATTGCATAAAGCTTTGTATGGACTAAAACAAGCTCTTAGAGCCTGGTATGCTAGATTGGACAGGTATTTGACAAAGATTGGTTTCAGCAATGGTATTGTAGATAGTAACTTATATTTCAAAATAATTGGTGATAATATCTTGATTGATGAAGTATTTGTTGATAATATTATATTTGGTGGTAATGATGAGTTAAGTAGAGGTTTTGCTAATGAAATACAAAAAATATTTTGAGAGGTCTATGATAGGTGAGATGAAATTATTTCTTGGATTGTAAATTACACAGTTGGATAAAGGAATTTTTATTACAGAGTCCAAGTATGTCAAAAAATTGTTGAATAAATTCAGTATGGAAGACTCAAAACCGGTAGGAACTGCTATCATTACTAGTTGCAAGTTAACTAAGGATGATGATTACCCTTGTGATAATAAGACATTATACAGATCTATAATTAGAGGATTGCAATATCTAACTCATTCTAGACTAGACATATCAAATGTTGTTAAAATTGTTGCAAGATTTCAAATTGAATCGAAGCAATCACATATGGTTGTTGTCAAAAGGATTTTCACATACTTGAAGGGTACAGTTGACTATGGGTTATGGTATGGAAAAGATGATGAATTTACTCTAAATATTAAGGATATAAGGATAAACATTGATGAACCTATTTTTATTCACTATGATAACTCTAGTACTATAAATATCTCAAAGAATTTTCTGTTACATTCAAAGACAAAACACATTTCTAGTAAGTTGATGACATTATTTTTCCATTAGTATACTCAGAGGAAAAACACAGTCAGAAAGCATTACCGGTAGATAGCAGGAATCACTAGTGAACCATAAGTAGTACCAGTGAAATGGAAGCATACCCGACAGCACAAAGAATTTTTGAGAAAAAATGATAAGTATAAATGTGACAAGCTTCACTGGTGAACATAAGCATTACCAGCGAACACAAGCATTACTAGTGAACACTAGCATTACCAGAAACATAGTTTCCATAATCAACCTGATAGGAATAGACAAGCATACTCGATGACATTTTCAAGAAGGAACACCGACGATCAAGAAAACTGACCATCAGAACCGACAGACAAATCAAGAACCCGCAAATTGTGGATCTGAATTTTACACGTAGATTAAAGCAATGTAAATCTATTTATAGAGTTTTATTTTTGTTTTAAATCATATTAGATGGTCATGCATGCTTTATGTAAATGCTTTAAAGCATACTAACGGATCTAAAGCATATCTAGCTATAGATCAAGATCAAGTTGTATATCTTGAATCTAGAGTTAATGTGTAAATGCATGAATCAAGAATTGAGCCTAGATTAGTATAAATAGATGTTCGTACTCATTTTTGAGTACATGAATTCTTAATAATTGATATCCATGAAGAGCATCTAAGGATCAGAAGATAGAATTCATGCAAAGAGAAGAAACAAAATACATCAGTTAACAAGAACACACAGAGGCTACCGATGAGCAGATAAAGGTGATACTCAAATCATGGAAGGATGATTAATAGTATTTTTGGAGCTTCATAGGATCTATTTTATCAGTAATTGAAGGTTGCATTTATCATAAGATCAAAGACTTCTATAGTTTCATTCTAACAAGTGCATCACATCTAAAATCCTTTTGTAGAAGGTGGACTTAACCATCCTTTATAAATCTCTTAACAGAGTGCACACTTAACAGTGTTGCTAAAGCTTCAAATGAAGTAGATCTTAATAGGTCTCCACTTTAATACTCCTAACAGGGTAGGTCATCAGAAGTGACCAAATTGTAAGCCTTAACCGGCTCTTCTTATCTGCAGATAGTGAAGTTTGTGGGTAACAATCCCCACCACAGTTTTTACTTCCTTAACAAGAGTTTTCTGCATTACCATATCTTGTGTTATGTGTGATCAAATTTCATGTATGTTTATTTTACTGTTACACATCAAATGGAATGTATGATATGATTTCATATGCATAAAGAACGTTGAACAAATAGATAAGTTATTTTACAAATTGATGACTAAGGGTTAATGGGTTAACCAAGAAAAGTTTTAGTGGTACTGATTCACCCCTCCCCTCTCAGTACAAATTATCTCAATATAATTCCAACAATTAGTATCAGAGCCCAGTCTCTCTCTTGAAAAGCTTAAAGACTTGAGAGAAAAGATCAAAGCAATGGATAAATTTAGATTGGATATGACTATTGAGAATGAGCAGTTACAGATGCAAATAAACTTTGAGAAGTACAAGGAGGCGAAGATAAAGCTAAGAAAACTTCTTGATGAAAGATAGATTATGGAAACCAGGTTGAATGAGAAAGACTACAAAGAAATGGAAATACAAGAGTATTTTGAAGCAGCAGAATCATCAATGA
>MU228158.1:389965-409436 GCA_018584345.1 Thuja plicata | reverse complement strand
GAGAGAGAGAGAGTTTATTCCTCATTTTCACCACTATCTAAGAATAAGTATCAACCAAAACTAAATCCTTCATACAATAGGGGAGAGAGTCTGCCTCGGGATGTTGAACAAAACAAACAACTCCAATAGAAGAGAAGGTCAAGAAAGAACAACCTTGTCTGAGGTAGGAGAGGATTGTGAAATTAAAAATTATTAAGAATGTATAAGAATGTTAGGGAAACATATTAATACAATTCATAAAATATATAAAATTATTATGAGAAAGTTAAGATGACTAATCATTAAAAAAAATTGAAGAAAATATACAAAAGATATAATTCTTAGTAAAATATAAAGAATGAAAATAAAAATTAACAAATAAAATTAAATAGGAAAATAAATTATTGTTAATAGGAAAATATTTATAATAAGGAAAAAATGAGATATTATAATAAATAAAAAATGATAAAGGTATTGTATTATAAAAATATAGAGAAATTTTAATGAAAGATATAAGTCAATATTAACTCATATAAATGTGTGTGCACTTTAATTTTTTTAATTTAATACAGTTAAATAATGGAAAAAAAAATACTAGTAGCATTTGCAACTCTAACTCTAAAGAAATTAAATATATAATTTTATTTAATAATATAAGCAATTTTATGTAAAAATTTAACATTAATTTTTATATTTTTCATAAATATAATTTTAATTGGTTTTGTTTAATAAGTATATTTAATAATTTTACTTTAATAAAGGTAACTTTTAAAAAATTGAAATTGTTTTTTATTTTAATTAATTTGAATTTTCAATTGTGTTTAGGGTTCATTTTTATTTTATCATAAATCTAGCAATTTATTTCTTATAAATAATTACATAATATCTTTATAAATTAATATATTAAAATTTATATATTTTAATTATAAAAAATCTAATTTATTTTTTACAAACATGGTTCAAAGAGCACCGATAGGAAAGAACTAGGTAAAGAAAACCTCTGGTCTAGCTCTTAAACATAAAAGACAAGTCTCCAATACATATAACTGAGGAGATGACAAAAGTGTTTCCAGAAAGGAAGAAAGTTATCCAACCCAATACAAATATTGAAAATCATGCCCAACCCCAAGGAATTATCTTGCAAAATTGATACAAAAAGATAACCTCCCCCCCCCCCAAGACCTAAAAATAAACCCAAAAGCCAACCCCATAATCTCAATAAGATAAAAACTATAACAANGCAAAATTGATACAAAAAGATAACCCCCCCCCCCCCCAAGACCTAAAAATAAACCCAAAAGCCAACCCCATAATCTCAATAAGATAAAAACTATAACAAATGCAAGATCTTATATTGGTAGGAAGAGAGAATTTGTCACGCGTAGAACCATAGGCGAACATCATCACTGAAGTATTAACCCAATTAGGTACATCTACATAAATACCATCTCAACATTCGGCTAAGATCCATATTAGTAACGATAAATGTCATGAAAAAGGTATAAATTATATAATACAATAAAATATAACTAGTGTAAAGAAGGTACATAATTGTAATGATAATATAGAGATGTAGGAAGCCAGGATGTCAACCATGGACAAATCCAATCAAGCGTATAAAAACAAAGGGGGATATTTTCGACCAGCATACTAATGTATGGACAGGAAGTGATGGCATCTTTAGAAATAGTTTACGGATAGCCACCAATGAGCATGCAACACCATTATATAACCTCATGTGTTTAGTAGTTGTAGAAATAAAAGAATAACATATCGAGCATCTCTGCATCTAATAGTATGAACAACATTCATAGAACTACTCCAAAACTATTGGATGAAGAGGAATATTCAAAACATCTAGTAGCATGGACATAATTCATAAGTACCTCAAAAAAAAGAACTACCATCTTTAAAAATAGTTTACCGGCAGCTCCTAATGAGCATGCACCACCAGCATATAATCTCAAGTGTACAGACGTTATAAAAACAAAAGAATGAACCATCTCTCATCTCTGCATCCAATAGCATGGACAGCTTTCATAGAAACCTCATAACTACTCCAATACTATTGGATAAAGAGAAAATAAAGCCCATACGAGATAAGGACTGCACCACAACAAACCCAAAGGTTTAAGCAAATTCAAATCAACCAATATCATGGACCACCCATGATATGGTGTAAAAAATATGAAGTGGATATATGAGGATAAATATTCATCTTCATTCCTATAATCAAACCCTTATACAATACCATGACTAGAGGCACAACCTACCACTCATGGCCTTGAATAGGACAATTAGCCAAATCAAGATGCTAAATATCCTAGAAAATCAGACCTTATTACAGCAGATATAAATTCAAGATAAATATACCTTCAATTTCTTGCAAGAGCACATTAGCATCAATTGCCTTGTTAGCCAAAAAATCTGCAACCATGTTAGCTTCATAATAACAATGTTTAAATTCATAATGCTGAAAACAGGCCAATTTCATCATGACTAGGTCTAATCGATATTGCAATTTCCAACAAGAATATTTCTTAGCCGAGACAATATTATAAATGACCATAGAACCACCTTCAATGATAAGATTGGCAATTTTCAAAGTTACAGCATATTTTAAATCAAGGAGAAGTGCTTCCAATTCTGTAAAGTTATTTGTGTCAGGTGAAAGCTTCATACATACAACTTTAATGACTTCCCCATCAGAATTCCTAATGAGCACCCCAGCCCCAGACAGACCAGGATTTTCGCTAGCAACCCCATCGTAGTTAAGCTTATAAAAATTAGGAGGGGGGACCATTTCGCATGAACATGAGATAAGAAAGATGAGTTATTTAGTTGACAACCATGGGGAAGAAGGATTTTCATAATTGGCCAATTATCATGAATAAAGAAGTCTAATCTAGTGAAAGATCTGGAAGAATTTATATTTTTACTATGATATGATAACATGACTTCAGATATAGATTTCACAATTTTAAAGACTACCTCATCCCAAGAAGCATGATTTTTTCTAAACACCCTTTGATTATGCTCAAGAAAAATAGACCATATTGCAATGGAAGGACTTATCTCCCAAGGGGGGGAAAAGGTAGACGATCTATGTAAGGAGAGCCATGCATTGAAATGTTCACACAGGTTAGGGCCAATAGCTACAATCCACCCCAATCCACAAAATAACCAATATCAACAGTCCAAAACAAAAGGGCAATGAAGAAACAAATGGTTTGTCATTTCCACAAAATAACCACAAAGAATGCAAGGAAATATAGCTTTTATCCCTAATCTTTCCAACCTTTACCTATTAATACTCTATCCTGGATAGCCAATCATGCAAATGCCCCAGCCTTAGGGAGACAAGTTGCTCCCCATAATAATCTAGAGGGTCACTAATCAGAAGTGTGGGCAGAAAAATTATAATTGTAACTAGCCTTCACATAATTATCCCTAGAAGGAGAGCCCAACCAGATGAGTACATCCTCTTTATAAGAGTAAATGATAGAACGGGAACTCCACTCATGCTACAATTGTGAAACCAACTTGGAGGAATTACAAAATTTAGAAAGATCCTTCCAAATAGAAGTACCATTATTGAGATAGAAGTATTGGCAAATGTCAAATCCCAAAGCATTTTTTAATTGTTCATCCAATGGATACCAGTCCTGAATGTGACCAAGCGGTTTATGCCCATTTAAGGAGTCTTCCCAGAAACAGGCCTTAGCATCATTATGTATTAGCCAAGATAAAGAAGGAAGAATAATATCACGACAAGCACACATAAAAATCCACATGGAAGACCTACTAGGGAGAGAAAGAGTTATGAAAATACGTTCTTGATTATCAGAATCAAGGTATTTAATTTAATTTATTTCCTATTAATTATTTAAATATTTTTTAAAATTGAAGACAAACTTGAATTGAAAACTTTGAAATATAATATTTACCAAAAATTTCTACTTTCAATTTTTTTTTTAAATATGATGTTTTCTAAATTCTAAATTTGTTTCCTTTTATTTTTCATGTATTTAATTCAATGACAGTTCAATGAATTTTATATATGTTTCATATTAATAGATGCCTTACTTATAATAAAGCTATTTGCAAGGCCAGCCTAAACACATTTATATTGAGTGAAATTCAATATTCATTGTGCAAAAGGATTGTGTTCCTTTGAAGATTGTGCTTTCCTATGTTTTAGTTATGGGTAATGGTTTTCTATCAAATTGAATGGTGTTGGGGGGTTTGGAAACATATCTAGATTTTTTTTTTCTTTTTTTCTATTCATTTTTCTTCATTGGTGATACAATGGGATTAATTTAGGATTTTGACAATGAATTTATTTTTAAATAAGATAGAAATTATAAGGAAAATTAAATTATATATTGTTGCATATCTCTCTCAAAGAATGATTAATTTCATAGCTAATAAGAGTGAATCAGCAATTTTTGAATTTAAAAGACAATCCATAGAGTGAAGAGGTCCACAAATACATTTCATATATAAAGATGGAATAAAATTATGACTACCAATATTCCTTCACACAATATACAATATAACAGCACTTAACTTGAATAATCAACAACATATGATGGTAGTGTTGGCAGTATGGTAGTTTTTGGAGGAGATCTGAAGATCAATCAGAATAAGATACATAATTGGTTTTCATTGAAGGAAACGTGATCAGTTACTATTATTGGAGCAACTTGTAAGATCTATACATGATCGGTAAAGGGAGAAATAGTTAACAATGTTGACCAGTGTACAAGAGGTGTATAGGAAGAATAATTTTAGTCAGTTAAATTCATAGCAGTAGAGTTATAGAGAAAATTAGATGATGAAATCTTAGAGGAGACATTCATATGGTATGAGGAATCCATGGTTCTGAGCATGACAACTAATTTGATGTTTTGAGCGAATTATGTTTTTGATGTGGAAGATAGTGTACCTATTGGGTCAACGATCATAATTTCATTATAAATCAGTTAAGGCAGTGGATCTGAGGTCATATATTGTTTATGAAAATGGATATTACATTTTGTTGGAATTAATGGGAAGTAGTACTAAGAGGGGAGGGGTGAATCGGTACCTCTAAAACTTTTATCACATTACACAATTTATCATTAGTAATCATTCAATTCTGATTTACCAACCATTACAGTTATTCTTTCTTATGCATCTAATGTTTGTTCACAATATTTAATAGTTTTCAATCATTCATAGAACCATTCATGAAATTGACAAACACTTAACACAAGATATGGTATCGCAGAAAACTCTTGTTAGGAAGTAAAAACTACGGTGGGGATGGCACCCACAAAACTTCACTATCTGCAGAATGGAAGGGAGACGGTTAAGGCTTATGATTTGATCACTTCTAATGATCTACCCTGTTAAGAGTATTAAGGTCAAGACCTGTTAAGATCTACTCTATTAAGAGCTTTAGCAACACTGATTTAAGTGTGCACTCGGTTATGAGATTTACAATAGGATGGTTAAGCCCACCTTTCTTGAAAGGATTTCATTAGTGTACTACACTTGTTCTAGAATGAGTACAAATGTTGACCTGACTGTATGCAATCTACTATTTTTGATTTATAGATCCATTAAAGCCTTTACAATAATAATATCACCTTGAGTTATTGATGAATACCATTTCTCTGCTTGTCGGTAGCCTCTGTTCTATTCTTGAAAAGTGATTTGATTATGTTTGTGTTCTTCTGCATGAATTCTCTATCTGGTCTTTAGTTGCTCTTCGTGGCTACTATCTTCATTGAACAATAATAATTCTCAATGGATTGAGCACCTATTTATACAAGTATTTGACCTATCTTGGAATTCATGATTTACAATGTTAACTCTCAGATCCAAGGTTTACAACTTGACCTTGATCTTTAGTTTTCATGTTTTAAAATAGTAAAACTAATTAAAACAATAACAATTACAATGCTTCCTCCGTAAATAATGGATTTAAAAGTAAATCAAGAAGTTATAAATAAAAATTCAGTGATTTATCTGACATGGAAAGTCAGATCCACTTTTTGCGGGATGTAATTGACTGCCGGTTCTTGGTTGTCAGTTTGAACTTGCAGTCTGTCGGCGTTCCTTGACTAAATTGTTCATCGGGTTCCCTGTATCTTTCAGGTTCCTCTCTTTGTTGTACTGTCGGGTAGCACTGTTGTTACTTGTCGGGTATCATTTACCTTTTTGTCATCGGATAACACTTAACAGTGTTTGTCGGGTAACCTTGGCATCAGATAGTGTTGTGCCCTGTCTGTCGGTGTAGAGTAAACCGATGGTGTAGATCATGTTTTTCTTCTAAGTATACTAATGGAAAAATATAATGCCTTCAATCTCCCCCTTTGACATTAGTATCAAAAACTGATGTGTATAATACTGAAATTATTACACCATATTTATATCATTGTCATAATTTGACTCCCCCTTACTGTGTGCATCGGTATAGTGTATGTATATGTACATGTATACTATTTATTCTCTAAGTGTACATTATTTCCCCTTTCTTCCACTATACATATGATTTCCTCCTTTAACTAAGGTGTTGTACATATCAAATTCCCCCTTTCTTTGATACTGATGACAAAAATGTACAACTTACAATATGTCAAAATTGTGTAACTTACAATGTGTCAAATACGTTAGAATGGGTAATTTTGATATCTTCCATTAGTTTCTCCCAAT
This sequence comes from Thuja plicata, assembly GCA_018584345.1. Taxonomy (NCBI): domain Eukaryota; kingdom Viridiplantae; phylum Streptophyta; class Pinopsida; order Cupressales; family Cupressaceae; genus Thuja; species Thuja plicata. The sequence goes on along the minus strand of MU228158.1, from coordinate 402,755 downwards.
GTTCTTTCAACTGTTCTAGGGCCATGTGTTGCATCTCTACTCTGGTGTGCATATCATAAATGTTGTCTAGTACAGACATTTCAGGGGTGGCAATTAGAGTACTTTCCTATGTCATATTTTGTTGCAGGAGTGTAAGTGTCAGTAAGAGCTTAACTTGGAGCTCATTGACTTGATCTCTATACTTCGTCTCTGCAAACTGAATGTCCTGTCTCTGTTTCCTAGCCTGTATGATTTGTTGATTGTGCAATTTAAGTGCTTCTACCATGTTGACTAGATTTTGTGCACTGGACTGAAGATCAACATCTATTTTTTCTATCTTGTCGGTATAATCCTTAGTGAGTTGATCTAAAGTGCACAATTTCTTGATTAAGGTAACAACTTCTGATAAAATTGGATCAATTGTACTTACCAATTCAGATAGCTTAACCTTTTTCAGTGCAACTTCCTGGCTTATCTTCTCTGCCAGCTTGAATTCATAATTTTGTTCAAGTCTCTCTTCCATTGTCTTGTCAGCATTGGTATTTTGAGATTTTATTGCATCTGTGAGTATGACCAGTTGATCAATAATTGGAGCTTGTTGATCGATATCTATATCTGGTACAATTTGTTGAAGTATCTCCCTTGCTACTTCTAGTACCTTGGCCTCTTTTTCCGCTCTCTTCATCTTGTCTTGAATGGATTTTCTCTCACAGAGCTTTGCATATTTTGTTAGTGTTGTCGGATCCAATATTCTTGGATCACAGACTGGAATCTCAATGATTTCATCCAGTGTTACTAGATTTTTATTCTTTCCTTTCTTCTTCTTTGAGATTTGAGGGGATGCAGATGTATGAACTACCATAGCTAGTTCATTTGTTCACTCTGAGTTTCTTGGGGAAGGTTTTGTTGATGATGCATCTTGTGTTTTTTGCTCTACGGTCACTTGTCGGTTATGCGAAGACGTCTCTTCATTAACCTTGGGTGTTTCTGCAGAATGTGCTATGGATTTCTTTTCAATCTCATCCTTCTTTCCTTCTTCACCTTTCTATGAAGGCTTTTCCCCTATTTCTTTTTGAGTGTTTTCTTTATTATGATCAATAGATGCATTCTTTTGATCATCGGTGTAGTTTTCTCTGTAGTAGTATTTGTTGTCCCTTTGGCTTCTTCATCACCCTTGTCTTTGGGTGTGCTTGATTCCTTTTCATTTGATCCCTCATTTCCCTCTAGTATGTTTATTGCCTTCATTAGGACATGCATGTTACTTTGAGTTGGGGCTTGGGATTTTTTAGTATGGGTGTCCTGCTCGTCGGTTGGTGCATTGTCAGCAGCGACATCCTCATCCTTTTGTATATCTTATGCAGGGTCTTGCACTATTGGGTGCATGAATGATGTGCCCTACATTTGTTCATCAGAAATGTCAACTAACTTTCCATCTGATGTCTTCAGTACTTGATGGCTTTGTTGATCCTTAAGTGTGATAAATATCACATCATCTTTCTTCTTTGGATCATTCTCAGAATCATAGTGAGTGATATCTTAGATATTATCATCCATACCTGTATCTAAGTTAATAGGCTCATCATCACTTTCTTGATTGTCCAAAGCAATATGCTGAGGACTTGCATTATTTGTCTCCTCCTCTCTGTGAGGTGTGTTTGTGAGAAGTAATTTCTTCTCAACACTTGTTGACTCTGGCGATAGATCCAGGAGATGTCTCCATTTTGTATCTGTCATTGAATCCAGTTCTATAAACTTGTTCTCTAGTACTTTTTAAGCCCTTATTTTTTCTACAAATTTACTTGAGTGCTTCTTTATTACTTCTTGTATCTCTTCAAATTTGGATTTAGGAGGCATTAGTCTCACAAGAACTCTTTCTCTTGCTTTTCTTTCTGTTTGCAAGGCATATGACCATTGTTGGTATACCCTTTTACCTAGCTCTTCAGGTATTTGATTTACAAATTTAGCAGGGGCATACTTGTTTTTAATCATTGATTTTATGACTACTTCCTATATTTTATTTTGATCCTCTGGATTCAATGTATCCCACTGCCTAATCTTTTTATCAGTCATTATGCAATGGGTAGCAATTGATTTGGCAACTTCATCTACCGTTTGGTTTCTAAAGTTCTTATTTACTACATCTGGTTCATCATCTTTGGTGTCATCCAAGTCATCCTATTTCCTAACAAACCTTTTTCTCTTCTTTGGTGGTGTGGTTTTGACAGGTTGTTGTCTTGTTCTTTTTGCTGGCTGCTTCCTTATATAGGTCCTTACTTGACCTTTCTTAAGTGGAGTGGTATCCGTAGCAGCAGTTTGACTTCATGTTCTTTGCTTCTTTGCAAGAGGTGGGGATGGAGGTGTATCAAATTTAGTAGCCTCTGTATCTAATTTATTTTCTTCTATCTCTTTACCGATGGTGCCCTATTCATTGGTTTCCTCTTGTTGATCCTGCTCTTCTTCTAAGACCAGTAGAATCTTCTTGAGATTCTTAATCATTTTATCTTTCTTGTTTATAGTCTTCTTGACTTCTAGGCCATGTTTTATTTTAGATTTGGCCTCCTCATATGTTCCAAACCTTGGTTGTTTCTTATCAATGGGCTCATTGAGAAGTGCCTCAATTGCACTTGTAGCTAGATCAATACCGATCTTATAGTCTAATGGTGATAACCAAGCTGTTCTTGGTACAACCGGTTTGATATGTGTGAAGTCTATGTCTGCCATGAAACATATGTTATCTTTTTGTTTTTCAACTAGTTGCTCAGGAATCCTAGTTCTTTCCACCATCTTTTCCTTGAACTCAAGGAAGTATGCAGACATGATAGACTCAAAGTTGTCTCCTAGTGACTTAATCAGTTCACTAATCTGTTGGGTTACCGGTTTGGTAGTGTCCCTTCAACTTTTCCTACTGAAGGAAAGTATTCTTGAAAATAGAAAAGTATACACATGATAAGTGATCCAAACTTACACGTGTTTCTCTTTGTAGACCTAATTTTGATCATATTTTCATCAATTTGTTTTAGTAGGATCTCACACAGATCCATCAAAATTCCCTTTGTTACAATCTTGTAAGTTGTGCTTACTGCTGTTGTAGAAATGTTGTTCATTCTGCTGGATTGAAAATTTTTGTATCCAATAACACATGCACCAAATTTTAACTCTTCGTCGGTGATTGTGTTTCCTTTGAGACCTTTGTTGTCTCCTTCTGCATTGGTGAGTTTAGTAACTTCTTTCATGGATGGATGCTTGTGTGCCCTAGGCTTTTCGATTATTGGATAACCAGTGACAGCATGAAGAATAGTGTTCATTATTTGCTTGGGTTGGTCTAGCCATAGTTTGTTGTCATGCATCCTGCTCAAGCCTAACTTAATCCATTCTGTCTTGAATTCCCTCGGGAAATGTAGGGCATTAGTTAACCCTTTGACTTCCAAATGTTTGTGTTCTTCTTTCAATTTTCCTTCGGCATCACATATCTTCTTATAAGCTTCATCCATTTCTATATCACTTATCTCTGCGATCTTGTAGTGAATGTAAGACCTGACGTCTTCTATGAGCAAAACCCTAGGCAAAATTTTTGAAAATGTGCCGGCCTCATCGGGTTTCGATGCAATTTCTGGACAGATCTTGTATTTGGGTTCTACACATGTGCTATTCTTGATTAGTTTCACCACATTCTTCTTTTCATTCTTCAACTTAGCAGTTCTGGATGTGGTTGCCCTTTTTTTTCAAGTACTTAGGGTTTTCTTGAAATTATGGCTTTTCTTGACAAAATAGTAACATAGATCTTTCAGTGTCTTTGGTACTTACTTTGATTCGCAATGGTGATGAGGAATTTGTTCTCTGTGTGCTAAATCGATCTGTAGACACTTCTTCTTTTTTCTCTTTAAACACTTTGATGTCGCTCTGCTTTCTCTTCAAATCACAGGTGAAAAATGAAGTCCTGTCGACTATTTATAGACTTTTTGACCTAATTCTTTGCAATAAATGTTCAACAACTCGTCGGGATGAGAAGACAGGTTTCATCAAGAGGATGTTTCCAATCATCGTTGGTGAAGATATGATTCTTAGGGAAATTTTTTAACGACTTGATTTGACCGATGAATATCGGTGTTCTGTCATGACCACTTCTAAAATTTGTCCTTTTTACCGACGGTCGTCAGGTTACATTGGCAGTTTATCATTTTTACTAGTGGATCGACAATTCCCGGTAAGTGTAAACAACTCATTATTGTGTTCACTAATTAATTTTGGTAAGTGTTTACCGATGGTATTGTATTCTTAGATTAGTAACAAGTAAAGTAGTATGCATCTTTGGTTCATGTAGATTTTGATTATCTATCAATTTATATAATGGAACTGATGCAAAATATAGCTTGGTATACTGTAGTTCCATACTTACTTGTTTAGCTTAAGTGGGGTTAGTGGTGTCACTGGATCCATTGGATGGGGTGTCACCATTTGCATTACTTGGTCTAGCTTCATCATTGCTTGAATCTTTTATCCACATTTTGTCTCTTGCCCTCTGAATATCTTCAATGGTGTTACCATTGCGATATGTGCTTATTTCTGTCAATCTATCTTTGCAATCTTTCTTGAGATGACCAAATTTATGACACTATAAGCATGCCATTCTGGGGTTTGATAGCCTCTAGACCTTTTGGTCCATGCACTCATGCATTTTGCAGTGATGTGACCATATCTGCCACATGCTGTATAGTTTTTCCAAGTGTTGTAATCCCATACATATTGATTACCAATTCTCTTTGGCTGATAAGGAACTTCTTTACCTTTTGGCTTCCATGCTTGCCTTTTCTTTTTCTAGCATTCTTCATATGTGTGCCCATTCATCTTGCATGTAGGACACTATTTGTCCATGTATGTTTCCTTCTTTGGCTTTTCTATCTTGCTCTTGCATTGATAAGCCTTATATCCTTTCTTGTTACATTTATAACAGAATCCTATGAATGAAGATGTAGGTGTAGATTTAGGAGTACCTTTTGTTTTACCTCTACATGCATTTTATGTGTGCCCTTGCTTTCCACAGTGCTTGCATGTTAGTTTTCTTGGTCTTGGATTTTTGTAAACATTCTTTGGATTTGATGATTCTCCATTTTCGGTAGAGCTTGTACTACTGTTGTTGTTGACTCTTCGTTGTCCCTCAAGAAAGTCATTCATTCTTTTATTGCTTTCTTCAACCTTTCTGATAAGATCATTGTGTTTTTGTTGAATTCTAACCTCATGCTTTAGCTTTTCATTTTCTTCTCTTAGTTCATCGTTAATCTATATTCTCTCAATGAGTTCCACATTTATTCTATTTTCTTCTTGACTCATAAGGATAATCTGATTTGTGAGATCATGGTGATGCTCAACATGTCTTTGAATTTCCTTTTCCTTTTCTTGTAGTTTCTCTAAAATCTTACTTCTATCATCAATAGCAAGTCTTCTCTCTGTTTCAGCTTGTCTAGCAGAACTCATCACATCAATCATTCTCACCATCTGGGTCTCTTGACCAATTTCTAGCATCTTTATTTGCTCTGTCAGATGTAGGTTGATCTCCTTTAGATTTGTGATGTTCACTTCTGATGTATCTGATATATTACTTGCATTTTATCCTGAAGATTTAAAGAAGTCTGGAATCTCCTCTTCTTGATAGTCTATTTCATTGTTCCTGGTAGCCATACCTTTTATTTCATCCAACTGCTCACTCATCTTGATTCTTGCTTCTTTATACTATTCATAGAACATCTGTATCTCAAGCTTTTTGTTCTCAATATTCTTATCAAGTTTGTACTTCTCCATTGTATGATATTTTATCTTAAGCCTTTAATATTTTCAAGAAGATACTTAGCTATGATACCAATTGTTGGAATTAATGTGAAGTAGTACTGAGAGGGGAGGGGTGAATCGGTACCTCTAAAACTTTTATCACCTTACACAATTTATCATTAGTAATCATTCAATTCTGATTTACCATCCATTACTGTTATTCTTTCTTATGCATCTAATGTTTGTTCACAATCTTTAATAGTTTTCAATCATTCATAGAAACATTAATGAAATTAACAAACACATAACACAAGATATGGTATCATAGAAAACTCTTGTTAGGAAGTAAAAACTGCGGTGGGGATGGCACCCACAAAACTTCACTATCTGCAGAATGGAAGGGAGCCAATTAAGGCTTACAATTTGATCACTTCTGATGATCTACCCTGTTAAGAGTATTAAGGTGGAGACCTATTAAGATCTACTCTATTAAGAGCTTTAGAAACATTGATTTAAGTGTGCACTTAGTTATGAGATTTACAATAAGACGGTTAAGCCCACCTTTCTTGAAAGGATTTCATTAGTGTACTACACTTGTTAGAATGAGTACAAATGTTGACCTGACTATATGCAATCTACTATTGCTGATTTATAGATCCATTAAAGCCTTTACAATAATAATATCACCTTGAGTGATTGATGAATACATTTTTTTTGCTTGTCGGTAGCCTCTGTTATGTTCTTGAAAAATGATTTGATTTTGTTTGTGTTCTTCTGCATGAATTCTCTGTCTGGTCTTTAGTTTCTCTTCGTGGCTACTATCTTCATTGAACAACAACAATTCTCAATGGATTGAGCACCTATTTATACAAGTATTTGACATATCTTGGAATTCATGATTTACAATGTTAACTCTCAAATCCAAGGTTTACAACTTGACCTTGATCTTTAGTTTTCATGTTTTAAAAAAGTAAAACTAATTAAAACAATAACAATTACATTGCTTCCTCCGCACATAATGGATTTAAAAGCAAATCAAGAAGTTATAAATACAACTTCAATGATTTATCTGACATGGAAAGTCAGATCCACTTTTTGTGGGATGTAACTAACTGTCGGTTCTTGGTTGTCGGTTTGAACTTGAAGTCTGTCGGCATTCCTTGACTGAACTATTTTTCAGGTTCCCTGTATTTGTTGGGTTCCTCTCTTCATTGTACTGTCGGGTAGCACTGTTGTTACTTTTCAAGTATCGTTTACCTTTTTGTCATCGGGTAACACTTAACAATGTTTGTCAGGTAACCTTGGCATCAGATAGTGTTGTGCCCTGTCTGTCAGTGTAGAGTAAACCAATGGTGCAGATCATGTTTTTCTTCTAAGTATACTAATGGAAAAATATAATGCCTTCACATTTGGGGATGATGTATTAGGTATGATTGATGCTGATTTTGAGGAGGTTGGTAACTATTTTGTGGCAACTTTGATGGAAGGTTTATAGGTCTTAAGTGACTTAAGAACACAATATATAAGTGATTTAAGGTTGCAATCATATTTTGAAGTGCAGTGATCAGAGATTGAAGAAGTATAGGTCAGTACAACGTCAGAAATAAAAGGAGAAAAGAGGATTTGATAAGCAAGCAATGTCATTCTATAAATCATTATTGTTGTTGTTTCCTAACAGTTGTAGTAGGTTAAATCCTTTAACAAGGTAGATCCTAAAAGATCTTTATTGTAATTGAAATCTTCTAGCGAGGTAGACTCTAAAAACTCTTTTGGTACTTCTAACAAGGTACTAGTCACTTTTAACAGGGTGAACCCTTGAAAGGGTATTGTAGCTCCTAACAGGGAAAACACTTTTTATTATAGTAGGGTGTTTGTGGGTGTCATCCCCACTGTGGTTTTTCCCCTCTAACAAGGGTTTCCACGTGAAAAATCTATCTTTCATGTGTGGTGATTTTGTGGATGCTTGATGTTTTTTACTTCTATTTGATATTATTATTTGCGTGTTTCATTATTTGGAAGTTTTTGATTAGCTTTGTTAGATCGGTGGTAAAATTTATTAAGTACTTGTCTGCATTGATTCACCCCCCCCCCCCCCTCTCAGTGCTTGTACATACTAACAGTTGGTATGAGAGATTTGGTATCTTGATATTAAACTTAACCACTTGAGGAAAAGATCCCTAAAAACCAACATGGAGAGTTACAGGTATGAGAAGCAGCTTGAGGATGCAAATAGAGTAATCAATGCACTAAAGGAAAAGTTGAGGAACTCCCTTGCAAAAAGAAGAGAGCTCACTAAGAAATTGATGGAAAGCCAAGATTACATTGAGAAACTGTATGGAGGTATTATGTATGAAGAATCTAAGGAAGCAATTGTAGATGTGATGCAAAAGAACAATGGGCTTAAAGAAGAAGTGAAAAATCTGAAAAGAGAGCTTGATAGTCAGACTGTCAGGATGTGTGAAGAGCTTGAAGGAAGATGATGTTCTGAGGATGCAAATAAAATTATTGAAGATGCTTGAAAGGCTAAAGATGAAATCCTAACATAAAATTTGGTTCAACTATTCATATTGGAGAAATAATTTATTGTATTAAATGAGCACTTACTTGACACAAATGAAGAAATTATTGACATCTTAAGATAGAATGAGGGGATGAGGATAGAGAATGATAAGTTGAAAGAAGAACTTAAAGCTGAAAATGATCGATTGGATTATTTCAATAAGAGTTCTACTAAACTTGGTGAACACATTGCTAGTTAAAGGAGGAATGGAGAGATATAAGGTCTAGGTTTTTCAAATTTTGAAGTTGGTGAATCATCTGGCATTAAGGACATCAATGCACGAGACAAACCAGCGCCCAAGGTGAACAACAACACTGGTAAGAGAAGGTATAGACTAGTATGTTTTAACTTTCATAAGGAAGGTCATACTACTAATGTATGTTGGTTTAAACCTATTGGTCCTAATGTTAGACCTGGAGGTCCTACTGCTAGATCAGATAATTCATATGGTAGAGGTGATAACTACTATCATATCTAGATCTAATGTATTCCAAGGAACTTTTTATTACTGCAATAAGTTTGGACATAAAGCTAATGAGTGCAGGGAAAGAATCAATAGTCAATGGTCATATGATTACAATAGATAGGAACCTAATCATCAGGGTAACCGGTTAGATGTTGCATGTTCTATCTAGCACAAAAATGGACATATGGCTATGAATTGTAGATTAAGGTCAACTAGAGGCAATGTTGGACCTTGGAATCAAATAGGTATGATTTGTTATATCTATAAAAAATTTGGTCATCTTGCTAGATCATGGAGAGAGAGACAGAATACCAAAGGCCAACCGGTGAACAAAGATTCAAATGATAAAGGTAAGAGAATTGTTGATGCTGAGGAAGTTAGAAGTGAAATGAAGAAGACATGGGTGAAGAAAGGTATACTAAAATATTCTAAATTGGCTGAGAGCTCCACATATTCAAGAAATGTGGAGAATCCATCGGTGAACTAAGTCTGATATGACTTAGGGGGAGCACTAAAAGGAAAAATCCTAAACAAGCCCTATTAATGAATGGGCGGTAAGATTTATATGCATATTTAATTCTCTATTTGTGATTTAATGATTTTAGAGAATATAAAGTGCTATATTTGGTTTTGAGTGTGCATATAATGGTTTTTATGTTATAATCATTGTGATCAGTGAGGCACCAAATTTTTGGATTATGGCTGCTAATTTGGTTACACGCTTGACCAAATCTAAACAAGATCACCGAGAAATTAAGGTTAGAGTAATAAGTTATTTCACTTATTAATTAAATATTATTAGTTAATTATTAATTCACTTATCTCTACTTCACTTAAGCTAAAATTTAGGCATATAATAATTAATTCTATTATTAATTATTATCATGCAACCTAGAGTTTCCGTTTTTAGGGTTTTGATCACCTTTTATAAGGTTTGATCTATTTGTATTTGACAATCAATTTTGATTGATCTTGAATCATCTTGTATTATGTATTTTATTATTGAATCAATTGACGATGTTTCCTCTTTCACATATCTATTATTTCTGGCCTCCATAGCTTCCGCTTCTCTCTTTCTATGACAGGTGTTTGCATGCAGGTGATTCTTGGGAGCTGTAGGGTTGATAGTTTTCATCAACTTTTCCAATATGGTATCAGAGCTCCAGATCTTCATGCCCATGTTCTCTTCATGAGAGATTTGAATTTTCATCAGATCTATGTTTTTTCATGAGGTTTTGAGGTTTAAATTTTGTGGATCTGGGGGGAGTTATTTTTTGGAGCACTTTGGGCACAAACTAATCTCACTGTTGCATTTGGAAGGTCCAAAAACCCCTATTTTTATATAAGGCTTGTCCAATTTTGACATAGTTGAAATGTGGAACCTCTTTTCACATGTACGACCCTGGCACATTTTTTGAGATAAAAAATGCCTTAGCTTTCACGTTGCCTCAATTTTCACACCATCATTTTTTGGCATTGCATGGCAGAGAGAGAAAAAATAAAAATAAAAAAATTTGGGGCATTGCATGGCAGTCCGACCCCGTAGCTCGGTGAGCCAAGCCAAGCTCGCAGCTTGGAAAACCAAGCCCAGACCTCAGCAAAATGAGCTGAGATCTCGACGAGCCGATACCACATCTGAGCAAATTGAGCGCAGAGCTCGCTGCCTAGCCACCGCTCCTCCTCCATGATGCCACTGCCTAGTATCACCTGGGCACCACCAATGCACACCTCCTCTGTAGCTCAGTCGATTTCCACCACCAGTGAGCCATCGGGCTCATTTTTGAAGCCTTCTAGGGGTCCTATTGGTTTTTTGGCCATATCCGCAGCAAACAGAAGCATTTTTTAGCAAACAAGATATCGTTGGAAAGCTGGTTCTAAGCCCAATATTTTTTTAGAGGTTTGTTGTTTTTATTTTTCCATCTTGTAGCTATTTTTTTTAGTCAATTTCAGGGTTCTATTTTCCACTTGAGGAGCCATATCTTTCTCATCCATACTCTATTTTTTGACTTCTTCATGACATTGGAAAGTTGGTTCAGTAATCTATATTATTGTATGGGTCTCACATCTAGAATTTGCTCTAGGTACATTTTATTCAAGTTTTTTAATTTTTTCAATCTGGTGAATATCTTGGATGGTTCAGGTCATGGGATTATTTTCCTTGCATGGGATGACTCCTTTTTAGTTGTTACTCATGTTCTTACAGCTTTTTGTCATTCCTGCGCATTGTAGATATCTATTTCTGTAGCATTTATTTTTTTCAAATGCACCAAGATAAATTGTCATCTGATGCATGCTTGGGATCTTGGACATTTTGTGCATGTTTGTACTTTTACTACATTATAAAGTGTCATGAGGGGATTTGATGTTTTCTTTATTTTCCATCTACCTTTGTCATGATAGTGTTCATTCCATCACATTAGCATCATGATGTGTGTCAAGAGAGTGATCATTCCATGACATTAGCATCATGATGTGTGTCAAGAGAGTGATCATTCCATGACACCATCCTTTATATGTGTTTTTACTTTCTTCTACACATTCTATGTTCCTGGTTCTTCGTCATGCAATTATTCTTGGCAGTATATTTTGGTGTACCTTTCATGCCTCTCCCTTCTCATTATTATGGGGGGTATCTCCTATTGGTTATAATTCTTCCTTGGTTTTATGGAGTGATCTATGTATTCAGTATTCATTCCTATGTACTAGGAAGATGCAGTGGCTGGGTACCTACGCATTCAACAAGATGGATCATTTACCATATGGACACTCTTTCATTCATATTTTGGAGGCAACCTTTCAGCTTTGATTGATCATCTCTTCAGACTTTTTTTTATAGTCTTCTCTACCTGATCATGTTCTATTACATTGGAGGTTCTAGCAGTTATTCTTCGACAGTGTTTGCAACTTCTTGCTTCAATGGTGTTCTTCATGTTCATATGTTGTTCCTATTTTTTGGTACATTATTTAGTTTGGATTCTTCTTCAGTCCTTCACTAGGCTTCATCTCTTTTTGGAGAGGGGTTTTTCCCACTTGGTTTTCTCCTTTTCTCCTCATTACAGATCTTTTTTATACCTGGGTACTTGATCAGGCCATGTTGTCGGGACCCATTTCCTGCTTTCAGTAGTTGTTTCTAGGTTTTTAGCTTCTCTCTAAGTTTATCTTAAAGGGGTGTTAGAGTAATAAGTTATTTCACTTATTAATTAAATTATTATTAATTTAATTATTAAGTCACTTATTATCTCTAGTTCACTTAAGCTAAGATTTAGGCATATAATAATTAATTATTATCATGCAACCTAGAGTTTCCCTTTTTAGGGTTATGATCACCTTTTATATGGTTTGATCTCTTTGTATTGGATAATCAATTTTGATTGATCTTGAATCATCTTGTATTTTGTATTCTATTATTCAATCAATTGAGGAGATTTCCTCTTTCACAGATTTTTTGTTTCTAACCTCCATAGCTTTTGCTTCTCTTTTTTTGTGACAGGGGTTTGCATGCAGGTGATTCTTGGGAGCTGTAGGGTTGATAGTTTTCATCAACTCCAATAATAACTATCAAATACATTGAATACAAGGAAGTGATATTGCTTCAATGGTGGTTGGATACAGAGTATACTAGCTCATTTGGTTCAACAGTGTACCTGGTGTTGGTGCTCAAATCGACAGATTGGATTTCCTATGGACTTGCCAAATCCAATGTTGGGAAACCCGAGTGATTTGGCCAACTAACAAGTTACAACCAAAACAAGGTTGGAACTTCTGCGATTCTGGCTCTACAAAACCAAGGTTGGTAGGCCTATACCTTGACTTATCCTTCAAGTTACAAGGATTTTTATAGCAGATAAGAAACACTTCAACCTACTCTCTCAAGTATGGAAAGGAACTTGAAAGAAATATATCATGAACTATAAACTGAAATACTTTAAGTAATTGAAAGAATGTTTAGTAAATGTGTATGTAATTTGAAATGAATAGATAGATAAGATATCTTAAAACTATAAACAATGAACTGAATAACT
>MU228158.1:348687-385650 GCA_018584345.1 Thuja plicata | reverse complement strand
TTTTATATATATATATATATATATATATATATATATATATATATATGTATGTATATATGTATATATATATATATATTTATTTATATATATATATATATATATTATGGAAAAACATGCTTCTTGATAATGGATTGGGACTTCTAAATTATTAAAATTTAGGGTACCACCACCTGGTGGAGCAATTCACGCTGCATACATGATGGTGAAAGAGGATGCAAATTATGAATTATGTGAGATTTTGAGGAGCCAACTCTTTGTGAACATGGAGAAGATCAAGAAAGATAAGAATCAAACATTCAAAAATGGTTCAATCCTGGTATGTATGTTCTTCTATCTATAGAATCAATTTCCTGGAATAGGTCCTATTACATGGTTAGAAGATCAAACAATAGTTATGCAAATTAAGCAATGCATCAAGACATTAGGAGACAATTTCAATACCATCATATGGGGATACTTTAAAGATTTTCAAGGAAAAATGAACTTAAGGGAGAGAATCCCAAGAAGTATAGTTGAAAAGTACAAGAATGATATTTTCTTTCTAGTAGATATAGATACATGTATGTTGCAGGCAGCTCAACCTAGAACATCTTGGCTACCAGCTATGGGTTATGAAATAGATGTCAACTTAGTTACTTTACATGTTGTTGTATTGTTGTCAAAACCTATTGATACTTATACACCTAGATTTGGAGCATATGAGGAGGCATCATTGAAATTTCTCAATGAACTGAAGGCATGAGTAATCTAAAGAAAAGTAAGGAAACAGGTTGATAATCTATCCAAAATGAGTGGCATAACTCAAGAGATGATGACTAAACTTAGGAACAAAATGGAAAGTGAGAAGGCAGGCACATCTACTACTGCTAAAGGAAATAAATATGAGGTTGGAGTTGAAGAAGTCACACCTCATAGAGTCACTAGGAGTTTAGTACATAAACAATCTAATTCAACTTCAATTTTGACTAAACCACTAAAAGAGTCACAGATGACTATTCAGAAAACCTACAAAAGAAAGAAAATGAAGACATCTTGCTATAAATATTCTATGAACAAGAAGGAATAGAAGGAACTAAGATCTAGTGGGAAGAATTCCTTTGTAATGGGAAAACCTACTATGAAATTTTTAAAAGATGATGATCCTATTACAGTTGATAGCATAGTTCGGGATGTTAAGGAGTATGGAAGAATGAAAAATGTGGTGAAGTGCTTTGATACATGTGTTACTGAAGACAAGAATAAGATAGAAGATGTAGTTTTAGAGAGTCTACACACTTTTTGCAAAGAACCTAGTGAGTTATACAAGACAATACCTAAGGAGTTGTAGAAGGTAGTTTACAAAAGATAGAGAGAAGCTTTGAAGGTTGATAGAGTGATGATGGAGCAAGAACTTGCACTTTTTCAACCTGAATTAACAACTAAGGATGTGAAGATAATGGTTGAAGCAATGAGAGGAGAGTTCAAGACAAGGAACAAAGTCTCAATAATTCTTAGTGGACAAATATAATCATTAAGAGATGATACAATGGAATCATAGAGAAATTTAGTGAAATATGTGACAACAACCAATAAAAAATTGGTAGAAGACAAAGAAAAAATCAAGAATCTAAAGCTGAAGAGATAAAAGAGGTCATTGAAAATGTTATTTATTATATCTCTGAGTAGATACAAATAATTGATTCATAACCATAATTTGATGCAGTAGAAGATCAGATTGCAAAGGAAGTGACAAAATTGAAACGTGAAGAACACAAGATTGATGAAGATGTACTATCAGTGAAGAGGAAATTAATCCTAAAAAATTAAGCTAGCACACAAAAGAAGATAAAAACAAAGAAGTCTGATAGTTCTGAGGAAGAAGATGAAGGAGAACCTGAAGCTGAAGAAATCCAAGAAACTATTGACATTACTAAGATGAGTCCTAAGGAGATGATGAAGATGTCTAAGAAGCTTAAAGATAAAGCAGAAATAGATGGATTAAACGGAAAGAAGAAGGAGGTCATACTACTAAAAGGGGAAATTAATATCATTAGTAATCCAGAACCTGATGTGGTGTATGAAAAACAAGAAATAAATATTGATCAGCTGGATATTTTAGTCAAAGTTGTTTATGATCAAGTACCCAACTTGGAGAATGCACCAATGAAGTTGGAAATGAAATAATATGATAGGAAACAACCAGACAAGTTGAAAGAGATTATATTAGTAGAAAAAGAGTCACTTTTAGTTCTAGTGAAAAAATTAAAGGGAATCCTACATAAGGTAGGACAGTTACTTGTAAAAGTGACCATGTTTACATCTTTTACAAAAGATCTGGAGAAGAAGAGAGAGGAAGCTTAATAGGAGCTTAATGATTTGGTTGAAAATTTTGATCCCCTAACAAGTTAAGTTTCATAATATAGTGCTACGGTAAAAATTAATACAAAAAAAGTGAAGTAGTTGCAAGAAGAGAAAGATAAAATAATTATAACACTTATGTATTTGTAGACCTATTTAGCTCCCACCATAAATCTTATGCAACACAATGTGAGAGATGCAGAAACTATATTAAGTATACCAGAGGTGAGTAATTTGAATGATATGGAGGGGTTAGAATTGGTAATGCATGGGAAGATTATATATATGGAGCACTTACCAGAGTCATGAGAGAAGTCATAGGAGACAAAAAAGACAAACTTCAAGAATGTCTTTAACAGAATGTAATTCTGGTGATCCTTTGTTATTGTTGACAAAAATGGGGGGATATATGAGTATGAGTACTGCAAGAGAGAGTATGAATAGATTAAGAGAGAGTATGTGTCGAATGAGTCAAAGTATGTATGGGTACAGTGCAGATCAATACTTACAGAGTTATGCATGGAAGATTTTTGAATTGATACAGAGCTTTTGCCATCAATGCCAAAGGGAGAGATTGTTGGAATTATGGTAGTTTTTGGAGGAGATCTGAAGATCAGCTATAAGAATATACATAATTGTTTTTCATTTATGAAAACATGATCATTTAATATGATTGGAGTGACTGGTAAGATCCGTACATGATCGGTAAAGGGAGAAACAATTAACTATGTTGACTGTTGTATAGGAGGTGTATAGGAAGAACAATTTCAGTCAGTTAAATTGATAGAGGTTGATTTACAGATAAAATAAGATGATGCAATCTTAGAGGAGACATTCATATGGTATGATTAATTCATGGTTATGACCATGAAAGATAATTTGATGTTTTGAGTGAATTATGTTTTTTCATGTGGAAGATAGTCTACCTATTGGGTCACTGATCATAATTTCATTATAAATGAGTTAAGGTGGTGGATCTAAGGATGGCTATTGTTTATAAAAATGGATATTACATTTGGGGATGACATATTAGGTATGATTGACATTGATTTTGAGGAGGTTGGTAATTATTTTGTACTCACTTTGATGGAAGGTTTTTAGGTCTTAAGCCACTTAAGAACACAATCTATAAGGAGATCTAAATCATGTGATTTAGGGTTGTGATCATATTTTGAAGTGCAACAATCAGATATTGAAGAAGTAGAGGTCAATATAGCATCAGAAAGAAAAGGAGAAAAGAGGATCTTATAGGCAAGCAGTGCCATTCTATAGATCATTATTGTTGTTGTTTCCTAACAGTTGCAGCAGGTTAAATCCTTTAATAGGGTATATCTTAACAGATCTTTATTATAAGTCCTTTAACAGGGTAACTTCTCAATTGAAGGTTTAAATCCTCTAGAGAGGTAGACTCTAACAAGTCTTTTGGTACTTTTAAAAATGTACTAGTCACTTTTAATAGGGTGAACCCTTGAAATGGTATTGTAGCTCCTAACAGGGAAAACATTTTTTACTATAGTAAGGTGATTTGTGGGTGTCATCCCTGTTGAAGTTGATAAATGCAACTTCACCCAAGATCACCTGCATGCAAACACTGTCACGAGAAGAAGCAAGAGACAGAAGACAGAAGAATCTATGGCGGCCAATAGGCCAAAGACTGCAAAAACATTGTGACAGAAAAAAGCTTCTATTAACACTATGAAATTACAATACAATCTCCTTAATGAAATGAAAGCAGTGAATCCTTATAAAAGGATACCGAAACCCTAAAGGCTAAAACCCTAAAGAATTATAAAGTGCTTCCTAAGTGAAACTTAAGCACTAAAGAGTAATGACTTAATTAATTAAATCAACATGATTTAATCAATAAGCAACTAAAGATTACTCTAACACCCCCCTTAAGTGTAACTTAGGGAGAAGCAAAATAGCTAACTACTGCAGAAAGCAGGAAAGATGGGTCTCGGCAACTAGGCCTGATCAGGTACCCAAAACAAAAAAGCAAACTAGATGAAGGAAACAAGCCTCCAATCTAGGGAAAGGTGTCCCAAAGAAAGGAACAAGAATAGAGCAAGGAGCATCTCTGAAGCAAGGAACTGTAAACTCTGTCAGAAGAGACTGCTGGAACCCCCACTGAAGTGCATGACCAGGTAGAGAAGACAAATGTCTAAAGAGCTGATCAATCGAACCAGGAAGCAATAGAACCAACAGGTGAACCCCCCCCATAATGCTAAACTGGGAGAGGTGATAGGAACACTAAAATGCAATGCCAGAAACATCTGCAGAAGAAGAAGCAAGAACACCAACAGTGCAATAGAAGTACAGACACAAGATAAAGGGCAGTGTCATCGACACACAGCATGGGCTAATGTCATGGAAGGTACGCTCACTTGACAAAAGTGGATGCGCCTAAAGTGGAAAAAGCATCATAACCCCCCATGGCACTTTATAACATAGTGCGAGTACAAAAACCGAACAAGGTGTACAAGATCCCAGAAAAGTAGAAGTAGGCACTTTATCTCAGTGCGTTTATAGAACAAAAATGCATCAGAAGGAGCATACAAGCTCATATGTCAGAAAGAAGAGTGAACTATGAAACCAGAACAAGAGATCCCAGGACCTGTAGAACCAAGCAATCCACCAAAGTGCATAAACTGCAAAACTTAGAGGAGAGAAAATCTGGAGTAGAATCTGGAAAAAAGAACCCTGCAACTGAATAGTACACTGAACCATCTTTTTGATGATATCTCGTTTGCCAAAAACGGAGTCCGGATGAGCCAGATATGACTCCCGGAAGGCAAAGAAAGACATCAGACTTTGACAGAAAAAAACACTATCAAAATGGTAGAACCCAAAACCCTAACCCCCATTATTGGAAATTTCTCAGAAAGAGCTTTCCGACGGTATATGGAAGTCAGAAAAAGACCCCAGTATGCTCCCTGTAGAGAGAAAACAGTGAAAAGGCCTCAAAATTGCTCCAAAAGGGCCAAAATAAGCCCCAGGGGCTAAAAAAAATAGGCCCCCTGAGCATATGGCACGCGCAGGGGGCTCGGGCCGAGCCCCTGGTCATCCATATGACCGCCCGCCTAAGCAAATGGCCCCTGGGGGCTAAACAGTCCCCCGGGCAGCGCGGGGGTGGTGGAGCCGGGGCGGAGCGGCGCAAACAGTGGCGGCTCGGCGGAGCATCGACGGTGGCATCCGGTGGCGGTGCTTCGGCGTAGTGGAGGCGGGGACCGCCGGTGGCGGGGGCTGTGGAGCGGCGGCAGAGGGGTCACGCAGGGTGCACACCGGGCGGCGGTGATTCGTCGGAGGAGGGAACGCGTAGCCGGGGGCCGGGCCGCAGTGGTGCGGCGATGGTGCCCGGTGAAAAACACAGCCTGCACTTCAAATAAACTGAAAAACTATTAAAAACAATAGTTTTTTATTTTTTTTTAAATTTTTCCTCGAACAACGTGCCCTACGGCCCTTAAGAGGCCAAAAAAATTTGCCAGATGCCCCGGTGTCCAAAACGGACAAACTTTATATGGATTCTAGGGTTTTTGGGCCTTTTGGACGCAATGGTAATGTTCGTTTGGGCCCAAAGTGACCAGAAACAAAGGTCCCCCTAAATCCACATAAAAGATTCTGCAAAACCTCTGAAACCCTCTGTGCTTCAACAAAACTTGAACGGCGAACGGTGAACGACGAACAGCAGGAGAGCTCTGATACCATGTTGAAGTTGATAAATGCAACTTCACCCAAGATCACCTGCATGCAAACACTGTCACAAGAAGAAGAAAGAGACAGAAGATAGAAGAATCTATGGCGGCCAATAGGCCAGAGACTGCAAAAACATTGTGACAGAAAAAAGCTTCTATTAACACTATGAAATTACAATACAATCTCCTTAATGAAATGAAAGCGGTGAATCCTTATAAAAGGATACCGAAACCCTAAAGGCTAAAACCCTAAAGAATTATAAAGCGCTTCCTAAGTGAAACTTAAGCACTAAAGAGTAATGACTTAATTAATTAAATCAACATGATTTAATAAATAAGCAACTAAAGATTACTCTAACAATCCCCACCATGGTTTTTTTCCTCTAACAAGGGTTTCCATGTGAAAAATCTATGTTTTATGTGTGGTTCTTTTGTGGATACTTAATGTTTTTTTACTTCTATTGATATTATCAGTTACATATTTCATTATTTGGAAGTCGTTGATTAGCTTTGTTAGATCGGTGGTGAAATTTCTTAAGTACTTGTCTACACTGATTCACCCCCCCACTCTCAGTGCTTGTGCATACTAACAACTAGTACACTCATAAATAGGTTTCAAATTGAAGCTTAAATAAATTGCTTTAAGGTGTTTGATGTTAGAGCTCATGATTGTCACATTGCATCTAACCATGGTGATATTGGCAATCACAAATTTGGGTAACCAATAGGATTACTTGAAAATAACATATTGATTGAATATTTGAGCTTAATTATTTTTATAAATTATTGATTCATGTTTTCTACCCATTTTTACTCTCTTGGAAAAAATGTCTTTATTATGAGTCTTAGGTCTTGAAAGAATTCCAGAAGTTTCTCAAACAAGTTTTCAGGATGGTGTCCCCTGGTCTTCGGGTTTACTTGGTCAATATGCAAATACAAAAGAAGCCGCATTGTATATTTTAATGAATGTTTGGAAGGAGTTTACAATTTAAGAAACAATATTGTCTTCATGGGTTGAAGTAAGTTTAACCATGGTCAAATTTTCCAAAGTGCAAGTGATTAAGTAAGAAGAAAGAAAATCATAAGCACTCTTGCACTTAGCCTTATGAATTTATTTTTATGCAAAAATGGTGATTCAAGACAGATAAAATCAATTCGCAAGTTTTTTTGAATACTGAAACATGTAAATTTAATGAAAAAAGACAAAAAAAAATCCACAAAGAGAAAGGGCAGATGTTTCCAAAAAAATAGTATATGTTAAAGGTGAACAACAAGTTTGTTGAAGAAGAGGAAGAAAGAACAACAAATCTCATGTTTAACAACTAGAAAAAACATGAAGGGACAAATTTCATTAATAAAGAGAAGATATAGTTCCTTGGACACAAAATACTTAAAGATGGAATAGTGAAAAGAAAGACCACGTAAAGAGAAGAAATAGAAACTCTTTCATGAAGAAGGCACCAAATCTTTGTATACCAGCAGATCTACTAAATAAGAGTAGTGGGTTATTAGAAAGGAAAGGTATATTTTTAAGAAAAACAACAGATAAATACTTGTATAACAAGTTATAACATAAAATAGGGGTTTCTTGATAAAGAACATAAAGACAACATGGGGAGATAATAGCAAGATTAATTGAAGGACAACAGGTCATATTCATAGTAATGCAATGGAGAGAAAGATCAAATTTTCATAAAGGTGACTTTTATTCATCCCAAGGAATGCCATACAAGTATAGAAAAACACTCCTTTATCAAAGAACAACAGTTGCAAGAATAAGAAAATAGTTATTCATGTGAGTGTAGAGAGTATATTTATCATTTAATGAGAGAACAATGTCCAACAGATGTTTCAATAAAGGAAAGTGGGTTTTATAGTTATAGACAAAAAGAGTTATAAGAGAAACATCAAGATTCATGATAGGAGGTAGGGTTTAAAGGTAAACCCATGTTCTCTAAACACATTGATGGTTTCGTTCATTCTAAGATCTGCATGATTTAGATATGGAATATTTTCTAAGAAGATTTCATTGTTTTAAGACAAAGGATTTCTTTTTTCTTTCATAAGTTGTTAAATATTTCATAGTGTGGGATAATCTTACTATTTCAAAGATATGATACTCATTCATTTTTATGAAAAAAGAGATATAATCATAATTTTTGAGGAGGAACTAGACATGATCGAAGCAAAGAGTCATAACAAAGGTGTATTTATTGCTTAAGAGAATAAATAATCACAAATGACAACATATATAGTAAAGGTAGTACAAATTCAAAAATGAATAAAGCTATGACAATGACCATGGATATGAATAGACAAGAACCAATTAGGGAATGCGATGATAGTGCCTTGTGTGTCAACAAAGAGAAAGCCATGATTAAAGAAGTGGTGTCAAGTATATCAAAGCACATTGAAAGATACAAATGGACAAATCAAAATGAAGAGAAAGAATAGGGTTTTGAAGGAAGAAATATCAATATAGTAGTATATGTTTCTATAGTGTGTGATTGAGCCAAACACATATTTTAAAATATTCATTGTAGCAGAAAAACTCAGAGATAGTTGAGGTCTCAGATTAATGAAAGCCTATGATAGAGATTGATTGAGATACTCTCTTTTTTTGTAAGAATTTGCCTAAGGAAAAGAATGAAAATGCCAAGATCTAGAATCTAAATCGATAGTACAAACAAGAGAGACAAAATGATAGTATCCTCAATTGACTGGATTCAATAATGATCAATAATCAAACAATAATAGATAAATACAATGTAGGAGTGCTTGAATACATAAGCAATAAAATAAGACTACATGATAAGGAGATGATAAGAAATAAACCACATAAGGTAGAATCAAATGTCCACCAAAGGTGGATCATCCTTGATTGTACAATGAAGCATGTGCAAAAATGTGCAACAATGAGAGGGTGATAATGTGATAAGAGCACTATAGGTATATCTCACACATAAAGTGGAATGAGATAACAACTAACTCCACCTCAAGTGGATTTCTCCTACACCATGTGCTAAAATGAAATGCAAAATCCAATGTGTCTACATTACAACTAATATGTAAATACATTATCCTAAGAAAACTTAAGTAAAGTGTAATTAAGAATAACTAATTACACCAACACCCCCCTTAAGTGCAACTTAGGGGAATGAACTTAAGCTCAAAATGATAGATGATAATGCATGGTAGGTCCTTGATACTAGGCCATGTTAGGTACCCACGTACAATATGCAAAATAAATGCAATATCTCATAGAGAGAAGAAAGAGGGAAAACCTCATGGGAAAAACCCTCCCCCAAAAAGAGAAAAATGTTCCTCCCCTTAGGAAGAAACAATCACATAGGTGTAGATGATATGCCTCCCCAATCTGTAAGAAGAAACCTCAAGAAGTATGATGTCTCTAAAAACTGCTCAATTATCCCTATCTTGATACTGAAGGTTGGCCCTTCCAAAATTGTTGAAAAGAACAAGTCATGATCTAACAAGGATGGATGTAGGACATGTCCCAGAGAACCAAGTGTCTCCCCTAATGATAAAGAGACCTCTTGAAAATTTTGTACATAAGGATCCACAATCACATCAACCTTTAAAGACTATCATCTAGAGAATGTACAAGAGGGTCAGAGTGTTCCCTCGCAATAACTGAAGAAGGATCATCCTCATCAAAGAGAATATGTATGTCATCAATGATGTCTCTCATATCTACAATGTAGGACTCCACAAACAAACTTGCAATGTGTTTCAATTAGTCATCCCCTGATGGTGTAACTGGAAGACAAGGTGTACCCAAATGTACTAAATCACAAGGACCTATCATTGTAGTAATGTATGCATGTGGAAGTTGTTGATGTTGTGAGCTTGTCCTTCAAATTTTAGAATGATCTCCCATAAGTGAACCTGTTGAATCAAGTGTTTGTCTAACCCAACGACATCTATTGGAAGAAGATGAAGGAGTACCCTCAACCTTGAGTTTACCAAGAAAAGGTGTAATCCTACATGTCGAGGTTGAGGCAGATGGACCATCTGAATCCTTTCCACTTCTATCACTATTAGTTTCCACAATGTATGAAGTATGGAGAGGAGTAGAGGATAAGCTAGGTGAACTTTCCTCAGAGTGACCATTCCTCTCTATGAATATCTCATGAGTCTAAGGATCCATAAGTCTATATGCCTTATCACTATCTTCATGTACATAATCTTCATATCCAATTTATGTACATGGCCTTAGTGGAGGTACCTTGCGTTTCTGTGAAGATATGTGTACCCATACTGGGCAACCAAATACTCTGAAGTGTTTCACAACCAGATTTTTTCTACACCATGTCTCAAAAGGAGTCATTCCATCTAAAACATTATAAGGAGATCTATTAAGGATGTGAATGGAACAACTTATAGCTTCTACCACAAGTGATAGATCAAGAGACTTGGCTTCAGTCATGAAACTTTCCATTGCATTAAGATTTATAATCTTCATTTCTGCAACTCTTTTCTGTTGTGGACTAAATGTAATTGGATTATAAAGATCAATACCCTCAAGTTCACAATTTCCATAAGTCTTGAGTTCACTTATCCTCTTTAATTGTTTCGATGAATAACCTTGATGGATTTACTTGATTTATTTTCAACATGATACTTAAAGGTGAGAAAAATATCAAACACTTCATTCTTGTGACCAAGAAAGTAGACCCATGTGTAG
The DNA here is from genome assembly GCA_018584345.1 of Thuja plicata. Lineage (NCBI taxonomy): Eukaryota > Viridiplantae > Streptophyta > Pinopsida > Cupressales > Cupressaceae > Thuja > Thuja plicata. The sequence continues at coordinate 374,916 of MU228158.1, read as the reverse complement.
CATAAAAAGTCATCAATGAAGGTGAGGACATAGCAGACCTTATTGACAAGTGTCACTGGAAAGGGGCCCGCTAAAACATCGTGAACCAACTCAATAACAAATGATGCTCTCCAAGACTTCCCTTTTTCAAACTTCTTGTCTAGATGCATATCCATTGAACAAGTTAAACATTGACCCTTAAAAAATTTGATTGTAGGTAGACCTTTGACCATATGTTTTGAGCTAAGTTATTGAAGATAGCAGAAATCAAGATGTCCATACCACTCATGCCATAATTTACTTTGTGATTTTGTATGTGTCAACAAGGCATGTGAAGGAGACTTAGGCATAAAGTGAGAGAAAGAATAAAGCCTTGTGTCATGATTAACTTTACCCACTGTAACCAATTAATCATCCTTAAGACCTGACGCCATTACTAAATCAGGAAGGAACTCAACTTTATTTCCACCTCCATAGTGATTGATTTGGTAAATTGAAAGGAGATTGGTGATAAGGTTAGGAACATAGAGAACATCTTTTAAATCTCAATTTTCCATATCAACTTTTCCTTTCACTTCAACTTCCACTTCTGTATCATTCCCTACAAAAATGTGAGGTGCCTTAGATGGTTCCAATGAATAAAATTGCTTCTTTGAAGCTCCCATATGATGTTTGACAACCTAGTCAAGAGTCTATTCCTCCAAAGAACTTGTACTTGTCATAAATGTGTTTCCTTTTCCCTTTGAAGTGGATGGAGATGGATCCTTGGAAGAATTTGGAACATTGATTTTGTTCTTCTTAAGTAAGTTTTCTAGCTCATCAATCCTCTTAGTCTTGCAATGATGCTCATAATGATTTGGTTTCTTTCAATATGCACAAAAAAAATTATCCTTATTGTAGTTGTTTTCATTCTTGTTGGAAACAATATTGCCTTGTTGTGAGGAGGAATATTTTTATGTCTCTGAGGAAGATTGTTATGTCTCTTATTTTGATTTGGCCTTCCATTCCTTTTTCTTCTTGTTATAAAAAATTATACCTTGATTTCATTGGTTCTCATTATTAGCTACCAATGCCATAGACTTTTAAGAATTTAGAATACCCATGTCCATCAATTTTAATTGTTTTGACATTAACATTTTTGCAAATGCATCAAATGAAGCCTTAGTGAAGGAACTTCCCATGGTCAACTTGTGAGTATTGTAACTCAAGACAAAAGTTGCATATTCTGAAGGAAGTCTCTTCAAGATGTGATGAATCAACCTAGCATCCTTCATCAGATTACCACAATCCTTAAGTAGTTATCTCAACTCATTGGCTTTGTTGAAATAGTCTTGAATTGTGTCAAAATTCCTAGGATCCAATAGAAGAAGATCATCCTCAATTGAGAATCCCTTTTCCTCATCCACTTTACCATACAAATCTTCAAGTTTGTCCCAAGCGCCCTTGGCATCCTCAAAGCTTGAAATGTGAAAGAAGAGTTTTTCATCAACACAACTCCTTATAATTCCTAAAGTCTTATTGTCTTTGAATTTCTACGCAATTTTTGTATTATCATCCACACCATGACCAACAGGTTCTTAAATTGTGTCATTTACATAAATATTTAAACCCTTTTCCATTAATTTACTCCATACTTTATCTTTCGCTTTGGCATAGTTATGTGAAATTAACAATGGACATTTAGGTGAACCCATGATGAAAAAATTAAAAGGATCACAAGAGAGAAAGAGACACAAGCACACAAGACACCCCTCAAAATTCACTCAATCAAAAAACCCCCCCCCCTCCCCCAAAAAAAAATTAAAAAAAATGATGCTTTTGGAACTTTATATATAGTGCGTGTAGAATTTCCACTTGCCAAAATGGGCCAAAGTGGTCTTCTAATTTTGAACTTTACAACCACCTCAATGAGGCCAAATCAAACTCAAATGAATATTTCTAAGTAGCAAATAGAAATCCTAGCATTACATTGATCATAAATGACCAAAAAAGGACCTATATCTGAAAGTGATATTTTCCCAAATAAGGCTACAATGTGATAGTAGATCTAAGAAGTAAACAAAAAACATACACTTTCAAAAAAATGACACCTAAAAATATGTATGTATGATCCTGAACGAAGCCTCTGAAGTTACAAAATTGAGGATTGGATAGGTATAGACACCAAAAAATGTGTTGTCTACAAAATATGTCCATCAAAACCAAAAACTAACACCCCCACTGAAAAATTCAAGAAATTATACCCAAAATAATAATAAAATTGCACTGAAAAAAGGAACTTGTATGATCAAATTATGGCCTCCCAAAATCAAACTGCAAAATCAAAACTGCATGTGGTGAGGGGTCCAAAATTTAAAATCTTGCTAACGTCACCAAAAAAACTCATCCAATTTTATGTCCACACGACTATTGAAAAAAACAAAGATGCCTAGTTATGATGGTCAAATGGTCGTCAAGATTAACATATCAAAAAAGTGATGCAAGCAGAGATCTAATGTTGACGACTGAAATCCCATCAATTCAATATAAAAAGTTTAGATTTGATGGCCAGATGGTCATCAAATTTAACATTCTATAAATTGGCATGTCACAAAAAATACCAAGCTACTTACTGGGTGATGATTTGGCAATTGTACGATGACTAGGTGTGGCTGACATGTACTCTAGTTGAGCTTGCATCGATCTGACGTAGCAAAGGTCTAGGAAAATCTCTAGTTTACACATGTATTTTTGTGCAAGTTTGGGCTCATCGAGCTTGGTGGTGAGCTCCAAGCTCAGTCTGGTGGGCTCATTGAGCTCCTTTCTCCAAGTTGGGGTGCTTGGGAGCTCGCAGGTGATGGGACTGTTGTGGGATTGGTTCCACATTCACCCCACAAAGGGTGAATAGGGAGTTTAAAACTAATGCACGTTGATAATAAAGAAAATAGTGTGACATTGTCTCCTCTGTAGACTGCAATGTCAGTGTTACAGATTCTAGTTGTGATCTTTGAATGGAGTTGGTAGGAAAACTTTGATCACTGCAGACACTATCAAAAATTTGACAAAAATATCCTAATATATAGGGGCTTATAGCCCAAAAAAATAACAAGAAAAGCGACCCAATAATACTTATTTTGAATAATAATAAATTAATTGTAAATGTTTTATTTTTTAATTTTTGACAAAAAATTCATACCGTCACTGTGAAAATTGGGCGAAGGGTTCGATTTGCAAAAACAAATTGCCTCAAATTTGAATTTTTCCTAAGGTAGGAAAATTTATAGTCAAAATTCACCAGAACAACCACCTGGATGCAATGGTCATGAGGTCAGATCTTTCTCTAGACACTCCCACAAGTTTCTACACCTACGGATCTGAATCGTGGTCATCCAAAAGTTGAAGAAAAAAACTCTTCAATGGATATGCAATGAACACTCCTATGGCTCTGATACCATGTAAGAATTTTCCTAAGGGAAAGAATGAAAATGTCAGATCTAGAAGCTTAATTGATAGCACAAACAATAGAAACAAAATGATATGATCCTTAATTGACTAGATTCAATGATGATCAATACTCAAACAATAATCGATAAATACAATCTAGGAGTGCCTGGATATATAGGCAATGCAATAAGACCATATGATAAGGAGATGATAAGCTATCAACCACACAAGGTGGAATCACATGTTCACCAAAGGTGGATCGTCCTCCATTGCACAATGAAGTATGTGCAAACATGTGCAACAATGAGAGGATGATAATGTGATAAGAGCACTAAAGGTGGATCTCACACATAAAGTGGAATGAAATAACAACTAACTCCACCTCAAGTGGATTTATCCTACACCATGTGCTAAAATGAAATGAAAACTCCTATGTGTCTACATGAAAACTAATATGTAAATGCATTATCCTTAGTAAACTTACGTTTAAATACATTATCCTAAGTAAACTTAATTAAGTGTAATCTTTGTAATTGTTTGTACTCTTTCACTATTACGATATCATTCTCATTATTCTTTGTATTGACAGTCTTTATAAGAGAAATATCTAACAGAGAGATTCTTTGTGAGCATGAGATTGAATTGAAAGTTCTACCTTGTGTAGGAAATGTTGAAGCCTAACATGAAAAATAGAAATGAACATGATTCAATATAAGATGCAATATCAATGAATAGAAGATAAATTGTGATATCATTGTAGAGAATATAAGAGAGAAAATATATGAAGATAGAGATCATAGACAGGTAGGATGAGATAATAAATGAGAACACTATAATAGACACAAGAAAAGACCAACACAACGGCATGAACATGAGTAAATACAATACAAAATTGATATGAGAAGCCTTAATAGCATTTGAAAAATATGGTCATGGTCATATATGGAAGAAGATGTTCAAAACAAAAATTGTGCAGATAGCAAAGCAGAGATATTAATGGACAATCATCATCATATAGAGGGTGCGATCATTAAACATGAAGAATGCACAATGAGAGTGTATAATGTGATTGTTTTCATATAATTATTGGTGGAAATAGTGGTATGAGTTATTAATAAGGTACTAATATTATAATTCTAAATTGAGAAACAAGTCCATGAACAAAGGCACATGTCCAAGCTTAAAACACGATGCTCAAGAAGAAGAAGAAGAAGAAGAAGAAGGAGGAGGAGGAAGGTACTAATATTATAATTCTACATTGAGAAACAAGTCCATGAACAAAGGCACATGTCCAAGCTTAAAACACGATGGTCAATGTCATAGGAAGAGCAGTCTTTTCTTGAGTTAGGATTGGAGATATTTTATATAAAGCTTTCTTTTTCTCTATTTTTTTTCAAGTTCTTCCTTCTTGGATTATTGCACACAGAAAGAAACAAGTCTATGAACAAAGGCACATGTCCAAGCTTAAAACACGATGGTCAATATCATAGGAAGAGCAGTCTTTTCTTGAGTTAGGATTGGAGAATATTATAATTCTACATTGAGAAACAAGTCCATGAACAAAGGCACATGTCCAAGCTTAAAACATGATGGTTAATATCATAGGAAGAGCAGTATTTTCTTGAGTTAGGATTGGAGATATTTTATATAAATCTTTCTTTTTCTCTATTTTTTTTCAAGTTAATTTCTTTCTTGTAATAGAATATTTCTTTATTTTCAATGAAAAAGGAAGCAATTATCCTTCTTAATACTTCTTGTGTTATAGTACACGAATGGTTTGATGATATTTATGTGTTTCATTTTAGAATCCTTTGTTGTTTCTCATTCAATTAGTATTGATTCAAGAAGATGCATGATTAATTCAGGTCATAGATTTTTCTAGTTGATATTAGTAGTTTTGAAATTATGAAAATAGTTTATTTTCCTTCAAGAAAGCACTAAATCCAATCCTTTCTCATGAAACACTAATGTATTACATGCTTAGTTGAGTTGTGAAATACTAAGTAATATTCATTGAGATACATTATGAGTTTGTAAAAGCAAGTAGACCTAAGAATGTTTGGCTCATCACCTCCTAGGATAAGTTTCATTTAAAAGCAATATCCCCACCCTTTTCCCAAGAAATTTATAGTAGTTTTAGGAAGTATCAAAGGGAACTGTCCCTTCTTAATTTGGATATTTATCTTCACAATAGGAAACTCATAGGCCTGAAGACCATTCCATGTTTCATAGAATTTCTAAGCTCCTGGCTTAGCATCTGGTGTAATCCCTTGTGATAATAGTTTTTGGCACGCTCAAAGGTGTTAGGAATAAGGTGTCTCAACCTTGGATAATTCCTATTCTTATTATTTGTTTTGTAAAATGTATTTTCTTGAAAAAATGTAATTAAGTGTGAGTGTACATGTCTAGTTGGCATGTTGATGTGTCACTCCACTTGATGTGTTGGCATCTTGAATTGTGTGTAAGGAGATCATGGATGAAATGGTTATGACAGATTCCTATGACACGTAAGAGCTATTTCTAGGAGATTTCAATGACAGGTGAAGACATGCAAGACATGTGGAAACTGATAAAGTTGAGTAATTTACACTCTTCTGCAATCATGGGAAAAAAATTTAGGGTTCCTATTTTCTCAGAGAATGGTAAAATCCTAATATGGCTATCCTTGGAAGTTGCCCTAAAAAAGAAAGTGCATGATATAAGTGTTTTTTAGGGTTATAGGAAAATATATGAAAAGAGTGTATTGTTGGTATGATCTGGTGCTACTGGATTTGTCTTAGAGTGTCGATTGTTTCTTGAAAGAACTTGCATTGCAAGTGTGTTGTAACCGTTGTGTTGAAGATAATACATTTTGCAGGTTTTGGAGTGCTGGGGTTTTTTACCGAAAGGTTTTCCCTAGGATAAATCATTGTGTCATTCTCTATTTTCTGTATGCATGGTATGTGGCTGCAATATCATTGTTAAAATAGTTAACAAATCTAAAATTGTAAGGATTTAAAATAATTTTCACAATACTTTCCTATAGAGATTAGTGTAGGAAGTTGTTTCCTCACCTGAGTTTCCTTACAAAGGGGACTCTTTGGACTAAGCTCAATCCAATTATTTTCTACATATTGTTGGTATTTAGTGTGGATACCAATTATTACAACCTTTGGAGGCAAGAAGACATCACATTTGGAAACTCCAAATTTAGATCTATTGGTAAAGAGAAGATAAATTACTAGTATGTGCAAAGGTCAAATTTGATTTTTCCTTATTTCTAAAAAAATTGTGAATTTGTGACATGTTTGAATGTTTTAACATATCAAATTTTCATGGAAATGAATGCTACAACTCCTCATATTATGAGGATAAAACCCATATACCTTCATGTTACCAATTACAAACTGAGGAAGTTGTTTTCCATAGCCAAAATAACATATCAACAGCAAGTTACCAACATTCTTATCATGCCCACAACCAATCCATCCCTGATCAATCTTCTAATCAACTTCAAAATTCCCAAATCCAAGAGCTAAAATAAATGAATCAAATAATGCTAAAAATTTTGGAAGGTTTCACTGAGCAGTTGAATGAAATTAAAGAGCAGCAAGAGTTAGATCTGCAAAAGAAAAATATTGATGAAGAATAATGGTCTTATCAAGCTTATCTTCATGAGTAGGAGGAGTTGGATCATTAATCCCAACTTCATAAGCAAGAGTTGGAAGCAAAATGTAGGCAGTTTGTGAAATTTTTTGCAAACAAGTTGGTTACACAAAAGGAGAAATATGAAGAAAAATAAAAAAAAGAGTTGGAATCACAAAAGGAGGAATATGAGGAGAAACTAACAACTATGAAAGTAGAGATGATGAAGATATTTCTTGATTCATTAGAAATGATATAAGTACAATCAACTCATTATCCTCCATTAGAAGAAATTTTACTTAGCCAAGAAGCTCGCCTAACTATGACCTTTCTTGATCCATTTTTTTGGAAAGGAGATTACTATTTTTAATACCATATGCTCTGTAGAAGATGATCCTATACTTGAGTATGTACAACCTATTGTATCTTAGGGGCAGCCTCTGGAAGAGCATATCTTCCTTCAAGTAACCCCACAAATTCCACAAGTTTATCTAGTGGGTCCCATTGTATCTTGAGGGATTTTTTATAGTGACCAAAGTAAGGATTTTTCTAAGGTAAAAGAGGAACCAAACATGGCTGATGAACCTCCATTTCAAGAAGAAAGTTAGAAATTAGAGTTATTGCAACAAAGTGATGATAAAATCAAGCTATGGCATCTAAGTATAGAGAAGGAAAAATGGTGATCAACATGAGGTTTCTCTTGTTTCTTCAATGAAATTCCACTTTTTGTGAAAGGAGGAGGTTGTACCATGCCTAATGCCAAAAAATTAGTTAGGAAAACAAAATGAAAAGAACAAGGAAGATAATAATATTGAACATTTTAATTTCTCATTTGATGAGCTTCATTGTTTCAATGATTCGGATTAAGAAGATATGTCCATCCCAATGAAAAATAAGACTCATGAGAAATATGAAGGATAAAATATGTTGGAAATATATAGTGTGCCCAGTGTCTAAGAGGGGGGTGAATCAGGAACCAATAAAACTTAATCGACAATTAACTTGAATGATAACATGCATAGAACTGAAAGTAAAGAATGCACAACTCATAACACATTATTTGGTTACCCAGAAACCTTCCAAAGAAAGTAAAACTAGGGTGGGGATGATACTCACAAGATTTAGTATTGTAGTATAAATTTATCCAGTTAAAGCTTACAATGACCACTTCTGATGGTCTTCCATGTTAGGAGCATACAAAGGACTTGTTAGGTCCACCTTGTTAAAGGATTTATTACAATACAAAATGTAGTGAAAATCTGTAAAGAGATTTAGAGAAAGGACTGTTAGGTCCACCTTGTTAAAGGATTTTGTTGATCCACCTGTGAGAATGAATCAGTTGTTGATCTTCTCTGTGCAACTCTAATTGCTAATAATGATCCTTTGAATATAACTGATCACATGTTAGTGATAGATAAGTCTCTGCTATCCAAAATAATTCTGCACTTAGTTAATCTATTTTTGCATGTCTTCTACACATATATTCATCTTACCAAACTTGCTAAATACTTGACAAAACAAGTTATCTTGCATATATATCATATGCACATATACAACATTGAAAGTTGGCTTGTAATTACAAAATGATATATAACAATAAATACTGTCGGCCTCATAACTATCACTCGAGTCATGCTATCACTCAAGTCATACTGTCACTTGGGTGACTCAGAATGTCTTAAGTGCTTTGACACTAATTTAAAATATGCCTTTCCATAAGGTCTACAATCTCCCCCTTTGGCATTAGTGACAAAAACACTTTATCATTGATTTATGCAACTGTTAGGTTAAAATCTCCCCCTTACTGACTGCTCGGGTTTTGACTCTGTTCTTCTGCTCAGGTCTGACTTGCTTTGTTTTTGTATTTTTCAAAACTATTTTGTAAATTCTATTTTCTCCATAATGTATACTGAACACTATGTATACTACACAATACACAATGATATCCTTTCCCCCCTTTTTTGACAAAATGCCAAAATTGTATTTACACAGTGATCCCAAAGTATGATAGAAGTATGATAGGAAGTCACTATGTACATTCATAATTGTAGACAAAGTACTGTCCCAATTCTCCTATAGTATCTTCAATATCTGCAATTCAATTTGAAGTTCTCCAGACAACTCCACCATAGTTTCAGCAACAGAGAAGTTGTTGTCATGTATGAGTGTCTTGGCATGTGCAATATGTTTTTGCATGGTCTCCATGTGGGGTAGGAGATGGATCAATATGTCTGTGAGGGACTCTCTATTTCTTTCTTCTTCTTTCAATAATTTAGCGTGAAGACCTATTAGATACTTGATTTTTAAGAAATGAGTTGAACTGGTGCTTGGGTCAGCAGCTAATAGCTTTGCACTTTCCTTCATGTCACTGTCAACCTTTGCTAACTTATCTTTGATCAGAGTGGTAAATTTGGAGTCACTCAGCTTTACAAATAATTCTACCACTTTGGCTACAGTGGTTTCAAGAGTGTTGATGGTGTTTGTTAGTTGCACCTGATCAATTACAATCTTATTTGCAATGTTTTAAAGAACCTTGTTCTCAAATTTCTTCTCTGCCTTCTCTTGTAGCTTCTCTTGACCATTCATGTCTGTATTGAACTTTTGGACAATGTCAACAAGTTGATCCAATATTTTTTCAGTCTCATTGACCTTAATTTGTAAAGCATCAACAAATATGCTTTTGATGTCTGTGAGTACCTTATTCCTCTTTCTTTCTCTTCTGAGCTTTTGTTGTGTAGCTCTTTTCATCCATAGCTCACCCAAAATTTCCATTTTCCCTTCAGAAAGTTTAGATTGATCCCAGTCTGGAATGACAATCTCTTCGTCAAGATCAATCTCACTAGTGTTTATTAACTTTTCTTTTCCCTTTTCCTTGGGACTCGGGGAAGGAATAAGTTCCTTGCTTTTACTTTCCTCAACCTTGCTATCAATGTTTAGTCCCACTAGGTCATTGACCTTTACTGCATTAGATGATGGTGTACCAATTGTTGGACTAATGTGAACCAATGAATCAATACTGGCAATAGAGATATTTACCTTATCCTTCTATGACTTGGGCATGCTTGTCTCAGTATTGATTGGAGCATGTTGCTCGGTTTTTCCTTGGTCTAATGGTTCTTCAGTCTTGTCCTTGTTCGGAGGTATGATGTTCTGATTTGGAGATTGGGGCAATGCTGCCATTACCTCAACTGCTATCTATTCAGTATCTAACTCTTCAATAGTCTGTACCTTGGGTAGAGCATCATCCATCTGATCAGTACTCGGGATCTCTATTTTATCATCATCAATTTTCTGATCAAATATTGTTTTCCACACTAATGTGGCTCGCTTCACTACATCTTCAATGTTCTTCTTCAAAATCTAAAATGTTCTGAATCTGGGTGGATGATTATTTTCATACCTTTTGAGAGTTTCCTTGATTTCTTTGCCCTTCATTGTAGGCATGAATTTCTTAAGTGTCTCTTCCCTTATATCCTTTTCCATTCCTACTACATTTGACTAGGGGACAGGGATTGCCTTGAATAAATCTTCATTCATGTAACTCTTGAACTCGGAAGGGTCATATTTCCATTTGGCCATCCTCAACAATTGCTTCTTCAATTTGCTTATTTTATCCTTTTGATCGAGAGGAGTAGTTGAGTGATTTTACAGAGCTCATTGTTCTGCCTTCTTTAAATTCCTTAATCTTCTGCTCAAGTGAAGGTGGTGGTTTCTTAAAAACCACAGTATCATCTTGTTTTTCTTCATCATCACTATGTTTACCCAAATTAAGTTTTCTTTGTGACTTTCTCTGTGTGAGAATAGGGGTAGGGGCCTTTTTCTTCTTAGGTTCTGCCTTCCTCTTCTTCTGAGGAGGTTCTAATTCAGTTTCTTCCTTTGATTGGATATCCTTAGTTTCAACATCTTCTTACTCAGTGGTGGTAGGGGAGTCCAAGGTCTTGCCATACTTTTTCTAAAATTTGTTAAGCCTTTTTTTCTCCTCTTTTCAATATCTTAGGGATTTCAATTTCTATGGAAATCATATCTTTTGCTTCCTCATATGTACCAAAGTAAGGTACCTTTGGATTAATATTTTCATTAACAGGAGCTTCTATGATGTCCTTAGTATCATCTATATTGACCTCATAGGAGAGAGGCTTCACCCATGCAGTCCTAGGTCTCGCTGCTTGAATATAGAATTTGTCATAGTCGACTATGAAATAGATATCATCTTTATAGTCCTCAACTAGTTTCTTGGGGATTCTATATCTACTCTTCATTCTTTGTTTGAAGTTTTCAAAGTACCCATCCATGGTACTATCAAAATTATCTCCTAATTCTGCTATATAGTCATTGATTTGGTATATGACTGATCTATCCTTCTTCCATACTACTTTACCCTTAGAAGGAAAGAAATTTTCAACATAAAACAGTATACAGATCAAGAGTGAACCAAACTTACAATAATTAGTCTTTGATAATGTTAGACACCTAGATTTTCACCCTTATCCAAGCTCTTGTAGTCTTGGTAATCTAGAGTAACATGGGAATCATCTCAAGGTTGTGGAACCTTTTGCTAACCGAGATGAGACCTCTGGATTCTAAGCTGGTTCCTCTTGATATGTCACCCAAATTTGCTTCTTAACATGAAAGTAAATTCTTGAGGGAAAAGGGATAGAAGGAGTGCATGAAAGGGAAATGAATGAAAGCAAATTATCCTACTAGGTGATACACCGAAGGTGACCCAAATCATAATACATTGACTAATCTCAGCATGAAACCTTGGAACAAATAGAACACAACTTCCTAGATAGGCTTGCATAAATATTTCATAGAGAGGCCTAAGACAAATAGAGGCTATTCAGGGCAAGAAGTAATTTCACAAACAATAGCATATTTACTATAAGTAGATATGGACTATGACCTGCAAACAGACATCCACTTTTGTAATTCTGCACAAGAATGAGACAAAATGATAGGGGACTGTAGAAAATCCACAAACTCATCTAAATAAAATCATCCATAGTAGTACACACTATTGCAAATGAAAGAAGGCTCAAGGACTCCAATGTTTCACAAAAAATCATTCAATATATTCTAATTCATTAAGAGAGATTCAGACAAGAAAGCCTAGGGCCAGAAAAGATGTCACAAAAAGATTTTGCAATATCTAAATATAAATGAAAGATTAAAAACTATAGAAATCAGAGGGTAGAAATAATGCCACAGATAATTTCCAAGTCATAAAAACTCTGAGCTCTAAAAGCTCTCAAAACTGGTATATATACCCACAGCACGCAGGCTCGGAGTCAATCTGATCTTGTTAGTGTTACAATTGATTACAATAGGATTTTTTCAGAAACCCTGACACTATCAGTTTTATTCATAAATGCATCCTAGAAATATCTTTGATTGATCAGATATATTTATAAAATCTTCCTACCATTATTAATTTTGCTTCTGCGAAGTCGGCAGATTCATCTACCTCTCTGCAAGCTAGTTTTGTAATAACTTCTAGATCAGATATTTGAATTTCCTTTAAATATTTAAATCCTAATGGTCATAGGTGGCATAGATATCTGTATTGATGGCTAAGATTTCAATCCTTTTATACTTTAAAATGTAGCCACTGGATCACCTTATTTACCCGGGCAATGTCTCATAACCATGGGTCAATTCCTTCTCTTTACCGCTAAGTCTCCCAACCTTTCTGCTAACACTGGCTTTATCATGAGATTACATGACAAGAATTAAACCTTCTTTAAATTGGACGATGGTCACCAAGTCTCTATGTCTTGATAGAATATTCCCCTTGACTACGAGACCACCTGACCGAAAGGATGCAACTTAACTCATCTCCAAACTTAAGTCACACCTGTAGGTAGGAATTACACTGAGTCACATGATCTCCAGATCCTTTTCCAACTCTAGTTTATATTAAGATATTACTTGACTCCCCTCTGATCATCATTTGATCCAACAATCATTGCTGAGTCTCCTAATCAAAATGGAATATGCTTTTCTTTCACGAGATCGTGAGACTAGCAAGACTTAATGCAAAGTATAAATGAACACATGGGAATTTGAAGAACTTAAGTCACCCAAAAGGTAATAAGGAAATAGAATAGGTCTTGGGTAACTAGGGTTTTATCAAATACATAGGTTCTTCAACACTTAGATTATTTTGCATTGGCAGGAGCAAAACAGGGACTAAAGAGACTGTAGAGAACACAACCGAGATTAGAATCTAAGGTCTACCTCACAGGCTGGGCTCAACCCTCATGGGAGCCTCATTTTACTCCACCTATAGCCAAAATCTTCATAATGGGAAAATTTGGGTAAAATTCTTGGTGATTTCTGTGGGATGTCTGTCTGCTAGACATTGAGAACTAGTAGCCTTTGACATCCATTGGCCATAGAATCATTACTTGATCAAAATAGAAACTTGGAAGAAGATTGAAACTAGAAGGGGAAACAACTAACTATGCATGAGAACTTTAAGGAAAGCAGGAAATTAATCTAGAAAGAAGGAACAGAGAGCGGGGAAATCATCTACAATATTTACAAGGAAGGACAAACCTCGAAACAAGGTTTCAAATGGAATCCATTTACCAAAATGGGCAAGGGAACTCCTCCAAGAGTTGATAGCTTAAAATAATTATGTTCCTTGCACTCTATGATGATGAATGGACCTCCTTAGAAGGAATCAAACTTAGTATCTCTGCCAAGCTTTGATTTGAATTCATCCCATTTGAGGACTATATCTCCAATCTTGAAACTCCTAGCCCTAGATCTCTTGTCAAAGATTTTCTTTGTCTGCATCTGGTGGAATTCCATATCCTTCATGGACTTATCTTTGTGTTCTTCTAATTCCATGATCTGAGCATACCTAATCTCCAAAGGATCCCCTTCTTCAAACAAGACATACTGAGTAGCTAATTTCAAGGCTGGCAATTCAGTTAAAATGGACAACTTAGCCTCCCTTCCATACACTAGCATGTAGGGAGGATTTCCAATGATCTTCTTTGGGGTAATTCTATCTAACCACAATGCAGATTTCAGTTTGGTGTGCCAATCTCTTTGGTTGTCTTGTAGGGTTTTCTTGATTATCCTAATCAAGTTCTTGTTCATTGATTTTGCCAAACCATTACCCTGAGGGTAGTAGTTTGAACTTGTGTTCAATTAAACACCATTTTTTACTGCCCATTTAGTCACTCTCAGGCCTATAAATGCTAATGCATTATCTAAAATAATGGAGTCAGGAACACCAAATCTATGAATTATATCATCATAAAAGATTAGGACAGCATTCTCATTTGCTTCCTTTAATGTCACCACCTCTATCCATCTAGTGAAATAATATGTTGCAGTAATTACCCATTTATGACCTCCACTTGATGGAGGATTGATCATGCTAATGAAATCTATGCCCCATCTTATGAAAGATTGCTCTACTCTGATGGGCTGAAGGGGCAAGGCTACAAGTTTTTCTTTTCCTGCAAACATGGTACATTTGATGCATTTCCTTACGTGATCATGACTATCCTTGAAGGTGGATGGCCAATAGTATCCAGCCCTCATGATCTTAAAAGTAGTAGTCCTAGGAGAGAAGTGACCTCTAGAAGGTCTGTCATAAAAATCAAATAAGACATCTGCTATCTTTTCTGAACCTATGCATCTCAAAAGGACACCATTGTGATCCTTTCTAAAAATAATGTCATCTATTAGCACAAAAGGAATAGATTGTAACCTATAGTACCTCTTTTTTTCTGAATTTAAATCTACAAGGCATTCCCCTATTTTTAAATAATGGATCATGTTAGGCAACCAACCTACTACCTCGACATGATTTTCTACTGAATGCATGATTAGGGATGCATCTATTTTCTTCAATCACTTTGAACTCTCATCCTCTGTCAAATTCTCACAAAGACCTCTTCCTCTAACTAGCTTGGTGACTTGGATATTAATGTCATATTCCATGACCTTAGTAATCCAACCAGCTCTTTTTTCATTCCGGTCCCTAGAAAGCAAGAATTCTTTGACACTAGGATGAGTTACTTTCAATTGTACCTTGCACTTGGTTAACAAATATCTGAATTTCTTAAGGCTCTTCACTATAGAGAGTACGTGTCTCTCCACAAAAGAATATCTTTGTTCATATTCTTCTAAACCTTTTCTAAAGAAAGCAATAGGTTGTTCCAACCCTTCAGAATTTTCTTGGGTCAATATTGCAGAAATAGCATCTGATCCTCCATAAGTGTAAAGGATAAAATTCTTACTAAAGTTTGGGTTTAACAGAGTAGGGCCTTCTGTCAGAGACTCCTTAATGGTTTGGAAACTATCTTTCCCTTCTTTGCTCCAATAGAAAGATATATTCTTCTTCAACATTGTTGTCAAAGGCTTTAATAGATCTACAATATTAGGCTAGAAACATCTGACAAAGTTAATCCTTCCTATGAAAGATTGAAGACTTTTCTTGTGATGTCGTAAGGGTAGCTCTACAATAGCTGTAATCCTTTCAGGGTCTACTATAATTCCCTTTTTTGATACTATATATCCCAATAGTTTTCCTTCATGGACTGCAAACACACATTTCTTGGGATTAAGAGATATCCCAAATTCTCTACACCTTTCAAATATTTTCCTTAGATGTTTGATATGGTCTGCTGCATGTTTAGAATAAACAGTTATGTCATCTAAATAGACCAGTAAAATTTGTACATGAGGCTTTTAAAGGCCATAACCATTGCCTTTTGAAAATTAGCACCTGCATTAGACAAACCAAAGGGCATCTTTTGATAAGCCATGGTCCCCCACTTGGTTGTAAACACAGTCTTATATTGATCTTATTCATGAACCAGGATCTTATTGTATCCCGAATATCCATCCAATAGTCAAAATCTCTCAAATCTAGAGACACATTGTACAATCTGCTCCATAGAGGGTAATGGATGACGGTCTTTTAGGGATGCCCTATTAAGGTCTCTGAAGTCAACACATAGCATTAATTCACCATTCTTCTTCCTAACAAGAATGAGGTTGGAAACCCAACTGGTGTGCTTGATGGGGTAGATGATACCGCTCTCTATTAATTTGAAGACTTCTTTATGCATGAGTGGTTCTAACTTAGGATTTACAAGCCTTTGCTTCTGCCTGACCGGTTTGGCATTAGGTTCCAATTAAATGGTATGTTGAGAAAGGGTAGGATCAAACCCTTTGAGGTCCTCATGCTCCCATGTAAAGACATCATTGAACTCTTGAAATAATCAGGTGTAAGCCTATTCTTGTAAATTTGTATTTACCTTCCCAAATTGTAAGCTTTTACCTAGTTCTAACTTTAATTCAATACAATGTTCTTGCTGGACTACCAGGCCAACTTTGCTCTTTTGTGTTTAATCATCTCTATTGAAGATAGATTCTAGGGTGACAAGCCCTTTAGGCATCTTATTGGATCTTAGTTGTATCACTTGATCACAATATTTCTACAATAATCTATCTTGGTTATGTTCTGAGAAAATGTCCTCTTCAAATAGAAACTATAGAATTTGTTCGTCACTATCAAACACTTGCGAATTGATATTGTTATCAGGAATAGAAGTTCTGACAATCACTTTGATATGTTTTTGATCCTTTTCTTTTGAAACACTTGTAGGAATATCATACTGAGAGCCAATAGTAGCTAATCTATCTACATTCTAATTCAATTTCCTAGGGATTGTGACGATATTGAAAGCATGGAGATCTTCAATTGCATCCCAAATTTGATGCTTATATGCTCTAATTATATCACTTTTAGTCACACTTACCCCTCTTACTTGGTAGACAACCAGCTCACTGTCACCATATACCTTTAGGGTTCTGATCCCTCTCTTTTTGGCCCATTCCAACCCATTCACTAAGCTCTCATATTTAGCAGTGTTACTAGTACATGAGAAACTGAACCTAAAGGCAGCATAATACTTCTCCCCTTTTGGGGAAACTAGCATTGCACCACCACCAGCACCATGTTTGCTTCTAGCACCATCGAAGTATAGCTCCCAAACTTGGCTGCATTGATCTTCTAAACCTTTGTTTCCCTTAGAGAGATTTGGCTCTATGAAACTTTCTTCTTGATTCAATTAAGACCCCAAACCAGCATCCCAAATAACATTGGCCTGGGCCTCAGAGGGTCTTTGAGATTCTAATTCATCTAGATAGATGTCTGGGATACCTTCTAGCTTGATGGTTGTTTCCCTAATGATTGGGACCTTAGTTGCCAATGATTCAGACTTGATAGTGACCTTAGTCCCATACCTTGTATGAAAAATCATGTGTGACCAATCAGAGGAAAGATACCCTCCTATCTTGGCTGTAAATTCCCTCGACAAGCATATGGAAAATAGGGCAGGGAGGTCTATTATGTATATGTTGAGAAGGATAGAGAAATTGGGGCTTTCATGGAGGACTAGGTTGGTGTCCTTAGCTACACCTATTGTGTTCACTGAAGAACCATCAAGCCGGGTAACTTTCTTTTGGAAAGTCTCATATTTCATACCTACTTGGTCAGCCACCTTTTTAGGCATAACAGTGCTACTAGCCCCACTATCAACCATACAATTATGTATCAAAGATTTTCCAATAATTAAAGATACATTAAAAGGGGGTGGTTTTGAGTTCCTACCATGCACGGTATTAGCCTTAGAGTTTCCACCTGGAACCTCCTCCCTATGATCAGTGTTAACCAATACTGGCTTAACAACCTCTTTTATTGTAGGCAGCTAAGGAATTACCTCTTCAGTCATTTCTTTCTTCAATATTTCAGGTTGTCCCAGAATAGCCAAAGAGTCCCACATATACATAGTGATATTTGTTTTCTTTATATTATACACTATGTTGAAGGGTACATATGTGTGTACTCTTTGGTGTGTGTTTGATATGATAGGTTCAACCTCCTTAGAAGGTCAATTTTCTCTTACTAGAATGGCGGGGGCCTTTTTCAGCATGAGAGGAGCAAAGGGTAGTGAAGATTCTACAGATGTAGAAGCCCTATCTCCTGTTTGCTCCATCTCTTGAGCTCTTCTTTTAGACCTGGTGTTGGAAACAATGGTGGATTCACCATTTACTCCATTTGCTTCCAATTAAAAAGAGCAGTTTCACCATGTTGTGCCTCATGGTGAGGAGGTAGTTCGTTGGGAGGAACCTCTGATTGGGTAAGTGAGGTGCTTTGAGCCATCAGTGCTTGGTGTACCCTCCCATTTAAGCATGTTGTCTGGTTATGGGAATTATTGCAAGGGTAACACCACTCCATCTCTGTAGCAAGATTATTTTGACTTGGGACAACATCCCTAACTGGATTTGCAGAATTGAGAGGGGTACGATTGTAAGTCCGAGATGGTCTTTGATTGTAGTTTTGCCTTTGGCCTTGATAACCTCCTTGAAATTGGGGTCTATTATGTTGATAAGATTGTCCCTAATTTTGATATTGTTGATTGGGACTCTGATTTTGCTGCTGACGAGTGGGTCTACTCCCCTGTCCTTTTTTCTTTATACTAATCAGCTCGTTACTCATAGTCTGCATTAATTTCTTCATCTCTTGTTGATTGCTTCTTAATTCTAATAGCTCATGGGAAGGTTCCTCCCTTGCTTCCCCATAACTGGTACTTGCTTGAGGTGTTACAATAGTGGGTATTGGAGGAATTGGAGTAATTTGCAAAGGCATGCTTTGTTGTATGTCAAGGAATATGGGCACGGGTGACCTCAGGGCTATCATGCCAGCTTGTATTAAATAGTTCTCTTCCTTGACAGCAATGTCAAAAGCTTGAGGTAATGAAATACCTCCCATAAATTGAACCATGACAGAAATATTGCTATTTAGACTTCTTAAAAAATATAGAAAGGCATGATCAGTTGAAGGTCTTACTGAGGTAGGAATTCTATTCCACGTATTAAGAAATCTGCTATTGAAGTCTGTCATCTGTTCTTGAGGAGCTCTTTTAATGGTTGTCAATTGCTCAGCACGAGATAAGTTATCTAATTTATCCTCAAAGTATCTACTTAATGCATCTCCTAATCTATCCCATGAATTAATGGAACCGATAGCGAGATTTCTAAACCATTCTAAGGCCTTACCTTTGAAAGAGGCTACTAATAGCTTGGTAGCCACATCTTCTTCTATGATGTTAAGTATACTACAAATAGTAGTTACATCTCTTATGTGTTCAAATTTTTTGTTTGCCCTTCACCTGTGAAATCAGGTAGACTTTTAAGCGCCACCAGAGGTACATCATGATTTTGAGCAAAGTTCAAGGGGATTCCTTGATTAAAGGGGGCAAAAGCAAACTGCCTAGGCATTGCAGGAGCTATGACTCGCTGAGTAGAAACTGTGCGAGTTGTATTTAAGGGTGGAGTTGAATCTTCTTGTAGCTCCCTAGTTAGGGATCTTCCTCTTCTTCTGGAATGAAAAGGCCAAGGTCTCCTGTCTAAAGTATCAGGTGGTGTAGGCTATACCCTCCTAGTAGGGGGTTTTCTTTGGGATGATCTTCTATAGTTCCTTTTTGAAGGCAACTGTGTGAACTAAAAAAGCTTTGAGCTTCTTGTTTCAACTTTTCTCATAAATTTTGAATAGGACTGGGTCTTCTGTTCTTCACCAATGGATTCACCAGATATACTTGATAGGAAAACCTCTTTAAGTCTTTATTAAGCAACCAGTATATCAGAATTAGCATAATCCTGGTAAGTAAACTTCTATTTGAGTCCCACCAAGCCTGCCAGAACTGTTAGACACCTAGATTTTCACCCTTATCCAAGCTCTCATAGTCTTGGTAATCTAGTGTAACATGGGAATCATCTCAAGGTTGTGGGACCTTTTTCTAACCGAGATGAGACCTCTAGATTCTAGGTCAGTTCCTCTTGATATGTCACCCAAATTTGCTTCTTAACATGAAAGTAAATTATTGAGGGAAAAGGGATAGAAGGAGTGCATGAAAGGGAAATGACTGAAAGCAAATTATCCTACTAGGTGATACACTGAAGGTGACCCAAATCATAATACATTGACTAATCTCATCATGAAACCTTGGAACAAATAGAACACAACTTCCTAGATAGACTTGCATAAATATTTCATAGAGAGGGTTTAGACAAACAGAGGCTATTCAGGGAAAGAAGTAATTTCATAAACAATAGCATATTTACTATAAGTAGACATGGACTATGACCTGTAAACATACATCCACTTTTGCAATTCGGCACAGGAATGAGACAAAATGATAGGGGATTGTAGAATATCCACAAACTCATCTAAATCAAATCATCCATAGTAGTACACACTATTGCAAAAGAAAGAGGGCTCAAGGACTCCAATGTTTCACTAAAAATCATTCAATATATTCTAATTCAGTAAGAGAGATTCAAACAAGAAAGCCCAGGGATAGAAAAGATGTCACAAAAGGATTTTGCAATATCTAAATATCAATGAAAGATTATAAACTATTGAAATTAGATGACAGAAAGAATGCCATGGATAACTTCCAAGTCAGAAAAACTCTGAGCTCTAAAAGCTCTCAAAACTGATATATATACCCCCTAGCACGCAGGCTCGGAGTCAATCTGATCTTGTTAGGGTTACAATTGATTACAATAGGATTTTTTCAGAAACCCTAACACTATCAGTTTCATTCATAAATGCATCCTAGAAATATCTTTGATTGATCAGATATATTTTTGAAATCTTCCTACCACCATTAATTTTGCTTCTGCGAAGTCGGTCGATTCATCTACCTCTCTGCAAGCTAGTTCTGTAATAACTTCTAAGATCAAATATTTGAATTTCCTTTGAATATTTAAATCCTAATGGTCATAGGCAGTGTGGATATCTATATTGACGGCTGAGATTTCAATCCTTTTATACTTTAAAATGTAGCCACTGGATCACCTTATTTACCCGGGCAATGTCTCATAACCTCGGGTTAATTCCTTCTCTTTGCCACTAAGTCTCCCAACCTTTCCAGTAACCCTGGCTTTATCATGAGATTACACGACAAGTGTTAAACCTTCTTTAAATTGGATGGCAGTTGCCAAGTCTCTGTGTCTTGATAGAATATTCCCCTTGGTTACAAGACTACCCAACCAAAAGACTGCAACTTAACTCATCTTCGAACTTAAGTCACAAATGTAGGCAGGAATTACACTAAGTTGCATGATCTATAGATATTTTTCTAAGTCTAGTTTATATTAAGAGATTACCTGACTCCCCTCTGATCATTATTTGATCTAACGATCATCGCTGAGTCTCCTGATCAAAATGGAATATGCTTTTCTTTCACGAGATCACGAGACTAGCGAGAGTTTTTGGGTCGCCAGATGATTTGGAATATTCTATTTTTATCGCATGACTTAGAGACTTAATGCAAAGTATAAATGAGCACATGGGAATTTGAAAAACTTAAGTCACCCAAAAGGTAATAAGGAAATAGAACAGTTCTCGGGTAACTATGGTTTTATCAAATACATAGGTTCTTCAACACTTAGATTATTTTGCATGGGCAGGAAAAAAAAATAGGGACTGAAGAGACTGTAGAGAACACAACCGAGATCAGAATCTAAGGTCTACCTCATAGGCTGGGTTCAACCCTTGTGGAAGCCTCATTTTACTCCACCTATAGCCAAAATCTTCATTATGGAAAAATTTGGGTAACAGATACTCGAATGCTCTCCATATTCTTGCCCAATTGGATGAATTGAAGTTCTGCAAGATCAAATACCATGTTCTTCTTTACAACTTTATAGGCTAGGTCAACAGCTTCACATGGAACACTGTTTGGTTGGCTAGAGTTGTATATTTTGTGATCAATTACATGGATGCCAAAATTTAATTCATTATCAGTTACTCCATTTAGTCTCATTCCTCTGTTGTCCCACTCGACAAGAGTCACTTTTCCCAAATCATCCCTTTTTAGGGTTTTGGTGGCCTTAGGATTGTCAAGCATGGGAAATCCAGTGATACTGTGTATCATTTGCTTTGTAATATCTATTGGTTTATCCAACCATATTTTCACCTAGAAGTTCTTTGGCCTATGCATGATCTGCGTTAAACTGTTGGTCTCAATGTGTGTGTGCTCGGGCTTCAAATTTATGTCCTCACATAATGCATCAAATGCTTCATTCATTTCCACATTTCCAAGTTCCTGTAGCTTGCAGTGATAAAAACTATGAATGTCATTTACCAGTAGTAACCTCAGAGGAATCAAAGAGTGAGCTCCTATCGGGTCTACTTCTTCAGCAATTACAGGATACAATTTGAACACGGGAGGATCACAAACTGTATTCCTCACCAACATCTCCGAACCCTTTTTCACCTTGCTGCTGGAAGTGGATGCCATATCTTGTTCGGATGAATTGCTCAAACTTTGCTCTTTGTCACCAAGTGCTCTGAATGCTTTGTGAATTGAACACTTTGTGCATAATGACCTTCTTAACTCTTCATTTATAAGAGTTTTAAGCGTTAGGGTAAAACATTAAATGCTCCGTACAAAGTAGTCAGCATAGCTCAGGCGTAACCAAGATTTACTCAGAAGCTCGGGTGTAACTATTCTTCTCAATTACCAATATGGCCTGACTCAGCTCGGGTAAGTAGAGTGGCTCAGGTGTAACTTTTAATCTGACTCGGGTAGTGTATGCTCCCTAAAATGGTCGCCTAGACTTAGGGCCCCATTTTATCATTTTATTAATTTCTTGAATCAATGCTTTGCAATATTTTCAATTCAAATCAATTTCCTTGATCAAATTGTAATTAATTCAATTATTCAATTATTTCGATATTTCCTAAGGTTTGATCATTTTTATCTAATTAAAAGATTTAATTTTCTTCTTAATTAAATAAAATTTATCTTATTTAATTAAAAGATTTAATCTCCTTTTTAATTAAATAAAATTTATTTATTTAATTAAAGTAAATTTCTCCCTTTTAATTAAATAAAATTCCTCTTATTTAATTAAATTCAATTCCTCCCATTTAATTAAATAAAATTCTTCTAATTTATTTAATTATAAAGAAAACCCCTCTTTTAATTAAATAAATAAAAATCCCCACTTTAAGCACTTTATTTGTTGAAAAAGGCAATAAATTAAATAAAAATCCCCTTTTCATCACATCTTCCTAAGTGGTAAACTTTTTGTCTCTTAATCTCAACCATTGATTATTTCTTTTTGCCTCTTAATCTCAACCATTCACTTTCCTATATAAGGAAATCTCTCATTCTCATTTAGAGATCATCCACAATTATAGTATTATTATGCTACAAGTTTGGAGAGCAATTTTGGAGGAGGATTTGAGCACTTGAGCTTGGATATTGCAACTTCTCTCTTCTTGTCTTCTTCTTCTTGCATCCATGGATATTCATGTAGATTAGATTCATATTTATTTTTATAGATTAGATTTGCATATTTCCTTTCATAGATTAATCATGCATTGTTATCATTTATATTAATTTCTTTTTATGCATTGTTATCATATAGAGTAGACCTCATTTTCATGCATTGAATCTCTCATTTCATGGTGTACTTGCATAGGCACTAACTAGGTCAATCTGAGGGCCTCCATTTTAAACATTTGCAATCCATGACTAGAGAGCTATGAGTCAATATTTGAGGCCTCATTTTTGAGCAACCTTGGATGGAATGATTCATAGAAGTGTGACACATTTTTATCACACATTTTTGGCGCCCACCGTGGGGCATGATGCTCCTGATTTTCTTTTATTTTATCATATTTTCTAATCTTTAGTTGGTTATTTTATTAAAGTTTTTCAAGCCTAACCCTTGTGCAGATTTGTTTAGAGATGAAAACCTTAGATTTTATAATATTTGATCATATCTCCCAAACGGCTTGGAGTTTTGGTCTGAAATTGTTTTTGTAGGTTGGCAACATATCAGAGAAGCTCCAGTAAAAAATTTAGAATTTTCTGAGGTATTTTGAAATTTTTTATAATTTTTTCTTTATTTTTCATAAAACCTTAATTTTCAGCGCAAATGAGTGAATTTTTTATAAATTTTTACATTTTAGAAAAGGTATTTAAATTCTAGAGGAATTCCATTCTTTTATTTTTAAATTTGGATGTAATATCATAGCTCATTTGGTCAATTTATGAAAACTGGTCTATTTTGGGAAAATGGCTCCCTCGGGCACAAATTAAAAGATCTTTTTTAAATTCTAATATTTTTGGAAAGCTCTCTATTTTTTAATAGGAGTCTCTTTTCTATATTTAGGGTTTAGGATCTGATTTCATGGCATATAAGTCTAGTCTTGTTGACTAGGTCAAAAATCAAAATTTAAAAAAGGGCATTTAATGATTAGCTTGCACTTATTTTTTACATGGTTCAATGCATGATGTGAGTTGTCATTTGGATTATTTTTTGGTTATTATTACTCCTAACAATTGATTTTTAGATCTAACCCTAGAATTTGCATAAGTTGATATATATTACATATCTTATTTGCTTGTTAGAGAGTTCGTGGGGATTGCTTGGACTAGCGTGGATAAACAACAAAATGCTCGCATTGCTTTGGATCTGAGGTATTTTTTGTATCTCTATAATATTTTGATTTTAGAAATAAAATGAACATCTCATGTGTCTAGCTTGAGTGTTTCTTGCTTTCATATATCACATTTCCAATTGGTGCTCTAAAAATAGACCTAGATTTGTTTTCTTGCATATATGTTTCACATAGTAATTAGGCCCTATGAACACTATTTGTGGCGATCTTGAGAGAGTGGGCTTCATTCACTTTTTTTACATGCGAAGCTCTTCTTGACGATAGATCCCCTTGTAGGTAGGGAAGGATTTTGTTTTTATCTCATTGGTCAACTTGGTTTGGGCTTCAACTTTTGGCAATACTTTCTCTCTTTGGGGGATTGGTGTCATTTGTTATTGTATGAGCCTTGAATAAGGTGATTTCAAATTAGTGGTTCAATTAATATTTTTTTCTATATTTTGGTGAGGTGAAGAGGCTAGAGGATTATGCTCTTTTCCCTTTTGGGAGAATCAAAAACTTGGAACCCTTGAATCCGAACTAAGTCCCCATGTGGTCCATATTGTGAGTCTTCCTTGTTAGAGAGGGTTAATCATAGTAGACATTCCCTTTATTGGGTCAACCACATGGAAGGAACCTCAAGCGGTAATAGCCATTTTCACCATGGTAGCGACAACCACTATATAAATGTCCTTGTGGAAGAAATCTCCACGGGTGTAGTTTCTTGTGGGTTGTCAGATCTCCTTAGCAGCTCCTGATTGATTAAATTCTTGGGCTGTGTCAAAACCTCGGTGCACCAGGATTGGTTTTCACCCACTTAAGATTGCAAAAGTTGCAGAGTCAAGCCATTACTAAGAACCATAGTGCAACCAACTTTTTATTCTCTAGGACTATGTGCGTGATTGGAAAATATTTTGAGAACATACACAAGTAGCATTCTTTATGGAGTAGAATACTATGTCACTATTCTTGTTCATGCACAAGGTTGCTTTGTCCCTTGCTCATTGTTTGAAGACAAATGTTTTCATGTACTCCCTGATTGTTGTTCTGCGTGCTTGATTCATGATAAAAATATGTTAATGCATCTAGTTGGCCAATTAAAATGAACAAATCTGAGTTTTCGAGTGATAAAAACTTCAATAGATCTCCCCAAAAGTGTTATGACATGTTGGTCAACATCCAAATGAACTTAAATGGTATCAAGTTGCACAAAATGACTCTTGGTCTTCTTTCTTCCACATCTACCATGTCTTCCTAGTCTTCCATTCACATTTCTCTCTTCTTCTTTCATGCTTCTTCCTCTTCTTCTTAACTCTTCACATCTTCTTGATTCTTTTCCTCTTATTATCTAGTCTACCTTCTTTTATTCATCTCTTTTGTCACTCCCATTCTTGATTCCTCCTCTTCTAGAACCATGAATTTCAAATATCTTGTTATGGAACCTCTCTTGAGAATAGATGATCTTGAACTTATTGCTCAATTTGAAGAGTGGCTTTTCTCCAAAACTTGCATAGATGATAAATTACAAAGAAAAATAGAAAATAAAATGAGTGAATCAGATGCCTTTTCTAGGATCATATGCATGATCAGCTCACAACATCTTTCTGCCAAACATCATTCATCTTCTAAGTCTTCTCATCATTCTTCATCATCCAAATATTTTTCTTCTACTAGGTCTTCACATCCTTCTTCTTCACGATCTCATTCTTCTT
>MU228158.1:330972-342939 GCA_018584345.1 Thuja plicata | reverse complement strand
TCTTCTTGTCTTCTTCTTCTTGCATCCATGGCTATTCATGTTTATTTTCATAGATTAGATTTGCATATTTCCTTTCATAGATTAATCATGCATTGTTATCATTTAGATTAATTTCTTTTCATGCATTGTTATCATTTAGAGTAGATCTCATTTTCATGCATTGAATCTCTCATTTCATGGTGTACTTGCATAGGCACTAACTAGGTCAATCTGAGGGCCTCCATTTTAAACATTTGTACTCCATGACTAGAGAACTATGAGTCGATATTTGAGGCCTCATTCTTGAGCAACCTTGGATGAAATGATTCATAGAAGTGTGACACATTTTCATCACACATTTTGTAACCAAGATTTACTCAAAAGCTCGGGTGTAACTATTCTTCTCAATTACCAATATGGCCCGACTCAGCTTGGGTAAGTAGAGTGGCTCAGGTGTAACTTGTAACTCAGGTAGTACTTATGATATGTCCTATATGCATCAATATGCAGATTTTGATTGTTGTCTTATCTGGAACTGATGTATTACATCTTTAATTGCACAGTTCCAGTCATCTCCTTGAATTTATTTTGTAATGGTAGATCCACCCAATTCATTATTCTGGGTGTTAGTAGATCCTTCATTGTTTTGGTCTGAATTTTCAGAATACTTTCTTACCCATTGCTTTCTCATCTGTGTTCTAAGTTCAGAGACTTTAGATTTCCCATTCTCAAAGCCAGTATCAACCTTTTCTCTATTCATACAGTTTCTACTTAGATGTCTAAGTTGCTTGCGTACATACCACCTCTTGGTAAGATCTCTTTTTCTGAAATGATTCTTTACATAGTTTGCACCAATGTGCCCATATTCACCACAATGATAACATATGTACCATGTGTTGTAATCCCAACCAAAAATTTCTTTAGCCAATTGTTCAGTAGGATTCCAGTTCTTTGTTCTGCACTCGAAGGATTTGTGACCTTGCTTGTTACACTTGTAGCATTTCCCTTCAAACTTTATTTTCTCTTTGCATTCACTTTCTCTATGTCCATGTTTGTTGCAACTATAACATTTTCCATTGAATCTTGACTTTCCATTGCTCCAACATTTATTTGATGTGTGTCCTAACTTGCCACAATGATTGCATGAAGGCTTGTTGTTCCTTTTTTCTCCTTGTTGAGAGGTTTCACCTTGTTTAGTATAACCTAATATAGTCTGTCCATTATGTCTGAATTATATTGTTTGATATATGCTTGTTTGTGAAATATTCTCATTTTCTTGTTTTTCATTATTGAGTTCAGTCTGCAGTCTGTCATTTTCTTTCCTCAAATTGATAACTTCTTGTTTTGTATT
This sequence comes from Thuja plicata, assembly GCA_018584345.1. NCBI lineage: Eukaryota > Viridiplantae > Streptophyta > Pinopsida > Cupressales > Cupressaceae > Thuja > Thuja plicata. The sequence goes on along the minus strand of MU228158.1, from coordinate 341,609 downwards.
ATTGAGTTGATTTACCAAATCAGTTTGCTGAATAAACAAGAGATGAATTTCATTGTCTTTTTCTTCTAGCCTTGTATTCAGAAATATTTTGTCTTCTTGTGCTATTTTCTTGTCATCTACTTTTTTCTTATGTTCTATGACTTTACATATCCTGATTGAATGGATTTCTTGTTCTCTTTTCATTTTTCTTATTTCTTCATGTAAATTGAGATTCTTTGCAAGTAGGTCTTCAATGGTTGCATTAGCTTCGTATGAGATTCTATCTTTGCATATTTCTTCAATACTTTCTTCTATATATTTCTTGTCATTCATTTGTACTGCTTGTTCTTTTCTTCATTTTAAAGAGAGAGAGAGAGAGAGAGAGAGCTTCTCCTTTAGTTTCTTAACATGATCCATGGCTACATTAAGATCTATCTTCTCATTCTCAATGGATTTATCTAGTCTATAGGTTTCCATCCTTTCTGATCTTTTCTCAAGCTATCAAACTTCTAATAAGAGAACCACTTCTCTAATACCAATTGTTGGAAATATATAGTGTGCCCAGTGACTGAGAGGGGGGGTGAATCAGGAACCAATAAAACTTAATCCACAATTAACTTGAATGATAACATGCATAGAACTTAAAGTAAAGAACAAATAACTCATAACACATTATTTGGTTACCCAGAAACCTTCCAAAGAAAGTAAAAGTGGGGTGGGGATGATACCCACAAGATTTAGTACTGCAATATAAATTTAGCCGGTTAAAGCTTACAATGACCACTTCTAATGGTCTGCCCTATTAGGAGCATACAAAGGACTTTTTAGGTCCACCTTGTTAAAGGATTTATTACAATACAAAATGTAGTGCAACTCTATAAAGAGATTTAGAGAAAGAACTGTTAGCTCCACCTTGTTAAAGGATTTTGCTGATCCACCTATGAGAATGAATTAGTTGTTGATCTGCTATGTGAAACTGTAATTGTTGATAATGATGCTTTGAATATAATTGATTACATGTTAGTGATAGATAAGTCTCTTCTATCCAAAATACTTTTGCACTTAGTTAATCTATTTTTGCATGTCTTCTGCACATATATTCATCTTACAAAACTTTCTACATACTTGATAAAACAAGTTATCTTGCATATATATTAGATGCAAATATACAACATTGAAATTCAGCCTGCAATTACAAAATGATATATAACAATATATACTATGTTGGCCTTGTAACTGTCACTCGGGTCATACTGTCACTCGGGTGACTCAGAATTTCTTAAGTGTTTTGACACTGATTGACAATATGCCTTGCCATAAGGTCTACAAAAATGATGATATTATCGTGCAAGAGGTTGTTGTTCAAATTGAACAAGTTCTAAAATCAGATCCTATGCTTCAATTTTATGTCATATCAAACCTTGAAGAGAGCCGCAATGAAATTCAAATCAATACTATTATGCAAAAAAGTGAAGAAGATTTGGAGGAAGATTTATTTTGGGATGATTTAGAAGGATTTTTTTTAGCCTTGGACATAAAGCTAACATCTTTCAAAGAGGTAATTCATGAACAATGGGAGAAATATGCACAAGAAACCATGGTTTTACATGAACCACATGAACAAATTCATTCCAATCAGTAGGAAGAGGTTAGAGAAATAGTTGAACAGTTTGTTACAAATAAGGTGACCTCAAATTTTATGCATACAAGGGGTTTTCCTATAAAGCACTTATCTAGAATGGGTTTCATGAAGACCACACATCTTACTTGCACCTAAACATGAAGTTACAATTGAAAAAGAGCAGCATTCACTCACTTACCTATAAGAAGAGGTTATCATTTACAATCATCTTGAAGCGGTAAGTAACTTTTCCTTCATTCTTGAAGTAACTTTCCAATATTTGTCCCATTATTTTTCATATCTCGATCTTGTCTTGGCTATCTTCAAGTTTTTTAATCATCTCAAGTTGGGAAGAAAAGGGTGTTATTCCAAAAACTAGTCAATGGTTTAGTTTGAGTCAACATCATGTCATTAGTTTAGGATAGGGTAGTTCCATTTTTCATTTTGAGTTTTAGTTAATTATTTCCCTTCCCTAACTGCTTGGAACAAGTTAGTTATCAGTTTAGCCTATAGGTTGTTGTTGTTTTCCAATCCTTCTGATAGTTATGTGAAAGTATGAGCTGAGGTTTCCATGCTATGTGTTGACTCCTATGCCTAATGGATTTTCTTAAGGCTACTAGTATATCTCGTTTAATAGGAAAATGCCCCTGAGAGGTCACCAAAATGTTACCCATTTTTTTCCTCTTACCAAATATGTCTTTATTATGATTCTTAGGTCTTGAAAGCATTCTAGAAGTTTGTCAAATGAGTTTTTGGGATAAAATATTGAAAATGTGTTTTAAAGTGGCTTTCAAGTTTCAAATGAAAAATAACATTCTCATTTACACCCAATGATGGTGTCCCTTAGTCTTCATGTTTACTAGGTGTATCATCTTAAAATGGAAGTACTTCCATGTTAAGAATGTTTATCCCTCCTTATGGGGGTTTTTTTACCACCATCACATTGTCCCCTCGTTTCTGCATCCTCTCCTTCTTATCTGCCTCTTTAGGACCTTGATTGGGCCTCTCCGGGCACCTTCCATCCCAACTGGCATGTTTTCCAGGGGTCCTCACCCCATGGGTCAAGGTTGACCTCGACCTTGACCTAGGTCAAGAATGACCTCAATCTTGACCTGGGTCCCCCTTTCAAATCTGGAAGTCTATCGGCTACCAGAGGTCATGAAAAATTCATTTCCCACTTCTGAGTCGATTGTTTTGGGTTCCGAAGCGGCAAATCTTAAATCATATTTAAAATAGGTCCTCTTCTATGGTAATGGGTCTAATGGGAATTTAATTCTCCTATGTAGGCCTCTCTAGAGGATTGTGCCCTAGTTTCATATTAAAGGAAGTTGTCTCCTCTCATTTTCTCTAAGACGCAAGAGAAATCCTATGTGAGATCTAAGTACAAAAGGGATAATTCAAGCATCCATTGTTCTACATATTTCCAAGTTTTCAAGGTGTTCAATTCTTCCTCTCAAGCATTCAAGCTCTCCATTGAAGATCAAGAATTCAAGCTTTCAAGCCTTTGAAGGGATTTGGTTCAAGCATTCAAGATTCATCATTCAAGCCCTAGATCTATCCATCATGGTGGAGTGATCTTCCTTCAAGATCCTTTGTGCATCCTCAAGACTCATTCATTCCCCCTTCTAGGTGGATTCCAAGCATACAATCATGGATTTTTATGGTTTCTAATTGAATCCAAGCTTTCATATTTACATACTTTTTTACATTCCAAAATACAATTGCATATCTATTTGAATATCATAGCTTCATTATTAGATTTACTTCTACTACTTGCAAGCATTCTTTATTTAAATTATTCATTTCAAGGTTAATTCCTAAATCAGGGTTTGACTAACGCAAACCCCTCCCCCAACAAACAAACCCCTTTTTCTTGTAGGTACAAGTTCAGAACAGCAGTTTGGGACAAAGATTTGGATACCCTTTTCAGAAAACTTCCAGGATCTGAAAATAGAATTTCAGTCTGAGACTTTTTAGGTTAATTGTGACTTAGGGCACAATTGGAAATTCTGGCAAATGGTGAAATTGACTTGAGGGTACAAATTAGAACTGTCTCAGAATGAAAAAATATTTTTGGGTTTTGTACGTCTCTGCGTTTGTATTCCAGATCTGGTCTCGGATTTTCCAGAAACTCAACACACGCTTCAGAAAATAGCATTCTTTGGATCTGCAATATTTCAAGGTTAGTGCATTTGTCCTATTCAATTCAATTAAAGTTATCAATCTTTCTACATCTATTTCACATTCAAATCAATAAAATCGGTACTTAAGATCTTCCTTTTTGTCCTTATTTCCAAATGATTGATTCATTTATGCATTGATCTTTCCATTTTGGATTAATCAAATTGGATCTTTCATTTGTACATTTAAGAATAGAAGGAGAGAATTTTATTTACCCCTACATTTCAATAAACAATCCAAATAAATCTTTCAAATGTAATATAGGATAATAGAAAACCCTAAAAATCAACATCTCAATTTTCTTATGTTACATTTTGGTGAACCCGTGATAGACAACTCTTTCTCTTTGGTGTTAGATTTACATTTCATATTAGATCTTACATGAATTTAAAAGTAGATTTATTTTTTTCTCTTACATTTATATGTCAAAGATATATAAAAATCACAAAATTTCTTTAAAAATACAAAAACATTTACATTTTTATGCTTACTTTGTGTTCAACATGTATGATTTTGTTTTGAATACTTCGATGAGGCTTTTATTGCAAAAAGGATAGATCCCCTAATGAGGTACATGGAAGTGAGGATGAAAATGGTTTGAATGAGATCTCCATTTATCATATTCCTATTTTCTCCTCCTCCACAACCTCTTAAATTGACCTTTACCATAGAAATGAGTTAAGGATAGATGTTAATTATTCTCCTAATATATGTCTTTTCTATGATCCTACTTTAGAGTATAATTCTTTCCCCTTTAGGGATCAAGCTTTAGGCGATCCTACAATGTGCTTTATTGATAGGGATGATAATCCTCCTATTTGGGATGAACCTTTGTATTTGGATGTTGATTACTCTCTTCCTCATGAAGTCATTATGGGTGATTCTACTTTTTGGGATGAACCCTTGGATAAAGACATTGATTTATCTCCTCCTAGTGAAGATGCTTTGATACAAGAGGGTGATTTATTAATGGATGACATATTCATACATGATGGTGACTCTTTTTCTAAAACACACTCCCCTTATACAAACATTTTAGAAAAATAATAAAATATTATAGATTCTTTACCTCCATTTGAGATTCCTTCCAGTGCTGAGGCATTAGCAGAGAATGATATGAATTCCCTTAATTCACTCCCTCTTAGTGATGATCCTATGGAGAATCAATCTCCTACCCCATCTTCTCCTAGGATGTATTCCTTTATTTTTCCTTCTTGTGAATCCATCAAACATACTAATGATGACATAGTGACTACTGAAGTTCAATTGACTTATTTTCATACGGCTTCTTGTTATGGTCTTGGTTATCATTTCCTAGTTAAACAAGGATTCTATAGTCAAGGATGTGTTAAGCATAATCAAGGAATTCAAATGCCCTTACAGAATGGGTGGCATGATCATTCTTATGGATTGGGATTTAATCCTCAACAAAATAGCAATGTTACCAACATCTCAAATAACACTTCAAAACATGATGACCCTATGAAGGAATTTGACCAAGAGGTTGTTCTGCCTAAACTCTTCCGTGCTAAGATGATTACTAGACCTAAATGCAAAAAGAAACGTAGTCTACACTTGAAGATTCTTCTTTTTTGTTTCTATCATAGATTTCATGATCACTTTAGTAATGAATATCAAGCTTTACATTATAATATTAGGAAGCTCATTGATAGTAAAATTATTTATATATCGTGTGGCAATGAGTTGTATTTCAATCCTATTTTCTCTAAATAACATTTATGTTCCTATTATGAAACTCCATATTATGTAAACAATGTTAGCCTAATCTTTTGGGGCTCGTTGTCTTGCATAGTATTTTGAATGATATAATAGGTCCCCTTTCATCATTTTTCCTACGCTTGGGGGGCAAGGATGACATCTCCTTCTTTTCCATCTTTTCAGGATTCACTTTTCCCTTTGTTAAGCAGTATCTATCTATTATGTGATATCCAACATACATGAAAATTTTGGTTTGCATTGAGGATCTATGTCCTTGATCATAACATATTTCTTTGTTTGACATTGGTTTTCTATGGTTAATAAATATCTCACCTTGGAAACTGAATACTATGCTATCCCTCATAAGGGTTACTTTTTCACTTCTTGCATGATATCTCTTTGCATTTGTCCCTTCCATGGCCTCATAGGAGCTATGACCTTCTTAGCTTGGACTGGGTGTTGTCTATGGATATTGTCTTGATGTTGAACAAGGCTTTATCCTTGTTCTTTTATTTCCTTAACATGTCAAAATAGTATTTTTTTGCCATATTAAGGAGGGGGGCATACATACGGCCTCCCTCCTTTTATATTATGTATTTTTGTTCTAACCTTTTTTTTTGTAGCATGCTAAATCCTTTGAAGGTAATGCACATAAGTTGCTAAATCCTGAAGAGATACACATTCAATTACAATTCAATATGTTAAAACCTCAGAAGGTAACACACATAAGTTGCTAAATCCTAAAGAGACACGCATTTTTATTTTTATTTTTGCTAAATCCTCAGAAGGTAATGCACATAAGTTGCTAAATCCTAAAGAGATACACATTTGCAATTTTACAATATGCTAAATCCTTGGAAGGTAATGCACATAAGTTGCTAGATCCTGAAAAGACACGCATTTTTTATATTTTCATAGTGATACAAGAATGTGGATCTATGGATATTGCAAAAGCCGTCAGAAGACGCATTACAATTACAAAACATAGTTATTGGTGAACCTATTGGGCTCTCCCTCCTTGGTGATTCATGGTAAGGTGGGCATCTTACTAGGCGAGGTAATCACTATCTCTTTTCTCTCTTTCATTTTCATGCTAGTAGGATTGGATTATGAAGCTACGTTATATGTAGTGTTGCTCTGTCTTACTTATGTAATTATGTATGTTTTCTATGATTAATTGCTCTTTAATTCCATATCTTTATGCATGTATGTTGAGTTATAATCCTTGGTTTGGGGGCTCATGTCCTTGACTTAGTGATGCTCTACCTCATTGCGATCCACCAGAGTCTTTCTTCTAACTTTACCATGAGTATGTTTGATTTCCATACTCCAGCTAAAGTGGGGGCTTAATGTATCATATTAAAATGGAAGCATTTCCATGTTAAGAATGTTTATCCCTCCTTAGGGTGGTTTTTTTTACCACCATCACATTGTCCCCTCATTTATGCATCCTCTCCTTCTTATCTGCCTATTTAGGACCCTGATTGGGCCTCTCCGGGAACCTTCCATCCCAACTGGCATGTTTTACAGGGGCCCTGACCCCCTGGGTCAAATTCAACCTCAACCTTGATCTAGGTCAAGGATGACCTGGACCTTGACCTGGGTCCCCCTTTCAAATCTGGAAGTTTGCCGGCTGTCGGAGGTCATCAAAAATTCATTTCTTGCTTCTGGGTCAGTTGTTTTCGATTCCGAAGTGGAAAATCTTAAATTATATTTAAAATAGGTCCTCTTATAGGGGCATGTTTCTAATGGGAATTTAATTCTCCTATGTAGGTCTCTCTAGAAGATTGTTCCCTAGTTTCATATAAAAGGAAGTTGTCTCCTCTCATTTTCTCTAAGACGTAAGAAGCAATCTAAGTGAGCTCTAAGTGCAAAAGGGATAATTCAAGCATCCATTGTTCTACATATTTCCAAGTTTTGAAGGTGTTCAATTCTTCCTCTCAAGCATTCAAGTTCTCCATTGAAGATCAAGGATTAAAGCTTTCAAGCCTTTGAAGGGATTTGGTTGAAGCATTCAAGATTCATCATTCAAGCCCTAGATCTATACATCATGGTGGAGTGATCTTCCTTCAAGATCCTTTGTGCATCCTCAAGACTCATTCATTCTCCCTTCTAGGTGGATTCCAAGCATACAATCATGGAGGTTTATGGTTTCTAATTGAATCCAAACTTTCATATTTACATACTTGTTTACATTCCAAAATACAATTGCATATCTATTTGAATATCATAGCTTCATTATTAGATTTACTTCTACTAATTGCAAACATTCTTTATTTCAATTATTGATTTAGAGGTTGATTCCTAAATCAGGGTTTGACTAAGGCAAACCCCTCCCCCAACAAAAAAACCCCTTTTTCTTGTAGGTACAGGTTCAAAATAGCAGATTGGAATGGAGATTTCGATACCCTTTTTGGCAAAATTCTAGGATCTAAAAATAAAATTTTAGTTTGAGACTTTTTAGGTCGATTGTGACCTAGGGTTCAATCATAAATTTTGGCAAATGGTGACATTGACTTGAGGGTACAAATTGGAACTGTCTCAGAATGGAAAAATATTTCTGGGTTTTGTCTGTCTCTGTGTTTATATTCCAAATCCAGTCTAAGATTTTCTAGAAACTCAACACGGGCTTCAGAAAACAACATTCTTTGGATGTGCAATATTTCAAGGTTAGCACATTTCTCCTATTCAATTCAATTAAAGTTATCAATATTTCTGGTGCAGGAGCACACCTAACTCAACCCCTAGCTCCTTATTTTTGGCATGTACTGACTCTAGCCAAGTTAGGAGAGTGTGTGTGGACCTTAGAAGGTCATTTGTTTTATTTCCCTAAAATGGATATGACTAGGTCAATCCATGTCTAGATAGGTTGCTTAGTTGGTTTCCTTTAGTTGTGTGTGTGTGTGAGGTAGTTTAGAAGCCTTTGGAAATCCAACCAAGGCATCTTGAACCTTTGATAAGCTGCTTAGTTAACACTAATATCGAGTTAACACTGGTGTCGAGTTAACACTGAAGTCGAGTTAACACTGAAGCTAAGTTAACACTGAAGTCGAGTTAACACTGTAGCCAAGTTAACACTATAGCTGAGTTAACACTAAATCTGAGTTAACATTGTAGCCAAGTTAACACTGAAGCTGAGTTAACATTGTAGCCAAGTTAACAGTGCAACTCGGCTTGCATTCCTGTTGCTCGGCAATATTCAGTTGTAACGGCACGTGAAAAGTGAATCTTGTCTTTTATGGACAGTATGGTTAGTGTAACGGTTCCTGAAGAGATTCTTACAAATGAGTGGACTGTTAGGGTTGTTTCCTATGAGAGGATGGTTACTAATAACATCCAAAAGCATTCATATCAAAAATCTAGAGAGGGGAAATTGTAGAAGAAGAGAAGCTACATGAAAGTTAGAGATTTGTAGATTATTGTACTATTTTGTTTTGTTTCCAAGAATGAGAAGTTGCAGACTTTTTGTTTAGTGGATATCAAGTTTCTTTGTGGTTCCTTTTGCATGCAAGTACATTAGTTATTTTGTTTTCTATTTTGTAAGTTGTTAATTCTTCACCCGTTCTGGGTTGTAAACAGTAATGGCCCCTCGAGATTCCTGAATCCATGGTGAGAATCATGTGTTGGGATGGAACTCGAGAGGAGCCCTTGTACATAGTTTCCCTTTTGTTTTCTATAGGATAAGAAACATCAAAGAGTCTGGAGATCTTACCCTAGGCGATCTTGATAATAGTCCGGCTAGGGAAGAGAATGAGAACAATGTTCTAAAAACATTGGTTGAATGAATCTATTTGTGTAGGTTCAGTACGGAGGAGATAAAAAGCACTTTGATGGGGACTAAGTCTTTAAGAGGAGGTGAAGTTGAGAGTGACTTACCTTAATTTAGGGTTGTGAACACCCTAAGGGATCTAGGAGAAAGATCTCATAATAGAGCCAAGCTGGTTTTGTAGAAGCAACAAGACTTCTGTCCACATCAGATTGGTATCAGAGCCCTAAAAGATTTGGGCGTGTCTTGTTTGGATGTTATCTGCAGAAAGGTCTGTCAACTCATGCAAGATGGTGACCAATGTGGAACTCACAAAATATGTGGAAGAGAAAAAGGAGGAGAATAGACTCCTAAAGGAACAGTTAGCCAAAATGGTGACTAAGTTGGAAGAAGTATAGCTTAGGACTATAGCAGTCAGTGAATGAATGAGAGAAGCTAATGGAAAGGGTAAAGAAGTGGTAGAGGAAGACATTATTCCAGAGCCAGACCCTGTGCTTCAAGAAGAGCCATTCTTGAAAGCATTGAAGGCAATGAGTGGTAAGTCCTTAGAAGGTGTGCCTCTATTTAGTGGCAAGATGGAACCAGAGTTAATCATGGAATGGATAGAAGGTCTTGAAAATCACTTTGACTGTGATAATGTGACCAAAGCTTAGAAAGTAAGAATAGCCAAAACAAGGTTGAGAGGAACTGCTCTCACTTGGTGGAAGTTTGTCCAAGATGAGAGGGAAAAAGAAGGAAAGAACCCCATAACCAGTTGGAAAGGTATGGTGGCCAAGATGAAGGAAACTTACCTTCCTGATGATTATGAAGTGCAGTTGCACAAAAAGAGACAGAATCTAAGACAAAAAGATTTAGAAGTCGGTTCCTACACCGAAGAATTTCACAAACTATGCTTAAGGTCACATGTGATGGAAGAAGAAATCCTAGAAGTGGCTAGGTACTTGAATGGTATCAAGTGGAGTATCCAAGAGTAAATTAGTCTCTTAAACCCCAAGATTGTACACCAATGTTACCAGCTAGCCCTCAAAGTGGAGGAAAAATTCAAGAAGTAAGATTCAAACAACAGAGGAAGAGGAAGAGACAAAAGAGGTCACAGAGGAGGATATGGAGGAAGAAATCAAGGTGAGTCCAAACTCACTGAGAATCAAGGAGAATTCAGTAACACAAGAGGTGGTTATAACTGTGGAAGAGGTTCAAATAGTAGTTCAAGAGGAAAAACTAATAACCAAGGGAGAGGATCTTATTTCTCTTCAATGAAGTGTTACAACTGTCAGCAATTTGGACATCCTGCATATCGGTGTCCTGAAAAAGGTTCTACTTCTCAAGGAGGTGGGAAAAGAGTTAACTATGTCCAAGAAGAATCAAGTTGCA
>MU228158.1:312977-324312 GCA_018584345.1 Thuja plicata | reverse complement strand
ATCTTGAAGGAAGATCACACCACCATGATGGCTAGATCTAGGATTTGAATGATGAATCTTGAATGTTTGCACCTAATCCCTTCAAAGGCTTGAAATATTGAATCCTTGATCTTCAATGGAGAACTTGGATGCTTGAGGAGAATACTTGAACACCTTGAGAGCTTGAGAATAATGGATGCTTGAGAAAAATCTTGATTAGAGCTTTTCGCACTTGGGAGACTTAGAGAAAATGAGAGAAAAATGCTTCCTTTTATATGAAATTAGGGCACAATCTTCCAAGGAGGCCTACATACGATAATTAAATTCTAATTAAACCCATGCCCCTATAAAAGGACCTATATTAAATATAATTTAGGAATCAACATTTTGGCACCAGAAACAGCTGACCCCGAAGCGGGAAAATTGAATTTTTGATGAGCCCTGGCAGCCGACAAGATTCCAGATTTGAAAGGGGGACCATGGTCAAGGTTGAGGTCAACCCTAACCTAGGTCAGGGTCGAGGTTGACACTGACCCAAGGGGTCAAAACCCCTGGAAAATATGCCAGGTGGGGTAGGAGGTTCCCGAAGAGGCCCAATCAGGGTCCTGAATCAGCACAGAAGCATGAGATGATGTAGAAATGGGATGATGATATGGTAGAGGTAAAAAATGTCCCCTAAGGAGGGCTAAACACTCTTAACATGGAATTTCTTCCATTTTAAGATGATACATTAAGCCCCCACTTTAGCGGGAGTATAGAAATCAAATGTGCTCACGGTAAAGTTTAAAGGAAAAGAATCCTAGTGGATTGCAACGAGGTAGAATATCACTAAGTCAGGGATATGAGCCCCTAAACCAAGGATTCTAACTCAACATACAGACATAAAGATATGGAAATAAAAATCAAACAATCATAGAAAACATACATGACTACATAAGTAAGACAAGAACAACACTATAGATAACGTAGCTTCATGATCTAATCCTACTAGCATGAAAGTGAAAGAAAAGAAAAGAGACAGTGATTACCTCACCTAGTAAGATGCCCACCTTACTATGAATCACCAAGGAGGGAGAGCCCCCAACAGGTTCACCCATAAACTGTGCTTGTAATTGTAAGTGCCTCTTCTGACGGCTTTTTGAAAATATCCATAGATTAACATTCTTGTATCACTATGAAATATAAAATGCGTGTCCATTCAGGATTTAGCAACTTGTGTGTGTTACCTTTCAAAGATTTAGCAAACATAAAAGTAAAAATGCATGTCTTCAAGATTTAGCAACTTATGTGTGTTACCTTCCAAGGATTTAGCAAACATAAAAGTAAAAATGTGTGTCTCTTCAGGATTTAGCAACTTATGTGTGTTACCTTCCAAGGATTTAGCAAACATAAAAGTAAAAATGCGTGTCTCTTCAGGATTTAGCAACTTATGTGCGTTACCTTCCAAGGATTTATCATGTTGCAAATTGTAAATAAATGTAAATTATAGTACAAGGGAGACCGTATATATGCCACCCTCCTTATCATGGCTACCCACTAGGTAGGATAAGGAAGAAGAAGAAAGAATACCTACTTCACAAGGTAAGGAGATATCCAACTTAACAACAATGTATACCATAATCTTAGTGAAGAGTATTGACCCTTACATCTAAGAGTATAGATAATCGTGAAATGGATATGTCACTTATGGAAAAAGGATCCTCAAAGAGGAAGAGATCTTATCATCAAGAGCCCTACCAGAGAGGAGTGGTTAGGATAAAATGTCATCTTCAAATAGCAAGAGGGACCCAAGATTCAACCATCAAGCTCCTTGCAAATAAAGAGGATGAGGAATCTTGGAATGAAGGATAACAAACTCTAACCAAAAAGTAAGGGCGAGAGTTTATAAAGACCATAATTTGCACAATAAAGAAGACGTAATGACCTAGGACATTCACCTCTCAAATAAGAAGGTGTCCATGGTCAAAACATAGATCTTTATAAGGAAAATAATGTTTTCAATATAAACCAATGCCACTAAGCTAAGGAAAGTAGATCCTTAGATAGAGATAGAAGGAGATAATACTTTTCCCCCCAGAGACCACGGCAAAGGATATATCAAATTATATCGAAGTTATAAGAGTACAAGATATCCTTACAAAACAAATGTCCTAGAAAGAATATCATGAGTGTAGGAAATAGAATGTAGAGAGAATAACCAATTAGACTCAAAGCCACATTCATGGTAAGAATATAATGAATCCTCTAAGACTGTAATAGAATACCTCTTTCCCCCCAGCTTAAGAGACAAGAGGAGAAACATGATCTAACTTGTAGAAGAAGAAGGGGAATACCCTATGTCAAAATTATGGAGAAATTGTAGTACCACTCGGGAATAAGATATAATTCCATGAGAATCTCTATCTCTAACATATAATTTGAAATGTACAGAATCAACAAGTAAATGTTTATTACTATTGTGAAAAGGATATTGGTACTTATGTAAAGCATTTTTTGGAATAGGTTTAAAACTTTCTTTCTTGGAATTTGTTAACTGGATATATACCTTCTTAGCCACATCTTGAGGAGTGTCATAATAATCTAAGGTAGGTATTGGAAGAAGAATATCAAGAGGAGGACAATATTTAATATCAGCCACATGAAATTGAGAAGATGAATATCCTATACCATGCATATCACGCTTAGGAGATACATTGATCAGGTTTTTAATGCCATGTTCATTAACACCAAGCCCTAAACCCTTATAACGTTGTTTATCTACCATAGTGTATCCAATAGTATACCTATCTGGCATAGTATTTATGGGAGATGATTGATTATGATGCTTGTGAGAGAATTTTGTGTAAGGTGGAACAATGATTTGAGGAGAAGTATCTTTGGATTTCCCTTTATTATCATCATGGATAGGAGAAGAAGGGGAAGGTAAATCTAGACATTCTTGCACATCCTCATCTTGTACCATAGTTTGAGCCTTAACAAAAGTATGAGAATAACTAGGGATGGAAAATGGGAGAATAGGAGTAGGGTTATTAGAAATGATTGGATTGGGAATGTTAAGATTAGGATTAGGAGGATTAGGTAATGGGGTATCATCTACCAAATTCTTCACATAATCTAAAAGAACAATAAGTCCACTACACAAATCCTTAATTAAAGTTTTGAAAGTAGGGAGACTAGTATTTGGTCAATCTTAGAATAGCATAAGCAAGTGAAACATGAAGATTGATAAACATGATAAAATAAATAACACTCTCATAGACATCATAGGTACCATAAAGAGATGCTAAAAGAAGTATAATTAGAAAGATAGACATACACCAAAAGAATTTCATGATGAAAATGCAAGAAGTGTTTGTGTATGCAAATTGTAATCTAAGATGTAAATCTCACACCAAAGAGAAGGAGTTGTCTATTGCGGGTTCACCAAAATGTAACATATGAAATAGAATGTTGTTACTAAAATATAATAGATAAAGTATAGAAATGATTGATTTGATTTATAGATTATTTGTGAATTGATTATCTTGAAATATAAGGTGTTAATGTGTAGATTGTTCTTTGAATTACGTAGATTGAATTGAATTGATTATGTTTTGCAATTGTGATTAAGGAGAAGATAAGATGTTCCTTTTCTATTCCCAAATGCACAAATGGGAGATCCAAGTTGATCAACCCAAGAGAAGGGTTAATGCACAAATGAATCAACTATTTGGAAAGGAAAATAACAAAGGAGATACCTTAAATTCTATAATTTATATATATATATATATATATATAAATGATATATAAATGTAATTGAAAAGATCTGAGAAATGCACTAACCTTGAAATATTGTAGATCAAAGAATGCTATTTTCTGAGGTCTGTAGACTGTTTCTAGAAAAATTGACAGTTGATACCGAACCGAACCGCAGAGACCAACAAAACCCAGAAATCATTTTTCATTCTGATGTCATCTTATGAAAAAGGTTGACCTTGACCCACAAATGTCAACCCTAACCCAATAATGTCGACCCTGACCTGCACAGATCTGAAAGTGACTTTGTTCGTGAATCCTGAAAGTTTGTTGAAAAGGGTATCCAGATCTGGGTTCAAAACCACTGTTCTGTACTTGTACCTACAAGAAAAAGGAGATTGTTTTGTTGTGGGGGGAGGGTTTTGCCTTAGTCAAACCCCAATTTAGGAATTAACCTTGAAATCAATAAAGTACAGAATGCTAACATGTAGAATTGAATCTAACAATGAAGCTATGATATTCAATAGACATGTAATTGAAATTTGAATGTATGCAAGTATGTAAGTATGAAATTATGAACTCAATTTCAACCATAAACCTCCATGATTTTATGCTTGAAATCCACTTTGAATAAATGATGAAAGAGTCTTGAAGAGGCACCAAGGATCTTGAAGGAAGATCACACCACCATGATGGCTAGATCTAGGATTTGAATGATGAATCTTGAATGTTTGCACCTAATCCCTTCAAAGGCTTGAAAGCTTGAATCCTTGATCTTCAATGGAGAACTTGGATGCTTGAGGAGAATACTTGAACACCTTCAGAGCTTGAGAACAATGGATGCTTGAGAAAAATCTTGATTAGAGCTTTTTGCACTTGGGAGACTTAGAGAAAATGAGAGAAAAATGCTTCCTTTTATATGAAATTAGGGCACAATATTCCAAGGAGGCCTACATAGGATAATTAAATTCTAATTAAACCCATGCCCCTAGAAAATGACCTATATTAAATATAATTTAGGAATCAACATTTTGGAACTCGAAATAGCTGACCCGGAAGTGGGAAAACTAAATTTTTGATGAGCCTCGACAGCCGATAAGATTCCAGATTTGAAAGGGGGACCTTGGTCAGGGTCGAGGTTGACCCTGACCCTGGGGGTCAGAACCCCTGGAAAATATGCCAGGTGGGGTAGGAGGTGCCCGGAGAGGCCCAATCAGGGTCCTAAATCAGCACAGAAGCATGAGATGATGCAGAAATAGGATGATGATATGGTAGAGGTCAAAAAAATCCCCTAAGGAGGGCTAAATGCTCTTAACATGGAAGTTCTTCCATTTTAAGATGATACACAAGTAAAAGACCAATTAACAAGGATCAAATATTCCTTCACTTTGAGCTCCACAAACTCAGGTGGGCATACCTCTTGTGACTTACTGCTTCACTATAAATCCTACATTGGATTAAGTGTATTGAATATTGACATTCAATATTCATACATGACAAATTATAAAATTAAAATATGTTTAGTTTAAATATTGATGATGAAAATTGTCGATCAAGTATAGACTAGTGCCTAATCCAAGGCAAAGAGTCAAATGAACATACACTCAGAGAAATATGTTAATAACAACACACCCAGAACCCAAATGAAATGCCTTACAAATCATCATTTTCATTTACACAACTAGATATTAAATTTTCATGTAAATCCTAAATCCCTTAAAACCGCCATTAAGAATTACTCTTCCCTTGAAAGAAGCTCAAGAATAATCCCATAATTTATGTTGTAAATGGTATATTAAAATTTTCCTTACAAATTCAGTACACAAGAATTTAAAACATGAACACAGGAAAACATCATAATTGTTCAAAGGAATTCCACTGTATTTTTTTTAATATTTTCTCTGCTTCAATGCATTCAAAATGACCAAAACTCTAAAGATAGACTAAAAATCAAAAAACTATCTTGCGGTTGTGAATTCACCATCCTTTACAATTACAAAAGACTTGATATTTATATTATTCACTAGCCATCTTGGAATCCTAGGAGAAATCAAGATGCAACAAGATTTATATGACTAGGAAAAGAAAAAAAACACTAGAAGATAAAATCAGCTACAATCATTTTCCATCGGTGGAGAGGAGAACTTGAGTAGCTCTTTGCAATCATTCTAAATCTTTAACAGTTGGCACCTTTGTCTTTGGATATTCAAAGTAACTTCTTAAAGTTGTTGTGAGAAATAGTGACCACCTCAAAGGCTAACATACACTATTCTTTGTGATAATTACCCTCCCTATGCTCATTGATCAGGTGCCAAGTGTCATTCAATCCTCCTCCATTGCCTCCAAGTCTTTTTTTGCCTCCTTTTTCTTCTTTGGCTTTGTGCTTTTGTCCCACAGTGCAACCTCTTCTTATGTTGACCAATCAAAACTTTTGATGCCTTATAACTGCTTCATTTGTCTCTCCTACCTGGCATCACTTATAGCCCTTGTATCTGAAACAAACTTGGCACAATTTGTTTCAGCTTTAAAAATATCATCCAAGGCTTTATTATACTTATCCATATTTAAAACATTGTCCTCTATTAGGAAAGATTCATTTTCTAGCAGTAATGCATCAAATTCACTTCTCCACTCTTCAACACCTTTCACTTCATCATTCTTATTATGTATAGGAGGGACGTATTTGCTAAAGTTAGGACCAAAAATATTCAATTTCAATTGTACCTTATTTTCCTTTCCCTTAAAAAAGGTCATGAATGCACCAATCTATTCAATCATTTCCCCATCTTTATTGACTTCCTCAGGAAGATCTAACATGTGAGGTTGCAGTGCTTCTAGTCTTTCAAATAAAGATCCCCTGCAAGACCACACACTAAAAATTGGATCCAAAGTTGCTATTGCATCCTTTACATCCTTGTCAATATCATGCAACATGTTGTATGCCTTGTGGACTGCATCCATATTTCCTTTTATTACCTCAATTCTATATTGCAAAATATTTATCAAGGCAGAGAGAGAAACCTCATTGATATCCTTGTCAGATACCTTAATTGACTGATCATGTTCCTCAGTGATAGCAGGGACAATAAATTCAAATTCTTGAATAGGAGGAGGAAGAGCCTTGAATGCTTCTTCAAACTTTGTCTTTAGATCCTACGATTGCTCCTTCGATGCTTGGATTTTTATCAGGCCCTTCTCCCTGTCTTTGGCCAAGGCAATTGTTTCATCAAAAATCCCTCCATATCTTTGTGATAGTTGCTCTGTTTTGGCTTCATTTAAATAGGAAAAATGGGTGATAGCTTTAGAGACTTTTAAGTATGATGTGTTCTATGCTATCCATACAATTTTTTCCCCATCCATATTGTCTTCAACATTAATCAAAGAAGGCTTTTGTTTCCTTGGAGCTAAGGACCACATGGAAAGGGTTTTGGATCTAGGGTCATAGCCATAGCCTCTTATCATATCCCCTATCTGAGTCTCAGAGGATACTTGAGCCTCTGGCTACCTCCTTATTTGATCTATGATGAATGTTGAGGCTAGATCCCATCCCGATACAAGCAACATCCCACTTGACCTTACCAAATGTCTGGCCTCATCCATTGTTATACTCTTAGAGCTGGGATCATAGGATTTTAGAGCTTGCAAGGCTTCATCTCCTAATGTGGCACCCTCTGTAATTTGTAATTGATTACCAATTTCTTGTTGTTTTCTCCAAATGAGAAAATTCTTGAACTCATCACTTTTGATGAAGGCATCATCACTCAGTAGTTCTTCTTGGTATAATTCCCTATCATACTTGCACAATTGGGGAGGAAATTCAACCTCCTCCTGGCTCTCCTTCTTCTTTCCCTCTCTTATGATATTTCTCAATTGGTGATGGTAATTCCTATCACCAGTGACCAGAGTAGCTACTCTATCATTTTTCTTTTCAAGCTCTTTTATCTTAGAGGATTCTTCCTCCCCTATTTTTTGCTTCTTCTAAGGAGGATCACTTCTTGCCTTTATGTTAGGAACCTCTAAGATGTTCTCAAAACTAGGTGGATTATTCATCTATGGAGGGATATTTTGTTCATAAGGTCCCTCACTATCATCTTCATACTCCCAGGATGAGTACTCTTTTGGCACTTTTAGCTTCTCCTTCGGCTGATTTGAAAGTTGGTTGTAAAGTGTGCCATACATGTCTATCATTATGGTAATCCTGGTCATGTAAGGAAAGCCAGGGAAGTACCCTCCAAATTCATTCCCTTCCTTCTTCATTTGTGCCTCCAAATCCACCAGGTCCCAGAATTTACTATTCCTTTGCTCTATTTCTTGTTCATCAAGAACATTTCTAATAATGTCCTCTTCATCACACCCTTCATGTTCTCAGACAGTGGTAACGCTTGGAATAAATAACTTCTTTGATTTTTTTATGAAGTCCTTAGGGTCTAAATATCTATATTTGGAAATACCCATCTTATACTGACTCAACCACTTGTTGATCCCATCCAAAGCTTTCTTTCCAATCAGAAAATCATAAAGTTTGAACTGCCTTGGTGTAAAAGTGTCTTTCCTGTGAGGATCCAGATGCTCCTTTTCTGTCCACACCAGTTACCAAATGAATTATATGAGTGAAACCCTTGGAGGAACATATTTTGGAAGCACATGTGGGGGTTGAGGACATCCATATACCCTGATCAATGTGAAATTCTATTCAAGATAGAAATCACCTCAATTATGATCTTGAGTCCACTTATTCACATACTCACAAGGCCTTAGATGCCTTAACACTTTGACAGATAATATGTATATATTCACATCAAGGAAACTTAAGATTGGGTGCATAATCTATTTTTGAAATCCAAAAAACTCATGCTCATTGGAAGTATAATTCCAAACCCTAATCCATAATTGCACAAGATTTGGCTGGCCATTTATGAGTGTCCTAGGTCTCAACATTTGTGTGTCAAAATCATTAACATTATGGAAAAGGATCAAATGCATCAATAGAGAGTAATGCATAAAATGAGGTTGCTTTCCCTTCTGAATACACATGAGCCACTCATGCATCTGGTCAATTACATAGTGAATATAATCATAATCAGTATTGACATGGGAGTTATGTATGTCTAGGATGATTGTTAAAACATTTGCAAGCATTCTCTCAACATCTCCATCCAACCCTAACACTTTGCATAGCACGTATGCTAAATACTTCATGTATAAATGAAAATCCTTGAACTCATAAGGTGCATTCATACGATTGGGTAATGGAGCTACATACTTCCCCATTTTTGGCATGAAATTGAGGATTAAACTCTTGACTAGATTGATTTCCTTCTTATATCTCTCTCTTTCTTTACTCAAATCAATCTCTATAGATGAGGAATAATATATACCAAAGGCCTTCATGATAGAAGCTCTATCTAAGGAAACTAAGGCTGGATGATCCTTCTTCTAGATAGTCTTTGACATTGGATCATATTTCCTAGCCAATTCTATGAGAAAATCAACATCTAAAAAGACATTCGGGACTATCAACTTCCCCAAATCCAATTTCCAAGGATTGCAAACAAGAATTTGCCTACTTCTGTTATTGTAATAGTAACTGAATAAATGATAACCAGAACAATATGGAGTAACAGGGTCTCTACAACAAGACATGTAATCACAGAAAATCTCATCACTAACCTTCTTTTTCTGAGTAGACCCAGGGATCAATGTGATGAATTCCTCTGAGAAGTTCTAATTTTCTTTCTACTCTTCTCCTGCATATTTAACCCCTTCACTAGTTGAAGCCTTGCTAAAATCTGGTTGGCTCATTTTGCTTCTTCTTTGAGTATTCTTTTTGAAAAGATCTTCTTAACAAGTCTCTGCAATTTCTGAATGTCTTAACACACTTCACTAAAAAAATTTGATAGGCCAAAGATATAAGCATTGTGTCTATATATCACTCAGCAAAATGCAACAATCTAGTCGAGATCTCAGAATATTGTTTCTCAATCACCTCAGGATTCATTTTGCATGTATCAAGTTTAATCTAAGCTAGCTATGGCATGTGAAGCTGACATGCAATTCAATTTGAAAAGAGAGCTAAAAAAAAGGTCATCATTGCTTTTTGTTTTTATATTCGCCAAAAAACCCCAGAGTTTGTTAAAAAACACCAAATGAACGCTTATTGGCTAGAAAACCTCTCTTTTTACACCTCAGCAAATTACTTTAACTTGTCTAGATTTCCTATCTTTCCTTAGCCCTGGCATTCCACTATTTACTACCTAGAGATCATGCGACAACAAGTTTCTCAAAATCTCATTATGCTTGGCTGGACTATGGTTTTATCTCTAGATTCAGAGATAAGGATCTTCTCTAGGTCACTGAACACTTTAATAACACAAGGGTTTATCTCGAGATTGAGCGACTACCATGTTGGGTTTATTTTGTGTTTTTTGAGTCTTGCTAAAAGTTTTTGATTCCCAATGTCAGTTTATACCCTAAAATTCAAAGTGTCTTCAAGCATGCCCTCAAATTTTCCTGTAAGTGTTTTCTTCCCAAGAAATATGGTACTGAAAATGGATGAAGAAATCAAAACCTAATCCTTTTTGTGTATTTTCTATGAAAAAACCCTAGACCCTCGTGACCTTGTTTTATTTTGAAGTTACTTTTGTCAAGTAACTTAAATATTTTTAAGTCATGTGCCTTTTATCATTGCCTTTATCTCCTAATTTCATGATCAAGACTGAATATTCTTTATGGTCTGGAGACCTGTCACAAGCTATTATCTCTTAATCTTGGGAAGAAAGGAATATGCTCTTATAGATTCAGAGATTAAGCGCAGGTGGTCAATCTTTTTTTTATCGTGCGGTTTGTGCGTAATCGCTAGACAAAAAGGAAGTCAACTCAAACATTGTGAGATTCAGCGAGGACCGTGTATGCAATTTTCATCATGTGGCTAGTGCTATATCTCATGAATTAAATCAAGTTATAAGAAATATTTGAAGATTCAGAGATAGCCTTTGGTAGGATTAACAAGACAGAAATAACAATTACATGCAGAACTATAACCAATATCAAAGAATAATAAACCAAAATAGAAGAGAACACAAGACACACATATTTAACATGGTTCACCCAATCCCTGTGCTACATCCACCAACAACCAGTCCAATATTATTATTATCCAGTGATTACAATCTCTGATCACAATGTGCAATCCCCTTACAGATCAATACCGCCGTAAGAAAAAACTAAAACAGACATTATATTAAACCCTAACCCTAAGCCAATTTATACAATATTTATGCCACTTTAGGGTTAGAACATGTCAGCCTAGAAATTGGCCAAAAATAATCCTCAAAGGTAAAACACTTTCCTGGATAATAATTTCCTGAGCAGTCACCACAATATAACAATCTCCCACTTGGGGAGTGATCAGACTCTACATAAACCAACAATTCTCCAACTTGGAGACTGATCCTGTAGCTAAACCACTACCCTATGAAGCTCCCACTGGATCCAACCTATTGGAGCTCTCAATTTTTGGCAAAATTTGGAGTCCTATAAAGTGATAAAACTCTAAAAAATGGAATCCTAAACTCTATGCCCAATAATTGATGATATGATGGAGTACATGAAATGGGATACA
>MU228158.1:293931-312927 GCA_018584345.1 Thuja plicata | reverse complement strand
TATGATGGAGTACATGAAATGGGATACAAAACTATATTAATTTTCAATTAAAAGTTGATGGATTAAGGAAGGAAGCTCTGTGATAGGAACAATCAAAATTCTGTAAGCGAAGGTTTCAAAAAATGCTGGAATTTTGTCTTTCTGCAAAGATGATACCGATAGAGGTTGAAGATGGTTGAATTTTAAAAATCTAAAAATGACCCAGTTCGGAAAATCAAATTTGCTATCTCCAGTAGAAATCTTAGCTTTTCACAATATGTTTTGGATTTTTGACCAAAGACAAATCCGAAAGTTAGGTAGTTATTTTTTAGTTACTTTATTGTTTTTTCAAAATAATTTGTAATAAGGGTTGTGTCTTTTCACCTTAAAGAGGTGTGAAAGCTACTCAAAAACATATATATACATAATATAAATTGTAAAGGAATACAATAATACAATTTCACATATATGGATAGTTTTTAATCAACAAGTATAACATGGACCTAGATGTACTATTTTTTCAAAATCAATAAAGATAAGTCCTTTTTATTTCACACATGTAATAGTTTCATTATCATTTTACAATTATTCCCTCAAATAAACCAATAGAACTTCTTCAAAGTGATAGTTTTATGTGCATTCTTCCTAATTTGATTCATAGTCTATATTTTCAATTGGTTTTCTCATTTTGCATGGTTAAATTCTGTTGATTGAGGCCTTAGTCAATTGGTCTATCATCTGAGAAGTATTACCCTTTTGAAATATCTCTGAATTTGTTTTAGGTTGGATGTACATTCCATAACACCTTTGAAGTGATAACTTTTCTTGTAAAACTATCTCTGAGGTTGAACATAATATTGGAATGATCTTGACTCTATTGCCCATGGTAGAATAACGCACTGGTCTAATCATTATTTGGATTATAGTTATTCATCTCATTGTTTATAGTTTTGTGATATCTTATCTATCTATTCATTTCAAATTATATACACATTTACTAAACATTCTTTCAATTACTTAAAGTATTTCAATTTACAGTTCATGATATATTGCTTTCAGTTAGATTTCTTTCAAGTTCCTTGCCATGCTTGAGAGAGAAGGTTGAAGTGTTTCTTATATGCTATAAAAAGCCTTGTAACTTAAAGGATAAGTCAAGGTATAGGCCTACTAGCCTTGGTTTTGCAGAGCCATAATTGCAGAAGTTCCAACCTTACTTTGGTTGTGACTTGTTAGTTGGCCAAATCACTTGGGTTTCCTAGGATTGGATTGGCAAATCCATAGGAAATCCAAATTGTTGATTTGAGCACCAACACAACCTTCCTGGACTCTTTTTTTCTATTAGTCTATTCAATCTAGAAGACCAACTGAATCTGAACAAGAATTCATCTTCTCCCTTGTCGCAAACCTTGTAAGCATATCCGGTCGTTTATCATCTGTATGTGTCTTTTCCAGCTTTAACTGCCCATCATCCAAAACTAACCAAATAAAATGATACCGCAACTATATGTTCTTTGTCTTTGAGTGAAAAGTAAAATTATTCATAAGATGAATGGCACTCTGCCTGTCTGAATACGGATATTTATCTTCTTGTGGATGCTCCAATTCTTCCATGAAGAATTGAAGCCATATCATCTCCTTGGCTTCCTCTATAGCAGCAACACACTACCTCTGTAGTGGATAAAGAATTCACCTTTTGTAACCGAGAAATCTAACTCACTATTGTCCCACCAATAGTAAATACATTACCTGTAGTACTCCACTTGGTATTTGTATCTCCTACCAAATTTTAGTCAACATAGCCATGAACAGTAGTAGTAAAGACCCCAAAGTGTAAACACTTATTGGATGTACCTCTCAAATATCTGAGAATCCATTTTATTGCATTCCAATGCTCAATCCTAGGGTGACTCATATATCGGCTAACAACTTCCACTGCATGTGCAATATTTGGCCTAGTACATACCATAACATACATTAAGCTCCCTATAGCTGAAGCATAAGGTATCTTGGACATTTTAGCCTCTTCTTCTGGTGTCTTTGGACACATCTCCTTAGTCAATTTCAAATGACCAGGCAAAGGTGTAGTGACAGTTTTGGCATCCTTCATGGAGAATCTCTGCAACACCTTTTCAACATAATCATCCTGAGATAGAGTTAATTTTTTTGTTCTTCCTATCTCTGCAAATTTTCATGCCAAGGATTTGTTTTTCTGTCCAAAAATCCTTCATAGCAAAAGATTTTGCTAACTATTGTTTCAACCCCTTAATATGATCCATGTTAGACCCAGCTACAAGCATATCATCAACATCTAAACATAGAATAATATAGCTAACATTATCCAACCTCTTGAAATAAATACAATGGTCAGAATTACATCGTGTGTATCCATTCTCATTTATAAAAGTATCAAACT
Organism: Thuja plicata; assembly: GCA_018584345.1. Classification (NCBI taxonomy): domain Eukaryota; kingdom Viridiplantae; phylum Streptophyta; class Pinopsida; order Cupressales; family Cupressaceae; genus Thuja; species Thuja plicata. Next base: position 310,535 of record MU228158.1, on the reverse strand, counting down.
TAATATACCATTGTCGAGGTGCTTTCTTCAAGCCATATAAACTTTTCTAAAATCTTCACACTAAACTCTCCTTTCCCTTGACCTCAAATCCATGTGGTTGTACCATATATATTTCTTCATGTTCAAATCACCATGAAGAAAATTTGTTTTAACATCAAGCTGCTCTAAATGCAAATCTTTAGTAGCATTAATACTTAAAACAGTACTAATAGAAGTCATTTTAACAACTGGAGAAAATATCTCATCAAAATAAATACCATGTTTCTATGCAAATCCTTTTACGACTAATCTGGCTTTAAATATTTTCTTACCTCCATCTTCTTCTTTCAACCTGTAAACCCATTTATTCTACAAAGCTCGTTTACTTGCAGGTAACTTACATAAATCCCAAGTCAGATTTTTCAGCAAGGAGTCCATTTCATCTGTCATTACAGACTCCCACTGAATCTTTGTATCCACCTGCATAGCTTCATTATAACGTTTAGGTTCACCGGCATCAGTTAATAAAATATAATACAAAGAAGGTGAAAATCTATCTGGAGGTCTACTTAGCCTTGTTGACTGTCTAACATTCACTAGGGTGTGTGGTATTTTTTTTTATTGTTGTTGTTGAGCATAAGGAATTACTGGAACATTATCTTTTGGAGTATCATCCAACTCTACATAGTCAGTGTCTTTCTTCTCATGTTGTCACAACAGATCTTTGTACAACACTTTCTCATTGAATATGACATCCTTGCTTCTTATAATTTTATGATTTTCAAAATTGAAAATTCTACAGCCAAATTCATCAATTCCATATCCAACAAAAACACATTTCTTTGATTTTCCTTCCATCTTGGTTCTATTTTCAAAATCTATATGTGCAAATGCTTCACAACCAAAGGTTCTGAGAAAAGAATAACTTACCTTCTTACCAATCCATGCTTCCTTTGGAATACCACAACCCAAAGGAGTAGAGGGACCTCTGTTAATTAAATAAAAAATAGTATTTACAGCCTCTTCCCACATGTTTAAGGGGATCCTAGCATGAAATCTCATAGTCCTTACACGCTCCATTATTGTCCTATTCATGCGTTCAGCGACTCCATTTTCTTGTGGAGTCCTTGGAACCATTTTATGCCTACGAATACCATTAGAGGAACAATAATCTTCAAAATATTTTCTGCAATACTCACCACCGTTATCAGATCTGAGACATTTTAATCTTTTACCAGTCTCATTTTCAACCAAGCTTTTCCATTTTTTAAAATTTTCAAATACATCAGATTTTTGCCTAAGGAAATAAATCCAGACTTTCCTAGTTGCATCATCAATGAAAGTAACATAATATGGAGAACCACCAAGGGAAGATACATGAGTTGGCCCCCATACATCTATATGCACAAGCTCTAATTTATCATCTTTCTTTTCCTTCCCACCCTTCAAGAAACTAACTCTTTTTTGTTTCCAATACACAACTTTCACAGAAATCTAGATTTACACATTTCAGACCTGCTAAAGCTTTCTTTGAGTGAAGTAATTTCATACCTTTCTCACTCATGTGCCAAAGTCTATTGTAACATAGTGTTGTTTTGGTATCCACGGCGAATGTTTCATTTTCTACCTGTTGAACTACAGCAACTGTTCCTAAACGTTCACTTTTCTCTGTAACAATTAAAGTAGAAGGAACAACGTTATCTGTACAAATATATAAGGTGCCTACTTTCACACCTTTTTCTACTACTAAGGAACATTTTGAAACCTTCCTATTTTTATCATTAAAAGTAATTGTGCAACCCTCATCACCTAGTTTCCCTGCTGAAATTAAATTTCTACTCAGCCTTGGAACATGTCTTACCTCTTGTAGTAGCCAATGATTCCCATTATGCAACTTAATCTTAATTCTTCCCTTCCCAACAATTTGATAGGGTTCATTATCTCCCAAATAAAATTTCCCAAAATCACCTTGGACATAATCAATAAAATAACTCCCATGGGGTGTAGCATGAAAAGAAGCCCCTAAATCTGGAACCCATGAATCATCAACATTCTCAAGTTAAATAATCAAAACATCATCTTCAGATTTATTACTTACCACAGTTGCCTCCTTATTGCCTTCTTGTTTGTTTCCTTCTTTATTATTCTGAGACCAGAAATCTTTCTTCTTATGATCTGGTTTTCCATAGTACCAACAGTTGCTAGGTCCTCTTGATTGAGACCTCTTTTCCTTTGACTTCCCTCATGATTTCCCATGATTTCCAGAGTTGTTTCCTCTATCTCTTGTTTTGCCTCTACATTCAGCATTTAAAACACTACCTGGTGTAGATCCACCTGAGCTTTTTCTATAAATTTTCTCACTCAGAATAACACCAACAACATCATCAAATTTTAGGGTGTTTGAATTTGAAGTAGAGTTACTAACAACCATTATCAAGCTACTCCAACTTTCTGGAAAAGAACATAGAATCAAGATAATTGACTACTAACTATATTAAACTCATTTAAATGATCAGTCACTGACCCACCTTCTACCATGTTCATATTAAATAAAATCTTCATTAGAAATACCTTATTTGAAGCAAAAGGCTTTTCATACAAATTTGCTATGGTTTCCATCAACTCTTTAGCTATCTTTACTTTGGTAATATTAAACACCACCGATTGTGCTATGCATAAGTGAATGCTACCCAATGCCTTTCTATCCAAAATATCCCAATCCTCCTAAGACATAGTTGCATCTTTCTTGCTCACTCCTCCCAATGGTTGCCATAATTCCTTCTGATAGAGATAGTCCTCAATCTTCATTTTGCATAACTGAAAGTTTTGTCCATCAACTTCTCAACCTTCAACCTACCCTCGCCTACCATTACTCCCACTCAACTATGAGACTCCCACTAAACTATAAGATCTTCTTGCAGAGGATAACTGAAGACAACCTGGCTCTGATACCACATGTTAGGATTAACAAGACAGAAATAACAATTACATGCTGAACTATAACCAATATCAGAGAATAATAAACCAAAATAGAAGAGAACACAAGACACAAATATTTAACGTGGCTCACCCAATCCCTAGGCTACATCCACCAACAGCTAGTCCAATATTATTATTATCCAGTGATTACAATCTCTTATTGCAATGCGCAATCCTCTTACAGCTCAATATCATCGTAAGAACAAATTAAAATATACATTACATGAAACCCTAACCCTAAGACAATTTATACAATCTTTATGCCACTTTAGGGTTAGAACATGTCGGCCCAAAAAGGTAAAACACTTTCCTAGATAATACTTTCCTGATCAGTCACCACAATATAACCGCCTTATCTTTGAATCTTGTAATCTAACCCAATGTCAGGACAGAGTTTACCTTTTTCTTTGTCGCTTGATCTCTAGATGGAATCAGAGTTAAGTGAAATATTCTGAGATTCAGCAAGGATTGTTGATCTCATTCCAGATGAGTGGCTAGCGCATGATCTCCAAATAATAGCCAAGGTTAAAAAAATTTTCAATGATTAGGAGAGAGTTTTCAATCTTGTTTTATCCTTGATTTGATTGTGTGATCAATGTGTAATCTCCCATTTAACTCCAAAGTTAGTAAATCTTTTAGTGACTTGGAGTTTCAGTTGTCTCTTAATCTCTAAATGAACCTGTGGTTAGAGCCAAGTCTAGTAAAGTTTATTGCGATATTTAGAGATAACTTGGTCGCGTGATCTTAGAATGGAAGTGTAGTTAAGAAAAAGGTCTCAAGATTCAGTGCAAACTATTGGATCAAGATCAAAATCAAGGGTTGTTTCTTAATCTCATAAATAATTGGTCAAGTATAGAAACATTCAGAGACTTAGCACTGATCATTGATCAAAGAAATATCTATGGGCTAGCACAAGATCTTCAGAAAAAACCTGAGTTATGAAAAAAATTCAACAACTTGGAGATCTATTCAATCACTCAATCTCCAAATGAATCATTTTCAGTTATGGTTAATTCAAAACTGAGTCAGGTTCTCCAAGAGAGAATATGGACCATTGATCAAGATAGAGATGTGTGTCTGGCGCTAAATCGCTAAAAAAAATGCCAAGAGGTCATGAATCATTCAGCGATCAGGAGGTAATGAGCTAAGATGCATGCACATGTCTAAGTGGCTAAGGAAATATATGGTGTTTGTCAAGTCTTGAATTAAACCCAAGGTTAGATAGATCATTCGGTGATCTAGAGACTTCTTTATCTCTGAATCTTGAGACTTGACTAGAGTTAGTGCAAATATTAAGAGATTGTGAGATAGCCTTTATCTCATAATCTCATAATAGACTGGAGTTAGTGCCAAGTATTATGAAATCAAGTATAAACCATGGATCCTAAGTCAAGATCAAGGGTTGCGTGTAATCTCTAGATAAATTGATCAAGTACAGAATGATTCAGAGATTCAGTGTAAGACGTAGATCAAGTTTTCATTGTGTGTCTTGCGTGTGATCTCCGAATAGAACTTGAGCTAGTCAAATCATTCAGCGATTAGAGATATTAGTTATCTCTGAATCTCTAGATAGAATCAGAGTCAAAATAGAGTTATCCTTTCACCTTTTTACTAAATCTTTGAATGGACCTAAGGTTAAGTTAAAATCTCAGAGACTTAGCGAAGATCGTCGATCTCGTCTCAGATGAACAGCTAGCGTTAGATCTCCAAGTGAGACTCGAGTTAAGAGTTTTGTTTAGAGACTTGGAGGTTCCTTCATCTTTGAATCTCCAGATTTAATTGTGGTTTATTAAAGTCAAGTGGAGTTATATTGCGAGATTCAAAGATAAGAAGAAATAATTTACTCAGTGTTAAGAGGTTAACCAGAGGTAAGGTAAAGTTAAAATATGTGGCCAACGCTGAATCTCAGAATGAGATCAAGGTTATGAAAATCTTTCAACAACTTAGCGAGAGCCATTGAAGAAGTAAGAGATTTGTGGCTGGCGCTAGATCTCGTAATGTAACCCAGGTCAGAGGAAGCATTCAGAGACTTGGAGATAGTGTAGTCACGTAATCTCTAGATAGACTATGGTAGAGCTTAGTGTGGTAAAATCCTGAGTATCCTATTCTCACACCATGTCAAGGAAATAATATAAAAAATAGGTTTAATATAATATTGGAGATCCTGACAGAGTACAAGTAATCTGTTGATCTGTAAAAAGTAAGAAAAGCAGGCCAATCAGATGTCATCTTGAGCATTTTAACATAAATTAAGGTTTTAAAGCCAAAAAGAACTCATGAATTTTTCCATCCAAGCATTCAAATTCAATTACCTATCAACCTCAGGTGCCATGGCTAGGAGAAAATTGATGTCAAAACACGCAGAGTTATTGCAGAAGTGATTGAGCAATGGTTTCCAAGTTCTCAAATAGACTGATGCATTGATGACTCAATGATAAATAGACACAGCCTTTGTATATTCTACTTACCAAAGTTTGTAGAGCAACAAAGCAAAAATTGAATAAGTTTTAGAGAAAATTGAGAGAAGTCTGTTTCAAAGAGAAGGATAATTCATAATCAATAAAAATGAGTCAAGCAGTATCAAGCAGAGCTTCATTTAGTGGTAAAGGAAAGGATGCAGAAGAAGAACATAAAGGGAAGAAGAATTATTCAGATGAGTTTGTCACTCTGCTTCCTGGAACCAACTAGAATAAAAAGGTAAATGATGAATACTTCTCTGATTATATGTCAAATTGTAGGGACCCCATCACTCATGAGTGCTCTGGTTATCACTTGTTTAAATACTTTTATAGTAATAAGGATAGGAAAATCCCTATGTCAAACCCCTGGACATTAGGTTTAGCCAATTTAATAGTCCCAGATGTCTTCCTAGATGTAGACTTGCTGATAGTATTGGCTAAAAGATATGACACTATTTCTAAAACTATCAGAAAACATGATGAAACAACACTAGTCACCTTGGATAGGGATTCTTTTATGAAATCCTTTGGTATATACCATGCCTCTGCTACAGAAATTGACCTGACCAAATTGAAAAAAAAATAAACCAGAGAGGTCAATGTGGTTAAGAATTTGATCTAGTCTCATGTGCCTAGGTCAAATAGAAATTATATAGCCCCAATGCCTTCTTCTAAGGGTGCACCATATGAATTCAAAGATCTAATCTTCTACATGAAGTATATAGCTTATGGGTTGTGTAGACTATTAGGGATTGATGGGAATATTGAGAAGATGTCTGCAGATTTACTAATGATCATCTTGGATATCCAGAGCTCCCATGTCAATACTGATTTTGACTATATTCAGTATGTTATCGATAGGATGCATGAAGGCCTCATAAGTATCCGGAAGAAAACTAACCCTAAATTCATGGATTATTCAATTCTAATGCATTTGATTATTTTCTTCAACATAAGTACCATGGATACAGAGAATTTGAGAACAAGGATGCACTTCCAAGGCCAGACAAACCCTGTGCAACTCTGGATTAGGGTTTGGAATTATACCTCCAATGAAAATGAATACTGTGGTTTTCATAATTGGTTTGTGCATCCAATTTAAACTTGTTGGGTGTTAATATAACTAGGATGACAGTCAAGGTGCTTAGACTTTTAAGACCTTGTGAATATGTGGACAAGTGGCTAGGAGATCACAATTGGGGAGTTTTTTATTGTGAAAAGATGTACACCCTGATTAGGGTTTATGGATGTTCTCAGCCTGGACATATGCTTCCAAAGTATGTGCCTCCAAGGGTTTCCTTGATGGATTTTATTTGGCAATTGATGTGGACAAAAAAAGAGCACTTGGCCCCCCATAGAAAAGGCACATTTACACCCAGGCATTTCATGGTTGTTGATTTTACCATTGGGAAAAGGGATATGGATGCAGTAAATAAGTGGTAAGGAAAATGCAAGATGAGCATGGCCTTATACAGATATGTAGATCCTGAAGGCTTCATCAAAAGTGCCAAGAAATTGTTAACCCCAAGTATCACTAATATCAAATAACATGAAGGGTGTGATGAGGAAGATGTAATAAAAAACATCTTAGATGATGAAGAGGCAACGAGCAGAGCTGAAAAATACCAAGATTTAATATATTTGGAGAAAGAAATGAAAAAAGTAGGGATTCCTTTTGGAGGTTTCTTCCCAGGATTTCCCTATATGAAAAGGATCACAAAGATGATAGAAATGTATCATACCTTGTATAATAAGTTGGAGAGTCAGATAGAGGAGAAACAAACGGGCCCTGAAAAGAACTCATCCTCAGAGTATGAAGAAGATAGTGAAGGAGGATATAGAATTTACAGTCCACCTCAGATAGATGTGTCACCTAGTGTTGAGAAAAGCATAGAGGCTCATGACACAGAGGCTCATGACACTAAGGTAACAAGTGATCCTCCAAGGAAAAAGAAAAGAAGAGAATAGGAAGAACCCTCTCAGATAGAGACATAAGGGAAAAAGAAGGATAAAATAAGTTCCCTGATCACTGGTGATAGGTAGTATCATCACCAACTAAGAAAGACAATCAGAGAGGGAAAGAAAAGGGAAAAGGACATCCAAGAGGAAGTTGAGTTTCCCCTCCAACTGTGCCAGGATGAAAGAGAAATCTATCAGGAAGAATTTCTAAATGATGATGCATTCATCAAGGCTGATGAGTTTAAGAACTTTCTTATCTGGAGAAAGAAACAACACGGTGGGTCTCAATTGCAATTAACAGAAGGTGGTACTGTGCAGAATGAAGCTTTGCAAGCATTAAAATCCTATGATCTTGAATCTGAAGTCATCACACCTGAGGAGGCTAGATAATTGGTGAATTCCAGTGGAATGCTACTTGTGCCTGGATGGGATTTAGCCTCTGCATTCATAATTGATCAAATTGGGAAGCAACCGGAGGCTAATCTGTCATCTGAGACTCAAATTGGAGAAATGATAAGGGGATGTGGATATGATCCAAGATCCCAAACTTTGACCATATGGTCCCTGGCTCCAAGAACACAAAATCCATCTCTGGTTAGTGTTGAGGAGGAGATGGATGGAGACAAGATCATCTGGATTGTCCAGAACACCTCTGATCTTGAGATTTCCCAAGTTTTTACCCACTTTTCCCACCTTAATGAGGCAAAAACAGAACAATCATCTGCAAGGTATGGAAGGATCTTTGATGAGTCAATTTTTGTGGCTAAATACAGAGAGAAGTGCTTGATACAAATCAAGGATTTACAGGGGCAAGTAGAAGCTCTAAACAAGAAATTGGAAGAGGCCCCCAAAGCTCCTCCTCCTCTAGCCAAAGAAGTTGCTTATGTGTAGACAGATACCACTGAGGACCTCCCACAGGAAACAAAACACTTGGACAAGGATCAGAATGAAGTTGTCGTATCTGTATTCTTGAACATGTTGTAGTATAGGATTGATATCCTGAAAAGAAAATTGGACATAGTGCACAAGGCATACATTAAGTTGCCTGATTTAGAGAAAGAGGTAAAAGGACATATAGAAATTTTGGACCCTTTATTTAGTGTGTGGTAAGGAAGGGGGTCCTTATGTGAAAGATTAGAGGCATTGTAACCTCACAGGATAAATCTCCCAGAAGTAGTATGCCAGGTAGGGGAGATGATTGAATAAATTTGTACATCATCGTCCTTCTTCAAATGAAAGGCCAGTTAGATTCAAGCAAGGGTCAGCATGTTTGGCCCTGATTTCAGTAGGTTTATCCCTCCTTTCAGAAGAGAAAATGGTGTGATCAATTCTGTTGAGGAATGGAGAAAATAATTTGACACTTTGCTGCCTAAGAAAGAGGCATTCCTAACAAAGGAAAATGTCCTAGATATGGACAGATTCAATAAAGCCTTAGATGAAGCTTTGAAAGCTGAAATCGACTTTGTTAAGTTTGTTTTAGATGTCAAGGCTATTACCGATGCCAGGTGGCCAACAAAGGATGAAGTCACACTTTGGGACAACATCACCAAGCCAAAGAAGAAGAAGCCAACAAAAATTGACTTGGACATGATAGAGGAGGAGTAAAGTGGCACTTGGCACCTAATCAATGAGCACAGGGAGGGTAATCATCATCAAGACTAGTGTAAGTTAGCCTGTATTGGTGGTCACTGGGTCTCATAACAACTTTAAGAGGTTTCCTTGAATATTTGTGGACAAAGGTGCCACTACAAAGGATTTGGAATGATTTCAAATCAACTACTCTAGTGTATTTCTTCCACCAACTGGAAATGTAATTGTTATTGTCTTTTAGCACTTTTAGCTTTTTCCTAGCCATCTGAAGATTGTTGCATCCTGTCTCTTTAAGGATTCCAAGATGGCTAGTGCTTAGTATATATAGCAGGTTGTATTATTTTTTAAAGGATGGTGAATTCACAATTGCAAGGCAGATTTTTGAATTTTGTCTAGTTTTAAGCTTTTTGTCATTCTGAATGTATTTAGCAGAGATATCTTAATAAAATACAATGGAAGTTATTGTTTCATATCTATGTTGCCTTCTTGTATTTGTGTTTGAATTCTTGTGTATGTAATCTATAAGGCATTTTAAATACATTGGTTATAAGGTAACTGTGGGATTTTTTTAAGTTTCTTTCGAGGGAGTAAATCTTAAAAGTAGTTTCAGAGGGTAAACATTAGTATAAGAATCTGATACATGGGTATGGGAATGAGAAGGTGGTTTGTAAGGCATTTGATCTGAGTTCCATGTGTGCTTGGATTAATAAATTTGTGTGAATGTATATTTTATTTGACTCTTTTCCCTGGATTAGGCACTGGTCTAGATTTGGCTAATAGTTATCATCATCAATGTTAAATCTAAACAATTCTTTTAATATTTATGTTCAAAGAACATAGATCTGTTTATCATTTGTATTGAAGATATTGATTCCTTGGAGAGTGAATCATTAGGTTAGCCTCCTTGAGTCTAGAACTCAAATAAAAGAAGGATGAGAATCCTTATTTCACTAGTATTTTCTATTGTTAAATTCATGGTCTCACTTACAAAGCTTTGTATAAGATTGGTTATGTTCACTTGTAGAATGTGTTATCAGTTGTTGCAGTAAAAGGATAGAGAAAATCAGTGCAAATCCTTGATCCACTATCAAAATTACTGAGAAGCAGTAAATTGTAAAAGGTACACCCGCATGAGTCTATGGAGCTTGAAGAAGAAGGAGGATTTAATCCTCATCAATTAGACTTTTCCTTGTCTGATTCAACTCTTTGGAATCATAGAGTCAAGCATTGATGCTTAACAAAGGTCCTACAAGAAAAATCTCTAACATACCACATATCTCATAATCTCTGAATGGGATCTCTAACCCTAGTTTCTTCTCATGATCCAGTGACAAAAATTTTTATTAATATCTTTTACCGTCTTCTCCCAACCTCTAGACCCTTGCTTAACTATGGTTTGATCATGAGATTCAAAGATAAAAGCTATATCTAAATCTCCAAATACTTGTCTTGACCCTTAGCTTATTTCGAGATTGAGCGACAATCACTCATCTAAGTCTCAATTAACTCTCATCCCCTGATCTCATAAGAATCATCCTAACTCTAGTTTTATTTTGAGATTTAGTGACAAAGCTTTATCTCATGATCTTTGGATGCTTTCTTTAACTCTAGTCTGATTGCAAGATTTAGAGATAACACATATCTCTGAATCGTTGAATAAAAGTCTTGAATCTGGTTTGATTATGAGATTCAATGCCAGCTGCTCATCTTGCTTTGCATCGATGGTCACGTTAAATCTCATAAGACTTTGTCTAACCCCAAGTTTATTATGAGATTCAGAGATAAAGGAATATCTCGTAATCTCCAAATAAAAGTCTTACCCATGACCTAGTCTTGAGATTCAAAGATAAAGGCTATCTTTGAATCGCTGAAGGCTTTCTTAACCCTTGGTTTGTTTTGAGACTTAGTGCCATCCGCCCATCTGGTGAACCTCTGGGACACGTGTCAGCATCCGATCAAATCTCATTATTGTATCTCACGATCGCTGAATTCTTTCTGCTTGGCTTGATTTATTTGGAGATTTAGTGATAGCAACACATCTGCATTATAATCAACGATCATCGCTTAATATCATAAGATTTTGCTTAACTTTAGTCATGTTCTGAGACTTAGTGACCAACATAGTTCTTGTAATCTCAAAGTAGAATCTTTAACCATGGTTTCTTTATGAGACTCAGAGATAAACATTTTCTCCCAATTGTTGAATATTTGACTTAACTCAAATTTACTCACGAGATCCAGTGATAGCCTTTTATCTTTAATAGCATCAACAGTCTACGCTTGATCTCCATATCTTTAAAGACTTAGCCGCTACTTCATGAGATTTAGTGACATAACATCACTGTTAAGTATTTCACTTTGTCGCTCAAACTCCAGATGTTATATACTTGACTGTGATCTTTACGAGATTCAGAGATAATGTTTGCCTTCTTTCTCTAAATCGTTGAATACTTGAACTAACTATTGATTCTCAGGAGATTTGGAGATAACCTTTTCGCCAGATCGCTGAACAATTTGACTTAACCACCATCCTTTTTGAGACTTAGAGAAAGCCTTTTTTCTAGGTCGCTTGATAATCATAACTAACCACTGATCTTTACGAGATTCAAAGACTTGAAGGAAATAAAAGAACCATGTGCAAAAAGGAACAATTATGAATGTCAACTTGAAAACATAAGAACTAGGGCACTATTTGGAAATTTTAGAAGACAAAAACCCTACCAAAGGCAAACAAGATCTAGGGTTTATGGCTTTCAAAAAATTTTGAAACAGGATTGCCTTGAGACACAGACATTTTCAAAAACTTTGCAGGGACATTTAAACTACTAAATGCAAAGGCACAACTTTCTTGACACTAGGAACCAAAAATTTGATACATCTCAGAAAACCTAAAATACACCCAATAGACAGAAAATACATTAAAGATGGAATAGTAAAAAGAAAGAGCATGTAAAGAGAAGAAATAGAAACTCTTTCATGAATAAGACACTAGATCTTTGTATAACACCAAATCTACCAAAGAAGAGCAGCAAATTCTTAGAAAGGAGAGGTATATTTTTAAGAAAAAGAAAAGATAAATGCTTCTACAATGATTTATAATAGAAAATAGGGGTTTATTGATAAAGAACATAAAAACAACAAGGGAAGATAACAACAAGATTCATTAAAGGATAGCAGATCATGTTCATAGCAATGCAATGGAGAGAAAGCTCATATTTTAATAAAGGTTATTTATATTCATCCCAAGGAATCCCATACAAGTATAGAACAACACTCCTCTATATTCATCCCAAGGAACGCCATATTTTCTAAGAAGCTTTCATTGTTTAAGACAAAGGGTCTCTTTTTTCTTGATATGGTAGATTCTTTCATGAGTTGTTAACTATTTCATAGTGTGGGATAATCTTACTATTTCAAATATATGAGACCCATTCATTGCTATCAAGAAAGAGATCTAATCATATGTTTTGAGGGGAAAGTAGCCATGATGGAAGCAAAGATTCATAACAGGGATGCATTTGTTGTTTTAGAATAGAAATAATGACTAAGGACAGAAGATAGTACAAATGCAAAAATGAATAAAGCTATGACAGTGACCATGGATATGAACAGACAAGGAACCAATTAAGGGTTGAAATGATAGTGTCTTGTGTGTCAAGATAGAGAAATCCATGATTAAAGCAGTGGTGTCAAGACTGTCAAAGAAAATTGAAAGATACAAATGGACATATCAAAACAAAGAGCAAGAACAGAGCTTTGAAGGAAGAAAGATCAATCCAGTAGTATATGTCGATGTAGTGCATAATTGAGCCAAACACGTATTTTAAAACAACCAATGTAGAAACAAAACACAGAGATAACAGAGGTCTCAGAGTAGTGAAATCCTATGACAGAGATTGATTGAGATACTCATTGTTTTTAATAGAGATGGTTACTTTTCCTTAAAGATAATTATTTTTTATTTTTATCATGGATTATGGACTGTTATGTAGCATATTCTCATTTCTTTTCTTTATGAAATGTTTTCTTCATGAGCCACTAAATAAGTAGTGACAATAGATATACTTGGGCATTCCATGGAGAGAAACAGTGTTTTCCAATACAATGAAAGGACAATTCATTGTGAGTTGAGAAGATTAGTGATTAAGGTTATGAGTATCCACTGCCAAGGAACAATGGGAATAATATCATAACAGTGAAAGAGTAGAAATGATTACAGAGGACAGTGGAAAACAGCATCTCAAAGGATAGAAAAGTTCTCTTTGTCTTGAGAGTCCTTATAAAAGGAAGATTTGACAGAGAGATTCTTTGTTAGCATGAACTTGAACTAAAAGTTCTACCCTATGTGGGAAATGTTGAAGGTTAATGTATGAATAATAGCAACAAACATGATTCATTAGAAGATGCAATATAAATTAACAGAAGATAAAGTGGATATCATTGTAGAGGCCATAAGAGAGAAAATGTATGAAGGCTGAGATCTTAGACATGTAAGTTGGGATAATAGATGAGAGCACTGTAACAACAAAAAAAAAAAGACTGGAACATAGTGGCATGAACAAGAGTAAATACAGTGCAAAAGTGAATATAAGCCTCAATAGCATTTGAAAAACATGGTCACTATCATATGTAGAAGAAGATGTTCAAAACAGAAATCATGTAGATAGTAAAGTAGAGGTATTAATGGGCAACCATCAGCATACAGAGGTTGATATCATTAAACATGAAGAACGCACAATGAGAGTGTATAATTTGATTGTTTTCATATTAGTATTGTTCTTATACATTGTGGAAACAATGGTATGAGTTATGAATAAGGTAATAATATTAGAATTCATTTGGAAACAAGTCCATGAACAAAGGCACATGTCCAAGATTAAATAAAGTGGTCATTGTCATAGAAAGAGAAGAAAAATAAAGTCATGAAAGCTCAAAAGCATTAAATCTTCATGCATTCAACCAATCAAGAAACAGTGAAAGCACAAGAATTTGCAATGCTAAATTAGTCAAAGAAAATAGTAGTCCAAGGAGTGCAATAAAAATTGAAATATTAGAGATGGAAAAATGCAAAGAGATGTTGATATTGATCAACAAACTAATAATGAAGCACATAAGTAAGAATGGATAAACTAAGTAAACTTGACATCGGTGTAATCTCATAGAACACTCTTTATAGCTATCAGTTGATGGCTACGTTCAAATATAGTTAGGGCCTTAAAATGAGGAATTTTGGAGAGTACATAGCAGTTAAAGAGCAGTTAAAGACTCCAAATAGGTGGAGCATTAATCAAGGAGGTTTTGAGGTAGTTGACTACATGTTTCTTCCAATTTGACCCCTTTTTGGAGGGCTTTTCATGTTTGTACAACCCAAGAGGATATTTTCATCATTTGGAGTAGTGATTCAAGGGGATTTATTTAGTTTGAGGTAGAGTTCAAGCCCAGTCTTTTCTTGAGTTAGGATTGGAGATCTTTTATATAAGGCTTTATTTTTCTCTCTTTTTTTCAAGTTCTTCCTGCTTGGCTTCTTTCACACAACAAGAAGAAAAAGACATTGTAACTCAGAATTGCTTTCTTGTAATAACATATTTCTTTATTTTCAATGCAAAAGGAAGTAGTATCCTTTCTTAATACTTCTCGCATTGTAGTACATGACTGATTTGGTGATATTTATGTGTTTCATTCTAGAATTCTTTGAGGGTGCCTCATTCAAGTAGTATTGATTCAAGAAGATGCATGATTAATGCAGGTCATAGATTGTGGTAGTTGATTTTAGTAGTTTTAAAGTTGTGAATATCATTTATTTTCCTTCAAGCGAGCTCTAAATTTAGTCCTTTCTAATGAAACATTTATGTATTACATGCTTAGTTGAGTTGTGAAATACTAAGGCCTATTCATTGAGATACATTGTGAGTTTGCAAAAGCAAGTAGATCTAAGAACGTTTGGTGCATCACCTCCTAGGATAGGTTTCATTTCAAATCAAAATCCTACCATTTTCCCACCGACCTGAAGATCATTCCATGTTTCATGGGATTGCTAAGCTCCCAGCTTAGCATCCAGCACAATCCCTTATGATGACAATGAACTATCCTTATAATTATGGTGAAAATGATCACATACATTAATTAGTGGTGCTTGTGAGGGAAGATTGTTAAAAGTCTAGTGAATTGTTCATCATTGCTTCTCTTTAGTTTCACATAAGTGTTAACATTGAAGAAGTTCATTGCCCAAATTCAGAAACTTAAGAGGCTAATTTATTTTCTATTAAAAATCGAATATGAAAATTGTACATAGTTATCTCAATCATAGGCTTATATAGGAAGTCTATAAGTAATTTTGGTTGGAAAGTCCAAAGTAAATGAATGATTCTTCTTTGTATGTGATAATCTTATGTTGGGATGTGGAAAGTGATGGAATTTCAAAAAATGGTTGAATTTATCCTTCCCAAATAGAATTCAAGATTCATGATAATCTCATAGTTGGATTTGATGAAAGTGGTATTAATTCTTTAAATAATTAAAATCACTACTAAAATGGATATACGTTTAGGTTCATACATTTTTGAATCACAATGATAATTTCTTATCTCCATTTTGATAATATATAATTGGTAATGCATTCTATAGGTTGAAAAATAAGTTCGACGGAAAAGAAAGAATATATTAAAGAAATTTTTATTGATTTAGAATTATTTTATATTGTTAACTATTTATTTGTATGTGATGTGCATGTACTTGATTATCATTTTGAGTTTAATAGAGAAATACACATTCTAGAGTGAAAAATATATTCATTCATGGATAAATGACATCTAACACATACTATTTATAAACACGAGCTCTATGTGTCATGTGTCGTACTTTTAAAATTTTCATAACAAAGAAGGTGAAATATTAATTGATTTTCTCATATAAGTGTACGCCTCTCTCTTCTGATTCCCACAGCTTTCCAAAGGCGAGGGTTAGTAGCAAAGGTTTCACAAATGAATGCAAATCAAGTATATAATGACTACTAAACGAATAACAGAAACGTGAGCAATAAAATGTACAAGCAAGAGAAAGGAAGATAAATAAATGCAAACCCCGCGATGCTTGAAGCTTCTATTGTTTCTCTCTACTCCTTCCGAAACATTGTTCTTGATGCTCAGTATATGCAGGGCAGTGTCTATGACTTGAGAACCATCAAGAATTTGACAATTGAAAGGTGTGTATGTGGTCGCAAGATGGCTTGAATGCTAGAACCAAACTGACGGAGTAATGGCGCACGAGAGCTTGAAATCTTGGACCCTTCAAATGGTTGTGAAGGGTTTATTATATAGGATTTGGTAATGATATGAATGGTTGAGATCAATCCCAGAGATGGGGAGATGAACGGTTGAGATCAAAAGGACAGGAGAGGTCCTCAATAAACTCCACCTCTTTATTTGGCAAAGAGGAGATAGATTTTGGTTAACTTAAGAGCTAATTATGAGTTGCCTTTTTGAACTAAAGAAGTGGGTGAAGTTACCCATGTAGACTGGAGAGATGGGTGGAGTAACCCATGTGATCTAATTGGAGTTATCTCTTTGAAGATAAATGAATATTTAATTCATTTATTTAATAATTGTTTTCAACATGTAAGATAATTGAATTCTTTTTTAT
>MU228158.1:259253-275479 GCA_018584345.1 Thuja plicata | reverse complement strand
ATTTATAACTTGAATATTCATGAGAGAAGAGAAAATTTAGTAGAATATTATTTAAAAATTCTGATTGAAAGTTTTACTTAGTGAACAATCAACTAAATGATGTGGATTTAATAATTTTGAATCTTTTTGAATGACAACTTCTCTTTGTGATCTAAGCATAGACCTAACATTCTAGTTATAGATATGAAATTAGAAAAAAAAATGTTATTACTAGATTGTGGAGACGATAAATTACCTCAATTCTTAATATTACACAGTGATCATCTGGAGTATAAACCTAAGTTACTTGATCTCTTTGTCACTAAATATAAAGACAAACCTATTGTGCCTAAAATACTAACCATGAATATCTTGTTACTAGATACCATGAAAAAAGAAAAATAGTTGGAGCTTTACTATTTGTATCCTTTAACATTCATGCCACACAAATTGGGTAGTATAGAAAATTTTGGTTTGATTAATTTTGATTTTTTCATTTAAGTTTATCTTTTGATATTTTGGTTAGACATTTAATTTCTTTTATGTAGGATTTTTTAGTTATATTGTAAATCTTTAAGTCTATTTCTATTCTTATTTTTCCTAAATTTGTTCTTAAAGTGTAATATTATTCATTGATGAGATCAAAGCATATAGAACTTGTGCTAAAGAGCACTTGGTTTAATGACAATGTCCATGTTGTAAGCACCTAGATGCTATAGAGTCCAAATCTTCTACAATATAAAAAAAAATCATATAGAACTTGTGAATTGTCCTAAATGCACTTCTTAACTTTACTTTCACAAACAGTTCGTCCCTTTTTACATTCATTTAACAGGTCAATTCCTAGGTGAAGGGTTCAAAAATCTTTTTGTTTAGAAGTGTAGAGATGCATTCAAACCTAAGAAGGTATGGGTGATTCCAAGGTGTGTTCTGCATTAGTTTTTATTCCTACTCTTCACACATTAAATATTCTTGAGCCAATCTAGCAAGACAAGTGTAGTTGAGGTATTTTAAATAAATTATCATCAAATCAAGAAAAAGTAACGTTTGATTATTATGAGGATCTCAAACTCAAAGATGGGCTTTGATGTCTATAGAATGAGAAAATTGAAAAATAAAAGAAAAAGAGAAAGAAAGAAAGAAAATAAAATTATTTATCTAATTATAGACAATTCAAATAACCTTTATTGGGGCTATAAGCATTTGATTAACTAGTAGTAAAGTATACCTAGAGCAATATCAAAGGCAACTTTGTTGGTGCTATGGATGCTTGGTTAATGGTGTAGTTATGTCTAGATAATAAAAAAAATGGTGTGTCATCATAGTAGTCATACTTACAAAACCTTTATCTAAGTAAAAATTATAATCATGATGAAGTTAATGTTTGAGTTGTATTAGTTGAATCTTGTAAGAAAATGATATTACTATACACACTTAGGTGAAGTTGATGTGATTGTCATCGTCAAATTGATAGGTTCTATATCTAGTATGAATGTTATCTTGCATGCTTGACCACATTGTTATTAAAATTATTCTGTGAAGATTTATTTGGATTGTATTATTAAAGAATATCCATTAGCAATGAAACCGATGATTGCTGTGCAATTAGAATATGATCATTGTCTTAAGAAATTCTCAAAATGAAATTTCATTGACCATTATTTGATCACTTGTGATTTTATTTTAAGGAATTCTCCTTCATTTTAAATTACTTCCATAAGATGTCCCTAGTTTCTAAAATTTGAAGACCCTTATCTCGAGTTTTTACATTTTATCTCATTTATTCATTTTTATTAACCTCAACGATATTATGTATCTTTTCTTAAATCTTATTCAGCTCTATGCTATTCTTGAGCATTCAAAGTCTCAAAAGATTCAAGTAAATGTCAATGTATACTCTACGTTGTTTAAATGTTAACAAATGCATTAAGAAATATGAAATTGAAAAATGAATGATTTCCAAACTAAAAGGTTAGGTCCATTCCTTTAAAAGAAATTACATTATATAATTTAACATGAAACCTACTGAAATTAATTAAGAATGTATCTGATGAAGAGTGCACCTCAAAAACCATGCACTTATAGTGTGAGAGTAATTGCATTTCAGACTTTGTCTACAAAATGCTCAATACGATCGTCTCTCCAATAACTCCAAAATGCAGATTATATTCGAATCTTTGAAGGTCGAGGTGGAAGGACCAGTCTTCGCACGTGTGAGTGGGAAACAAAATGCTGAGCCCCTTTGGATTTCTTTATTTTGTCTTCTGCCATTCAAAGCTCTGTTTTTTAACTGTATGTAAGCCTCATTATTTATCATATGGTCTTTAGGGCTCTGCCATAAATTTTACCCATTGCATTTGCCAGTATTTTAGATTTTTCATCTCAGTGATTTAATTTTGCATAATTAATAGTATTAAAATACTTTGTTGCCTTTAAAATCCCAACTTTTATGACATTGTAACTTCAAGTCTCGAATGACAATGTCTATAGGATGGAAGACGTCTATCGCCCATCAAAAACCATAATCTTAACAATAAGAGACCTAGCTGTGGTTACATAGACAATGTCCAGGTGCACCATTGACCAAGATTTTTAATTAATTAAAAATTAAAAATAGTTGTAGTTTCATTTTTAACACTTGTTTATGCAAGTTCAAAATTGTTGATTAATTTTTTTTATTTTTTTTTAAATGAAAAAATTATTTTTTAATTTTAAATAATTGTTTTTTTAGTCAATGGTGCATCTTATTCCTGCATAGACATTTCCGCCCAAAAATAGTCTATAACTTGACTGATGCTAAAAATACAAACTAAAAACAAAAGCTAAAAATTATAAATAAAATCTAAGACTATAACCATAACAAATTGGACGTTATGCCAACTAATGCCTAGCTAAATTTGTGAGAGCTTCTTGAGGTAAGGATGAGGTCACAATGTCCAATCTCCTCCCAGTCCATTTGGTATCTAAGGGTGTGCACTACAGTTTATAGGGACTACTAGCTCTAGATATTTTAACAATGTGAGGATCGTGATGCCCACTTTGTTAAGTCAAATGAACATAGTATACCACCTCATTCAGCATGTTATTTGCAACTAAAGGAAAGAAAATCCATGAACTGATTATGAAAGGCATGAAGCAACATCTAAAGGCTTGTTTATTTCAAAATAATAGATAAGATTATAATGATGGTATATTAATGATGATATAGAGAGACTAGTAATATATGTTGTCCAATATAAAATACAATATAATAATAATAAATATTTATCTATATAAATAATCAATTTGGATTAAATATCGAAGTAAAACTTAACTCATCATTTCATATTGGTACAATCTGTATAGCTAAAATCACTTATTTCATCTCAGAATTACAAGACTAAACGATTTAGTAAATATCACTATATGAAATACTTCAACTAGTCTAATCATTTGGAGAAGGTAAAAATCATTAAAAAATAATCTTATGTAAAATCTTATGATGAAGATAAAAGAACCCCAAATAAAGTCATCTAAAAATACATACATAGGAATAGACTTAAAATACAAATTTAATAGTGACACTATTACAAGGATTGGAAAAGTTGATGGACCACAACATACCCCAAATGTCGATATCTCTCCCAAGTAAAATAAAAAAAGTTTACTTTGAAGTGCATTCTTAAAACCCAAACTCTCCCAAAGTCATTTGTGTGGAGTCAAATCATAGGTAAGTTTAAAACAATTACCGAGGTCATTAGTGACAACACTGATGCCCATTGGCAACCCTTGGGCAGCCTCCTTTCTAGACTACTTGCAGTCTTTCTTGACTTTGCAATCCCATATTCAATATATGGTTGTATGTATTTATATTTATAGTTGATAGTTGCAGCTCTTTATTATTGTAGTTGTATTGTTTTGATTGTAGGTAAAAATAATTTTTGAAGGGGACCTAAAACCCTTTACAACACGAAGCTACAAAAGATGAGCATGAAAAGCATTAAAAGCAAAAAAAAAAAAACAACAACGAACAGCCTAAAAAGGGACACTGAGAACAGCCAAAAAAGAAATCAGAACACCCAGCAAAAAAGACAGCACCCAACTAGAACACCAGATCAAACCCTAGCGCACATAATTTCAGCTTTTCCTTCAGGGTATCCTCTATCTTATCCTGGATTTCATCCATCCTCCATATGATGGTCTTTAGCTCATCCTGGATTGTAGTTGTATTGTTGGTGAATATGGTTGAATCTCATAATGGCACCTCTGTTTTGATTTTCTATAATGGATGCCCTGCCTCTTATTTCTCTAAGGGAATTTGGGCTTTTGCATATTTGTTTCTCTTGTGATTAGTAGATCATCATTTTTGCCTTCATCTAGTATCAGAGAAAGATTGAGAAAAATATCTCTTAAGATTCATTTGCAAAGAAAGATAGAAGAAGCTAAAGATTGCAAGATCAATGGTTTGTAAATCATAGTTCAGTTAAAGTTGTCTGTAAGAAGTTTGCAACTTAGCTTTAGTTATTAATTTAGTTTTAGTTTGTATGAGGTGTTTGTTGTTGCAAGGAGAATCATTACAGAGAAAGTATCTAGAGAGAAATTTAAAGAGTGAAAGTTGATAGATGCGACAGAGAAGAAATTAGAGAGAAAGACCACAACATTGATCACAACCTTTAGCAAACTTGTCCAGTAAAAAAAATAGCACGACGCGGATCCATGTTGGAATTAATGGAATGGTGTACTGAGAGGGGCAGGGTGAATCAGCACCCTCAAAAAAATTTATCACTTAACCTTTAATCCTTTTAGTAATCAATTGTATTACCAATCATATTATGTTATTTTATCTTTGTGTATGTTATATCAAATCATAAACTAAATTAACATGTAAACATTCATGAAATGTATAGACACATGACACAAGATTTGGTAACGCAGAAAACCCCTGTTAGAAGGTAAAAACTGCGGTGGGGATGAAACCCACAAAGCTTCACTATCTGCAGAATGGAAGGGGTCGGTTAAGGCTTACAATTTTGATCACTTCTGATGATCTACCCTAGTAGGAGTATTATGTAGAGACTGGTTAAGGTCTACTCTGTTAAAAGCTTTAGCAACAATGTTTAGTGTGCACTCGGTTAAGAGATTTACAAAGGATTGTTAAATCCACCTTTCTCAAGGATTTCTTCTATTTGCTACACTTGTTAGAATGTAGTCAAAAATATTCATTGACCTGAGTAAATGCAATCTACAATTGTTGATTACTGTAGACACCCTAAAATGGACAGACTTGCGACTTGACATTAAAAACACTAATTTTCATCTATTAATTAATGATTTTTTAATCGTTAATTAATCATCTATTTTCTTCTAAATTCATTTCCCAAATCATCTAATCAAATTCTCAAAATTAATTTTATTTAATTAATTAATCTTAATTGATTAGTTACCATTAATTAATTAAATAAATTCAATTTCCTATAGTTTAAATTGAAATATTTAAACTTACTAATTAAATTCTTCCAATTAAATTAATTTAATTTCATCAATAAAGAAATTCTGAATCAAAAAGAATTTAATTATCTCACATGTTGAAAACTTTAATTAAATAAATGGATTAAATATTCATTTATCTTCAAAGAGATAACTCCAATCAGATCACATGGGTAACTCCACCCATCTCTCCATTTCACATGGGTAACTACACCCACCTCTTCAGTTCTAAAAGGTAACTCACAATTAGCTCTTCAATAAACCAAACTGTATCTCCTCTTTACCAATTGAAGAGGTGGAGTTTACTTATGGCTTCTCCAGTTCCATTTGATCTCAATTGTTCATCTCCCTATCTCTAGGATTGATCTCAACCGTTAATATCATCCCCAATTCCTATATAATAAACCCTTCATAACCATTTGAAGGATCTAAGATTTCAAGCTCTCGTGCGCCATTACTTCGTTAGTTTGGTTCTAGCATTAAGCCATCTTGCGATCACACACACATTTCAATTATCAAATTCTCGACACTTCTCGAGTCATAGACGCTGCCCACACCAATACTGAGCATCAAAAACAATGTTTTGAAAGGAGTAGAGAGAGATAATAGAAGCTTCAAGCACTTTGGGGTTTGCATTCATTTGTTTTCCTTTCTTTGCTTGTTTATTTTATTGGTTACGTTTTAAGTATTCGTTATTGGTAGCTTTGTGTATTTGGTTTATATCATTGCAAACCAATGATACTAACCCCCGCCTTTGGAAAGCTTGGGAACCATGAATCATGAAAGGAGGCGTACATTTTGGTGAACCCAACGTGAAGAAAACAACCCAAATATCTCTTGTAGATGACAGACAGAATCAATCAGCCACATTCGTATGGTTATAGACCTAAATTTTCATCAATTTCTCGATATCTGTGTTATTTCACAATTGCAGGTATTTTGTCGCAATTGATGAAATCATACTGCAATTGACTGGTTTAATACCGCAATTGATTGCAGGCTTTCACATCATTATTCTATTGTCTTTTATCTTTCTGTCTTCTTGCAATTTTCCGCAATTACCTGTTCTTTGTCACAATTTCCTGTGCTTTACCCTAATTGACCAATCTATGCCACAAACGAAAGCATTCTGTTGCAAAATAGAGTTATTTGCTGCAGTCGCCAACATTCTACCATAATTGATAAGAGATTTCCACAATTGAACAACTAGTACCACAATTGACATAAAAGCCATATTTTTGTCTATTTTTCTTGGTTTCTATGCAGGGTTGAATGACAGTGAATGACAAAGAAGGTAATCAGACACATACCAAGTGATAGAGCATTAAGAGTTGCAAGAAGGAGAACCACCAACTATCGATTGCAACAAAGGGCTATTCTCAAAATTGCAGCTGAGGATCAAAGTGAAGCATACACAAGGTATATTGATTCAATCAAGAGGTTTGCAAGTAAGTATAAAGTCACCATTAATTTTAGCAATCTCAATAATCCTGGAGTTTCTGGATATTCTTCTATTTTGGATTGAAAAGCTTTCATTTCTTGAGATACTAAACACTTTCTTTGACAAGTTCGAATTAAGGAGACAAGATAATAATACAACATAAAATTCATTCACTTGTCAATTTGGGCTTAAAAAGAACAGTGTTTGTCACACATCTCACATCTCACATTTTGGAATTTGGTGCTTAAAATTAACGTGGAGACTAAAATTGAACAAAAGCAAAGAATCTCTCAATTTGGTGCATTAAAATTGAATAAGAAATCAATACCTACTTTTGGGCTTAAAACTAAATAGTTGTGCTTGTATGGTGGTGTAGCTTAGTTCACATTTCAAACTTTTGGAGCTTAATCGATTTACCTTGTGTCTTGAGTTTTGGGTGCACTTGCACAATCTGTTAGATTAGATGCCTTTATACTTTTTATAAAGGCATGTCCGAGGAATGCGCTTCTTCCTCGGAGAATGACCTTAAACCGGTAATCCTTTCAATCGGTATATAAACAAGGCATGAACCAAAGTTCCATCTTATCTAGCCAAGCTCGGGAGAGGTGTATTGATGATAGTCTAGATTGGGTGAATATCTCATAGGAGCTAGTGTGGTCAACTAGGCTCTTAAGTGAGTCACACACATATAAAATGATTGGATAGATGCCACGGACCCTTGCTACAACCTTGTTAATTAGAGGCCAACCCGATCTACCTCCGAACAGATACCTTATTATAGTGCAAGGGGTTGCAGAATTTTCCTCCAAGATTACCAACATATGTGTTCCAAGATATTTGTGTAGTGAAAGAGATCTTCACCTCACGGCAACAATACCTGGCAACGGCAAAAACACGGGCACCTACGTCATGGACCTTCATGTCCTAGTAGTGTGATAATTGTTATGTGAGCTAACGGACATTCAAGTATTGGGCCTATAATATTGTATTTTGAAGCCATTGACCTAGATTAATCTAACTATTCATTGTTGAGACCTCGTGATAACATTACAACTTGAAAGAGTTGTAGATCATACACATTGTCAACCTTCATTCTTCAAAACACAGTGTCTGTTATGCTTGTTCTTTGATCAGTTTCTAAAATGCAAAACAAACATCCAAACTGTCAAAATGAGTCGAACCTGTTAAAGTCTAGGGTTGTCAACATCAACTATTTTGCAAATCAGAAGCTTTGTTCCAGAAAATCAAAATTGTCAGACAGTGATACCTATCTTTTAGTCTTTTTGAGACTATTTCCCCTTTACCGTAATTGCCCGCATTTTGCCACAATTATCAGAAGTTTGCCGCAGTTAACTTGTTTATTGCCACAATCAACCTTTTTATTACCGCAATCAGTGATACATTACCGCACTCGACCATTCACTTTATCGTAATCAATGGAGTTGTTCCACAATTAACCAAAGATATTTTACACCTATTTTGACCTAAAAACCTTGAAAATACTCTCCATTTTGTGTCAAAGACCAGTGTCTAACCCAGAAAAATGCAAAGAAAATTGTGTGAATCTCTAAACATTAAATATCATCCCTTATTTGAAAGCATGATTATAGTCAAACATTGTTAGTTTGAAAGTTCAGACATGAAATATCTTGATCTCATCATCTCAAACATCATCGTTATCTCTATCAGTGACTTTGTCCCAGGAAAAGGTCGACAAATCTTATTCTTACATCATCAAAACTTTGAGACCAAGATAAATCAACATCTTTCCTTAGAATTACCCTTGTCCAAAACATAACTCAAACTTCCTTAGAAAGTTTATCCTTTTTTGTTTGCTTTATATCACTTTTTTTAGTCACAAAATCTAGACCACACTATGTCTCAAACTCCTCATGAAGGGCCTTACACAAGGTCAAAGGCTAGAACACAACCAGATGAGTCATAAATCAATAGATTCCCTGCTTGGGAAACAAAGCGAGAGGAAGATCCTTTCATAAATACCAGTTCTTCTCTATTCATTGAACATCCCCGTGGGTCAACTTTTTTCCAAAATGTCACAGAAGTTGAGCTTGAAGATATAGAGCAAGATGCTTATTTTGTACAATTAGTTGACGTTGTTGTAGAGAGAAACCTCGAACATTTCTTAGCCATCATGCTAATAAAGAAGGGAGTCAAACTCCCCGCTGAATTGAGTGTGTCGACCATATGGCCCCAAAATCCTCTCGTAGGTCAAAACACTACTCAGCCCTCTCAGATACTACCTGTGGTTTCTCAAATTTTCCCACCTTTGAAAATACCAACATTGGAACAAACGATACCCAATCAAACCAATTACGCAAACCAAGTAAGCATGTCTTCCACTCAAAGCATGACAGACTCCCAACTACGTGTACCCATGGTCACTAGTATGCCTCCACCCTCGGTCTTATGGCCTGGCCAATCAAGCTCTTGTGCTATGCCTTCCATCCAACCAACAAGCAGTAACCTTTTCGCAACCATGCCACTACCAGAGTCAATCCCTACTAGCCTTGGGGTCAACACATCATTCCCACAAGGATCTATCTCTGCGGGTCTAACTTTCAGTCAATGCCCACCCAAGGTTACGCCTTTGCTCATCCAGCAACAACCTCAACCCCAATAGCAGCAACCCCAGCTTCAGCTGCAACAACCTCAACCCCAGTAGCAGCAACCCCAGCTTTAGCAACAACAATATCAACCCTAGCAATATCAGCCCCAGCTTCAACAACAACAAAATCCCCAACCCCAATAGCAAACACAGTAAAACCCACCTTGGGCCACTCACGTGCCCCCATTTTAGAATCATGTGGAGGGAAATAAATATCAAGTTCCAAGAACAAGGTCCTATGTTCCTACTCAAGGGATGCAAAGGCACAGCCTCATACCTACTATAGCACAGAGGTACAATGTCACACATCAGCCTCAATATCAAACAGACATGTTGATCTAACAAGTGTAGACCCTTCAATCTCAAATGATGGAAATGCAAAATCAGGGGCAAACTAAATCCTACACCATAGAGGATTTATACCCATACTCCTTTGATCACTCTCTTTACATGTCTCCATTCCCAACTCACTTTTTGGTACCAAAATTTAACAAATATAGGGGCAATACCAACCCTATTGAACAAATCTGAGAGTTTTTTGCTAGTTGTTTTGAAGTCGCACATGATGAGACATACTTAATGTGACTATTCCCACAAATCTTAGCTGGACCAGCAATGGAATGGTTCTCACATTTACCTCATGGAATTCTATCTTGGGGTGAATTGGCTGAAAAGTTCATCGCTCACTTCTATCATAACATCGAGCACAAGGCCAGTATCAAGGACCTTTGCAATATCAAATAGAAGGATGGAGAGTCTTTTGTGAAATTCCTACAGAGATGGAGGAATACTGCAAACTAAATAATGTATGATGTACCTAAGCAAGACTTAATAGTCATGTTCATTGACAATCTGATTCCAAACATGTCATTCACAACAAAATTGCAGTTAGCTCCAAAATTTACACTACTTATCAAACAAGGAGTTCATTGTGAGAAGAACTTAGTCAAATGAGGAGTCCTTGCAGATCCTACTCAAATGAATACAAACAAGGCTTCAACAAACAAAGCTAAGTGGTGGAATAAAAACAAAAATGTCACTAACGACAGTGTCATTGATGTAAAAACAGTCAACTACACACAACCCAAAGTGTCACTGTAAGGTGCACCTGTGGCCAACCAACAACCTACGATGCCCGCTTTGCAAGCATACACTCATACTCAACCTCCCTCTATCCAAGCGGGTGTTGTGTCAAACAATCAGCAACAGACTCAATGCAAACCACAGTTTCAATTCCAACAGTGAGATTTCACACCATTAGGAGAGCCGATAGAATCAGCTTTATGAAAGTTGATACAATCCAACAATATCACTCTCCCAAAAATTGGGGAATTTGAACATGGTGCAAAAAAGACAAGGTGGTATAATGACAATGACTTCTACGAGTTTCATTTGGTGAAGGGACACAAAACACCAAATTGTTACTGATTGAAACACGTTATCCAAGATTTGATTGACATAGGCGTCATTGATGTAACAAATACCCAAACCAAAGGAACAATAGATCATATGATATTCAATGATACATTTCATGATCACAATAAAGGGAAAGCCTTCGGGTCTGGTGGACCGTCAAAACAGGTCAACTATTTTTGTGCCAAAAGTGATAATGTTATCAATTGTCTCAATCATTCAGATAGCCATGTGGCTACGATCATTATCATAGACCAAGGTAACAAATGTGTTGTAACCACGCGTCATACCATAGTTGTCTTTCAAGTAGAACCTTCCTCATCTATTACCCCAGCCGACCCTCAAGCAACCTCATATCCATATACAAGCCTGGTGGATCAGCTAAAGTGCACGCCTGCCCAGATCTCCATGTTTGACCTCTTGCGCATATCTCTACAGCATAAATAGGCACTTGACCAAGCCCTTCAGAATGCAACTGTCCCATGGGACATAACACCTGAGAGCTTCCAAATGATGGTTAACCATATAGCTTCTAACAAACATGCAACATTCATAGACTATGATGTGTCACCGCATAAACCCCTGCATGATGATCCTTTGCACTTGCTTGTCCAGGTCTACAAAAGTGCTATCCATAGAGTCCTTGTTGATGGTGGGGCTGGATTAAACATCTGTACTCTAAATTTAATCAATAAATTAGGCTATTTAGAATCCAGCATTGATTTCACAAGGAGGATAAATATCAGAGCTTACGAGGAAGAGGAAAGATCCTCTAAAGGTATTATCATTCTACCTGTCTCGATTGGTCCAGCTATCAAGAACACCCCCTTCTAGATCCTAGATCTTGAGTTGGGATACAACATGTTACTAGGGAGACCATAGATACATGAGATGCAGGTTGTACCTTGAACATACCATCAGTGCATCAAGTTCCCACACCAGGGAGAAGAAATCATCATTGAGGGAGATCCAAATCCTTTCCAATACTGTAATGTGGTCCAAATCAGCACTGATAACTAGGTACCATCAAACCAAGATGCAAGCATCCCTTCCTCTTCAGATTCAATTCCCAAGGATGTCACATGGAAAGTGGGAAAATATCCATTACCGACAAGGGTTATGGTGAATACAGCTACAAGGAAGCTTTTACTATCACGAAAATGCTTCAGAGCCCAAGAACATATGGCATGCCGCAACCAGTTGTTACAACAGAAACCCCATATCCTATTCTTTTTAGGTGTCCACCCACAACCTTTGTTAGATGGGTAGACATCACAGAAGAAAACCCATTTGATCAAGATATCAATGCATGGTTGTACCAAGATCCACAAGAGACACTTCAACAACCCCTACCAATATCAAACTATGGAAATGGTTATACAATGCTACAAATATTTGGGTATGATGGTACAATTGGTCTGGGTGAAAGACAACAAGGCTTAATGGAACTCTCTCCAGGCAACCCAGAGAAACAAAAGAGGGTTAGGCTATGGGCAACAAAGAACCGGTCCTATCACCCGAGACATCCATGTTGATCAAGAACAAATAGCAAAGTTACACTAGGGGAAAAACCCAGAACACATCTTGATAAGAAACATACTACAACAGTTGTTGTAGACGTCCAAAATCATCCTTATATTAATTTAATTAATATTCCCATAACATTATAGTTAATTTTAATTAATTATATTTATTATATTCTTCTATCTATTTAATTAAATTTATTTAATTAAATATAATTCACTTTCCTTAGTATTTGAATTTAATTTAAATAATACCCCCTTTTAACGTATTAAATCTTATTTTATACATTATCCCTCATTGATTCCCTTTAAATAAGTTTTTAATTTATTTATTCCTTCACATGACTTAAATTCTACTAAACCAAATTAATCTAAATTTTAAATTTAGATTAAGCTAATTTGAACCTAGATCCTACCCTACCTCCCATCACTCTCATCAAATAGACCTTCTATTAATTAACTAAGGTTAATTAAGCTAATTTATTGATTCCTACACCAATTAGTCCTAATTATTTGCTCACACATGTGTGAGCAAATTTTCAAAAATTGACTTTTCCAAATAATCCTTATTTGGTGCCAACAAGGTTTCTTACACCTATGATGACACCTTCTTACACTTTCCAAAAGTGTTTCATTGGTCCAAAACTCTTACACCTTTTTACACCTTCTTACAAGATCCTTCACATGTGTACTTTAAGTACACTTTGACCCATCACATCCAAAGTTGCTCACACATGTGTGAGAAAAGTGGGCCTCTTGCATGGCTTATATATCCTTCATGTGGCACCTATGTGGATGCCACATGAGCTCCACCTCATCCAAGCCCTCTCTCTCCTCCAAAAAATCTATAAATAGAGGCCATTGTCAAGAGCAAATCATCTCTCATTTATGCATTATTATCATGCTAGTTTAGTTCTAGAATTCTTAAGCAATTTAGCATTTCATAGCAATCTTAGTTCATTTTCATGTTTATTTCATTATTCAATCTAGATATCACATTTTAGGTTTATAATGGAATGAATCTAGTTCTATTATCTTAGTTAGATCTTGCACATCATCTTAGTTTAATGCTTGCATCTTCATCAATGGTGAAAGCTTAAGACAAGTTTCTCATACTTGTTCTTGAGTTATTAGCTCATCCTTTTAATGCATTTATAGTGGGATTATGATATTGTGTTGGGAAAGCACACCCACAAACCTCTCTAAAATCAAATCAACAAGGCTTGGGTGCATTTGTTTGGCTCATCGGAGGTTGTGATGGATCTCTTGTTGTTTGTAATAGTATGCTTTTAGACATGTTTAATGTTGTTATTTGATGTATATCTCTAACATTTTCATGTCTGAGCATGCTCCCAATAGGTTAGGTTTCATCGCATACATTTTGGCATGCCCGGTGGGACCCACGTCCCTTGTTTTCTAACGTTTCTTGCAGATTTCTCGCAGTTCAGAAAAATCTAACGCAGACCCGTCTCCGCTCTGGAGTCACCATTTTTGCTGACTATTGTCTCTGCTTCTCAGTCGTCTGCGACACTTGGTCATCTGCACTTATACTTTACCATCTCCACCTGTGCAAAACAGCTTATAAAAACTATGGTTTAAAACTTTTTTTGTCAACTTGCAGCATTTTTAACTCTCGGGTTTCTGACAGTAATAAACCTTTTAAGGGTTAAATGCTAGAATGATTTGATAAAATGTTATTTTTCAATTTTAATAAGTCTATTTCTTTTTAATAAAATCTGACTGTCTGTCTTTTGTCGTCTGTGTAGGTCTGTTGTTGTTTTTATAGATCGTCGTCTGCGCAGATCACCAGCTGCAACGATTCGTCGTCTGCTACTGTTCTCTAGGTTTTGTGTTTTTGGCAAATCTAAAATTCCAAACTACTAACCAGTTTCATGCAGGTTCCATAAATGATTTTGAGGAATTATCTAAATGAACTTGTATGCTTAACCATTTATCTTGGAATGAATGTTGCTTAAAATGAACCTTACCCAATCTTGAATGTTTAAGGGAAATGAACTTCATAACTTTTGAGTGACTTAAAGTAAATTAACACACCTTTCAAGCTTTCCTTCTTGTTGTGTGGGAAACAAATTGAACTTGCATGCTTAATCATACTATTGTGTCTTTTGCTTAAGTAAAAAAACACTTAGTTGCTTTAATTAGGTTCAATTTGGGAAATGAAGTCTTTTTGGTGTGTTTGAAGAAGTGTTTTTAACACTTCTTTCAAGCTTTTTTATCATTAGATTAGATCCCTTAAATTACGTGATGCTATGATTAAACTATAGCCGTATCCTCTCCCCTTGCCTTCGCAGATCTTGGGTGAAGAGAAAGCTTAGCTTAATCAAGCTTCTAGAGAGGCCTGTCTAGAGGGAGTGCTTCCCCTTTAGAGGATGACCTCAAACTGGTAATCCCTTCAGTTGGTATAGAAATAAAGTGTGACCCAAAGGTCCTCTTTATCCCTTCAAGCTTGGGCGGGTCGTGTTCAATGGTAGTCCATACTGAGTGAATATCCTCAGCATACTGACATGGTTGAACTAGAGACTTAAGTGTCTCACGCCGTACAAACTGATTGTGGGGATGCCACAAAATCTTGCTAGCAACTATAAATTAGTATCCTACCTGATTCACCTTCGAACAGTGACTTATTATAGTGCAAGGGGAGGGAAGATTCTCTCCCCAAGATTCCCATCATACATGTCCCAGGGTATTGTGTTGCGAAAGAGATCTTTGTAGCACGGCAACAATACCTCGCAAAAGGAAAAAACATCGGCGCCCTTCTGGGGGTGACATGTTGTGTGAGCTAAAGGACTACCAAGCAATGGGCCTATAATATTTCATGCAAAGCCAATTCCTAAGGTAGCTACTGTTTGAACTATCTTCGTTGTGCTAGACCCAGTAAAAATATAAGTGGCTTGAAAGAGTTACTTGAACATACACAAATGAAATATTACAAAGTTGAAGCAAGATCCCCTAATGTCACATTTGTTGATATCCCTCAAGGTTTCTTTGTCCCTTGTTGGATTGTTTTGAGACGTGTGTCTATTATTTTCTAGTTTGCTTGTGCTAAAAATTAGTTCTTGTCATTGAACAATTTACCCAAAGTCAGATTGAAAATCAAAAATCTACCAAGAATTTCAACACACTGCCTTAGTCACAGTCGGTCATCTCCACTCTGGATCTGCCATCTGCATAGATCACCGTCTATGTAGATCACCATCTGCGAAGATCGTCGGCTGCGTCTGAGATAATCGTCTCCACTTCAAAATAGTGAGCTTCAAAATCGGCCGAGATAATCAAAAGTTGACCGTCTACAACCATTTGTCCTAGATCATTCATTCATTCAGCTAAAATTAGATTTTCCATGACATGACCAGTTTCAAGAAGCATAAGAAGGTTAAACTTCCCACGTCTCCAGTCCTTAGAGAGAAAAAATAAACCACCCGTAAATCCAAGGATTTCCAACACATTGCAACATCCATTAAACAAGGGATTGAACATCATGAAAAACTTGACAAAATCCTCTACAACAATAAAGTTTGCAATTTCATGGCCAAGTTTTCAATCAACAGATCTTTTGTCACCATTGAATAATATGATTAGGTAACACCTGGCTTCTGAATCATTCTTCCATTTCTTCCATCATCATCCTTTCTTTGGAGCATTAGATCAAAATCAAATCAAATCTTTAGGTTGAAAGACCTTAATCAAAGTATCATAAACCTTCATCCTCAAACAAACACAACATTGCTTGTAGACCATCAGTCTGTCTCAAGTAATT
>MU228158.1:224644-239560 GCA_018584345.1 Thuja plicata | reverse complement strand
GATTTAAACTATAGGAAATTGAGTTTAATTAATCAATTAATGGTAATTAATCAATTAAAGCTTAATTAATTAAATAAAGTTAATTATTTAATTAATTTTGGGGATTGCATTAGATGATTTGAGAAATAAATTTAGAAGAAAATAGATGATTAATTAATGATTAATAAACCATTAATTAATAGATGAAAATTAGGGTTTTTAATGTAAAGTCGCAAGCCTGTCCATTTTAGGGTGTCTACAGTTTCATTGGTCCAAAACTCTTACACCTTCTTACAAGATCCTTCACATGTGTACTTTATGTACACTTTGACCCATCACATCCAAAGTTGCTCACACATGTGTGAGCAAAGTGAGCCTCTTGCATGGCTTATGTGTCCCTCATGTGGCACCTATGTGGATGCCACATGAGCTCCACCTCATCCAAGCCCTCTCTCCTCCAAAAATTTTATAAATAGAGGTCATTGTTAAGAACAAATCATCTCTCATTTATGCATTGTTATCATGCTAGTTTAGTTCTAGAATTCTTAATCAATTTAGAATTTCATAGTAATCTTAGTTCATTTTCATGTTTATTTCATTATTGAATCTAGATATCACATCTTAGGTTTATAATAGAATTAATCTAGTTCTATTATCTTAGTTAGATCTTGCACATCATCTTAGTTTAATGCTTGCATCTTCATCAATGGTGAAAGCTTAAGACAAGTTCCTCATACTTGTTCTTGAGTTATTAGCTCATCCTTTTAATGCATTTCTAGTGGGATTATGATATTGTGTTGGGAGAGCACACCCACAAACCTCTCTAAGAGAAAATCAACAAGGCTTGGGTGCATTTTTTTGGCTCATCAGAGGTTGTGATGGATCTCTTGTTGTTTGTAATAGTATGCTTTTAGACATGTTTAATGTTGTTATTTGATGTATATCTCTAAAGTTTGCATGTCTGAGCGTGCTCCCAATAGGTTAGATTTCATCACATATAGTTGTTACCCATCGAAGTGGCGACCTCTCAAACCCAAATAAACCTCAACATGGCCATCAACGATAACGAAGGAAGTGAGACATCCGATGAGTGTTATAGCAAAACTAACTCCCATGAGTATGAGTGGAGATCCCTTCATGACTCTGAACCATTGATCCCAAAATATTCCCCTCAGTCAACCACCACCATACACCTTGATGACCTGTTTGACCAACTATCCATTGACGACCAACCCTACATTGATAGGTATGTTGACAACAATTCCTTAGGTGGTGCGTCCACATCACAGTCTAGGTTTGTCGCAACCATCTACGTAGTCCCTTTCAACCAAATAGAGTCAACCTAATACGAGGGCCTATGTCTGGTACACCCAAAACTAATAAAGTGGGATCAACAAGCACCACCTAATATGGACATCTTTGTGAATGATGAGGCTATTACAGATTTCATGGGACTTAGAGAGGGAATTCCATCAGGAGATCATAAAGCAGGTTTCTCCATTGACCTCGACAGATCAACATACTTTGGGGAGGAAGCCCCTCTTTCCAGTCATCAAAACAAATCAAAAAATACAAAAGAATCATCAGTAAGTGAAAACCGAAAGATGCTTACTGACACAAAAAATGACAAAAAGATAAAACAAGACGTATCTTCTAGTGAAAACCTCACTGACGCGCTAGAAGATGGAAAGAAGGAACTCCTCCCCTTGACAAAGGAAAAGTCTGCATTGTTAGCACAAGAAATAGAGGAAGTCAACTTGGGAGATGACAAGAACCCAAAGAACATCTACTTAGTGAAATCACTCACCCCGGAGGAGAGAGAATAGTTCATCAGTTTCTTCAAGGAAAGAATGATCAATTTTGCATGGTCCTACTCAGATATGCCAGGATTAGATCCAGAGCTTGTGCTGCATCATCTCCCATTGCTACCCAATGCCAAACCTTTCAAATAGAAGCTGTGAAATATGCATCCCCATGTTAAATTTCTATTCAAAGAAAAATTGAAAAAGATCCTAGATGCTAAGTTCATAAGACCGATCCCATACGCAGACTAGATATCTAACCTGGTACCAGTTATAAAGCACAATGGTCAAATTAGAATTTGCACAAACTTTAGAGATCTTAACATAGCTTGTCCCAAGGACAAGTTTCCTTTGCCTAACATTGATATGATAGTAGATCTAACTGTTGGACATCAAATTCTATCACTCACGGATGGATTTTAAGGGTATAATCAGATAAGGATCGCACTAGAGGACCAACATAAAATGGCTTTCACATGTCCTTGGGGCACATATTGTTGGAATGTCATGCCATTTGGTCTAAAAAATGTCAGAGCAACCTATCAAAGGGTCATGACCACCATCTTTCATGATCTTATCCACAAAACAATGGAAGACTATGTTGACGACATACTAGCCAAGTCAATGCTTTGAAAGGATCATCTACAAGTATTGGGACCAATCTTTGATATAATGCAAGATTACAAAGTTTGTTTAAACCCAAAGAAATGTGCATTTGGGGTCACAATAGGGAAGCTACTGGGGTTCATAGTGTCACATAGAGGCATTGAAGTAGACCCACAAAAATTTAAAGAAATATTGGACATGCCTCTACCGACCAACCTAAGGCAACTAAGGGGGTTACAATGAAGGTTCCAATCAATCAAGTGCTTCATAGCTCAGCTAGTAGACAAGTGCCACCCATTCCAAGATCTACTGCATAAAGACATCAAATTCATATGGACAGAGCAATGTGAACAAGCGTTCCAAATATTCAAGGACTATCTACTCAAGTCTCCTATATTGGTGCCACCAGTCCAAGGTAGACAATTTCTTCTCTATATCTCAGCAACAGAATCAGCATTAGGCATCCTTTTAGTACAACATGATGACACAAGTAAGGAAAGAGCCATCTACTATCTAAGCATATCATTGGTAGGATATGAGCTCAACTATACGCCAATTGAAAAATCATGCCTTGCAGTTGTCTTCGCTTCCAAGAAGTTGAGGCATTATATGTTGAGTCACCAAAAAAAGTTGATAGCACATATTGATCCTTTAAAATGCCTCCTAAGAAAAGCAGCGCTCATTGGACGACTTGAAAAGTGGGTAATGAACTTAAGCAAGTTTGACATTAAGTACGTAGACAGGAAGGCCATCAAAGGGCAAGTGATTGTGGACCAACTAGAAGAGGCACTAATTCAGGATCATCAGCCTATCATTTCCGAATTTCCTAATGAGTCTATCATGACATTACAACCAACGATCGAGATATGGCAACTATACTTTGATGGGTTGTGCAGGAACCATGGTGCAGGGGCAGGAATAGTGCTTATCACTCTGAATAATGATGCAATTTGGAAATCTTTCAAACTCAACTTCCCCTGCACAAAAAAAATAGTAGAATATGAAGCATTGGTCTACAGAATAAAAATAGCAATTCAATGAAGAATCAAGAACGTTAAATTCTACGGAGATTCATAGTTGGTCATTAGTCAAGTCAAAAATGATTATATGACCAAAGATGAGAAGCTAGTACCATACAAAGCAGAGATAGAAAGGTTCCGCACTAAGTTCCAATACATCTTCTTTGAGAAAATACCACGAGCTCAAAATAAAGTGGCAAATGCGATGGCTACCATAGCATCACTAATCGATATGCATGGCAATGAAACACAATTCCAGTTTCTAGTGGAGAAACTCATGATGTCATCACATCAAGCACCAATCACAGAATCAGCATGCATCCTTGTTGGTCCTGAAACCCCATGATACCATGATGTGTATAATTACCTCCAAACTAGTATCTTACCTCCCAACTTGTCTAGAAACCAGAAAATGTCCCTTATCCACCAAGCCTCTAGGTATACCATCCTCTCAAGGAAGGAATCCCAGAGAATCCCAGAGAGCTATGTATGAGGTACATGAAGGAATTTGTGTAACCCACGGAGGTGGAAATAGCTTAGCTAAGAAGATCATCAGCATGGGATACTACTGGCCCACAGTAGAGATAGATGAAAAAAAAATATGTACAAAGGTGTAGGCAATGTCAGATTCATGGAGACCTCATCCATGCACCGGCCAAAGAACTAAATCCTATCACTTCACCACTACCATTTTCTATGTGGGGATTCGACCTAGTAGGAAAGATTACACCATCTTCAGCTAATGGACACAAATACATCATATCAGCAACAGAGTACTTCACTAAGTGGGTGGAAGCAATTCCCCTCACTTACATAACTGGAAAGCAGATATCAATGTTCATACTCAACCATATCATCTGTCGGTATGGAATTCCTCAAACCATCCTGATAGATCATGGTACACCTTTCCAAAACAAAGATGTTGAAGAGCTATGTGAATAGTTCTAAATCAAACAAGGATTCTCTTCATTTTATTATCCTCAAGGGAATGGCCAGGTTGAAGCGACAAACAAGACCATTTTGAAAATCTTGAAGAAAATAGTTAACAAATTAAGGCAAGGCTGGCATTTACAACTTAGTCCCACATTATGGGCATACAGAACTAGCATGAGAACACCTACAAGAGCCACTCCTTTCTCCCTAGTATATGGATCAGAGGTGGTCCTACCCCTCGAAGTGGAAATCTCATCCCTGAGGATATCATTAAAGAACCTGATTTCGTATGAAGACTACAGAGTAGTAAGGCTTAGTGAACTGGAACTACTAGACGAAAGAGGAAAAAATGCATTCAACCACTTACAAGGCTATTAGAATTTCCTTAGAAGGAATTATCACAAGAAGGTGAGGCCATGAACATTTGAGGTAGGAGACCTCGTCCTCATGGAAAATCAAAAGAACCAAGCAGAAAGAGTGAAACCAGAAAAGTTCAACCCTAACTGGCTAGGACCATATATTATTATCACTCTGCCCAGGGTGGGGCATACCAACTGGAAACACCAGAAGGAGATCAGCTCCCTAGATACATCAACAACATGTACCTCAAGAGGTTCTAAGATTGAGGTCTCAATGGTTAAGGCAATTATCTACATATCTAGAAAATACCAAAAAATTCAAAACTAACAAAATGTTACCTTGGTGAAAACTTGGCAATCAGGCGCCTTGATGACAACAAAAAAAAAAAATTTTAAAGGCAAAAAATTAAAGAGAAACAAAATCGCTCTCTCAGTGAAAACCTAGCAAAAAGGCGCTATTGAGTAGGTACCTTGGTGAAAACCTGGCAAATAAGTGCCAAGTGTTCATATCCAGCTTCACCATCAATGAACTCAAAGATCAAAAGCTTGAGTACACTTCAAGTGCAAGACTGACTACCCAAGCTATATCAGAAGAACACTCCCCTCTGAGCACCAACACTTATCCATGGTTACTACTGGTCCACTAGACCATGGGGTGATTCTAAAAGCTCTGAAAAAATCCTTAAAAATCAAAAAACCCATCAAAAATCCTAAAAAGATCAAAAAATCCTGAAAAAATCAATCTTCATCAAAAACAACCAAAAAATTACAAAATCCCAAGCAATAAAACTGACTCGGTTATCAAGAGAGCAACTAGAAACCAAGCCAATCTATCAATTGTCATAGTCATGAGCTTTGTGAATCAGCATTGAGCCCATATGACACAGCTTTATCAATCTATCAAATCTATCAACAAGCAACTAGTGACCAAGCCAATCTATCAATTGTCACAATCATGAGCTTTGTGAATCAGCATTGGGCCCATCTAACATAGCTTGATCAGCCACTAAAAATGATCAAAATCAATCAATAAATCATATCAATCATCTTACACAGTGATGGATACGCTCAAAACCAGACAGGTCAGTCTTATATGAGTCATCTATTACTGAAACCAGACACACTCAAAGTAATCAAGCCAATCAAGCCTATCAAAAGAGTTGAGCCAATCAAGAGAGTCCAACTGAATCAAGGAACAATCAAAATTGTTGACTAGGTCAGTCAGTCGGTCAAATGTCAGTCTATATTTCTTGGTTATGTTCTTACGCTACTCCAGGATCCACCAAGTGAGGAGAGTAGCTATGATGGATCATTACTCATTTTCTTTGATTGATGTATGTTGAATGTTCACTTCAATTTCAAGGCCATGATGATTTAGGATAAATGTGGTAGGCATTGTCACTTATCTCGTAGCCACGTAGTTCCACAATCTAAGTTTAACCCTGGGAAAGAATTGGACATTCCTTCTTTGTTATATGCTTGTTTATTTACCAATAGAATCATAGCGGTATCCAGATGGACTCTGGGTGAATTGGATTTCTATCTTGGTTTTTATGGGCTTTCTTCAAAAAATCAAGAGTTCATGGTGTTAGCCAGATAGACTCTAGGTGCATTGGAATTCTATCTTGGTTTTTTTAGTCATTCTTTTCAAAATCAAGATCTCATAGGTGCTATCCAGATGGACTCTGGGTATATTGGAGTTCTATCTAGGTTTTATTTTTTTCTTTTGTTCATATTGTTTAGAGGGCAAAGTGGTATCCATATGGTCAATATCTGGGTGCTTTTGACTCTCTTTCTTTTCAAACAGGGAACATAGTTGAACCCAGATTGTCAATATTTGGGTGCACTAAGTTCTCTTTCTATTCAATCTCTCTACTCCTTTTGGTTATCAAGAGGTCGTGGCGGTATCTAGATGGCATGTGTTATGGATGCATTGGAAACTCTTTGGAATTTCATAAAAAGATGCAATGATGACAAATATTAGAAATAGGGGCAGCGACTTGGGTCACTCATCCATTCTATCAGTTCATATCTATCAAATATTGTGTGCATAATAGATTGCATCCATTCCATTTAAGTGCATCAAAAAAAAGAAAAAACATAGCAGTTTCATACATGGTAAATCATAAATCACATGCATCTATAAGCATCTCATATAAACATGCATTTCATTTCCACCATCCTCCATAAACATGTCATTATCATAGGAACAGTACATCATACATCTAAGAGTCTGCATCATAGAATCACATACATCCATAAAAATCTCATATAATCTAAATATTTGAGTACAAAGAACGGTCGCAATTCTGAACACAAGGAGGTAATCAACATATATATCAATAAATATCAGTGTGTCGAGATACAATAATGGATAAAGCCCCAAAGTATATCAAATCAGCATGTACTACCCCCACCCTCACCGCCAGGTGGACGACGGGGTGGCATATTAGACGCGGGTCTCTGTGATGAACTAGGAGCACCAACACCACTACTCTATGACCTCTAAGCCCTATTGGATCTCTGTGAGGCTGTATAGCTGGGAACCCTATAATC
This sequence comes from Thuja plicata, assembly GCA_018584345.1. NCBI lineage: Eukaryota > Viridiplantae > Streptophyta > Pinopsida > Cupressales > Cupressaceae > Thuja > Thuja plicata. The sequence goes on along the minus strand of MU228158.1, from coordinate 232,306 downwards.
TATAGGAACAGTGCCCTTATAATGGTGCCGCCAGTATTCAATCTTTCTCTAGGCATCACACCTAGATCTATAGTAGCGATCCAACACATCCTGATGTGAGGTATCATGTACACTGTCAATAAAGGATTGGACCTCCACTCGAGCCTGTCTCTCTCTAGCCTCTACCACAATCATCTTAGCCTTGGCTGTTGTAACCCTAGCCTCCAAAGCAGTAGAACGTGCATTAGAGGAAGCAAGTATGGCCTATAAATTGGCAACCTATTGTGCAAATCTCTCTAGATCGGAAGGATATATGCCCATCCCTCCCATGGCCACATCTATGTCCCCCTCCTCAGCTCTATCCCCCAATCCCTCATCAACCCTCCCCCTCACTACCCAAGAATCCCCACTATTAGAACTCTCACCAGTACTATTGCCTCTACTGCTACTACCAGTAGAAGAGCTCGAACCAGTGCTCTTTGCATCCAAGGCCTCAATATCAATATATCCAATCTCCATGTCCAAATCCTTGATAATAACTCTATCCTCCACTCTTGGAGCCAACATAGCACCAGTACGCTGACATACTCTCCGAACTAACTGAGGTGCCTGCTCCTCCATTGCCTCCTCATCCTCCAAAATGGCACTCAATCCAACTCTCTAAGTACTTCTTTTCCCACCCCTCATCCAAACCCCACCACCAGCACCCCCAGGACTAGGATCATCTCTGCCATCATCTCCCCTCCCCCGCCCACCATCCTGCCCTCCATCCCTACCCCATCCTCCAGTGTGACCTCCATCTCTACCACCTCCATCCCTACCACCCCCCAACCCTCCCTCTATCCCTCCCTCTACCCCACCTCTAATGTGTCCTCCTAAACAATCTATCAACCATTGGTCATAAGAAATCAGTGAGTGGCTCCAGACGTGTAGTATGCCACCATGCATCGTATTGTGGAGTAGTGCCTGCAACAGAACAAATCCATATATCAGTAACATATACATAATCAGCATAAAGGTCTATACAAAAGAAAGATATCTAAATAGTGTAAAACAAATAACAAAGTATGGCCATGTTAGAACAGAGAACTACATCAAGCAGGGGCAGAATCAGAATACGTACCAGCATCCATAGTAGCAAATCTCCAAGTCCAGGCAACAGGCATAAGACCCTGGAACTCAGTAATAGCTACATCCAAAGGCACAAGCATACCCCAAAGAGTAGCATCTCTAGATCGATGAGAAAAATAGGTATAAGAATTTTTAATATCATGTCTCTCTCCAAACTGCTACAACACCCTATCGGTGTTGTGAAAGTATATCATATGCACATGTCGACTAACATGACCTATCAAGAATCTCTGCTATCGACAGAAGGGTAAGTGAACATCCTCTCCATCCCAAAAAGGATAGTCCCTGTATGGCCTCCAAATAAAATATGACATCATGTTGAGCTGCTATCGCCAAAAAATCAAATGTCCCATATGTGACTAGACAATGGCACCATCATACATAAACACGTACAGTCTCCACGCAGGAAGACTCTGAACACCTATAGGTCTACACATTGCAATGTGCTCCCAAGCTCATATCTAGAGCAAGGTAGCACCACAACCAAGTGACTTACCTCCAAGGTAAGCAGCATAGAACATATGATGGTACATGTGTGCCAACATGCACAGACCCCAAGCGTATAAGGTATGATCGCGAACCATACCCTAGAGACAAGCACTAAACCAGACAAAGAATTCATGCTGGTGATGATTGGGACATAGGATCCCACATATTAGACTCCCTAATAATGTGGTCAATCTATCTAGACCCATCCCAAATATAGACCATGGGATGTCATAGGGATCTGACATCCCAAGCTGATCTGAAGGAAAACCAGAAAGCTCAAAGAGAGGAGTCACACTAGCATCACTGTCATACTCAACAAGAGCACCCTGAATAGGAATCTACAGGATCTGATAGACATCCTCTAGAGTGACTGTACACTCACCAGACAGTAATCTAAATGTACAGGTCTTTGAATTCCACCTCTCTAATAAGGCAAAGATCATACCCCTGTTGGTCATGATCTCAAGCATATAGCATATCCAGTATAGGCATAAGTACCTAATAATGTCTCTCTCACCCTTAGTAACTTGAAAGAAAAGAATCAAACTTGATGGTCTCGACTCCCGGCACTGCAAGATAGTCCCGTAATACTACCAAACATAGAAAGCAATGTATCAGTGACAGATCAGTCATTAATGCATGTCAAAAGAGAACTAATAGAATAATTGTGGCAATCTATAGACAAATACACACTGTTTCATTATTTGTAGCATTTAACATGCATTTGCAGTAATAAACATTCCTACTATGACACATTTATCAATTGCGGTAAGAAACTGTCAATTGCGGCAATTAAACCACAATTGCAGAAAAACCGCAGCTGATTGCAGCACTCTTCTAAAAATCTAAAAAATGCAATAATTTTCAAAGCAATAAATATGTGCATTAATGACAAAGAGAACAAGATCACTTACTGGACGTCCTGCACTAGCTGGTCGATGAAAGCTATGAACCCGATCAGAGACATGCACGACGCCCAGAATGCCCGCCATAGCTCACAAAAGACACGAAAAGCAGAGAAAAACATACTACAAACTCACCAGGATCGTCAGAGCTCCAGAATGAAAATGACAAATGAAGGGCTCTCCCAGCTACTTATAGGGATTTCTAGAAACCCTAATTCCTCTGGGACTTCAAAATTTCCTTCCCAATCCCCAGAATTTTTAAAACTCAATATCAGGGGCATAATAAACCTTTTTTTCAAATCAGTCAGCTACCCACATTCACAAATTATTGTTTCAACAAATTAACGCTCATCTCACGACTTTTTTCTCAAATTTGTTGAGGGGGCATAAATACACCTACTATCGTCGAGGTAAGCTGGGGCAAGCTGGGGCAAGATCAAAATCAGAGAATCTTTGATACTCTATGAAAAGTCACATTGCATCAAAGAGGGGCAAATGTGGACACCCTAAAATGGACAGACTTTCGACTTGACATTAAAAACACTAATTTTCATCTATTAATTAATGGTTTTTTAATCATTAATTAATCATTTATTTTCTTCTAAATTTATTTCATCTATTAATTAATTTTTTTTAATCGTTAATTAATCGTCTATTTTCTTCTAAATTCATTTCTCAAATAATGTAATCAAATTCCCAAAATTAATTAAATAATTAATTTTATTTATTTAATTAACCTTAATTGATTAATTACCATTAATTAATTAATTAAATTAAATTTCCTATACATTAAATTGAAATATTTAAACTTACTAATTAAATTCTTCCAATTAAATTAATTTAATTTCATCAATAAAGCAATTCTAAATAAAAAAGAATTCAATTATCTCACATGTTGAAAACTTTAATTAAATAAATGAATTAAATATTCATTTATCTTCAAAGAGATAACTCCAATCAAATCACATGGGTTACTCCACCCATCTCTCCAGTTCACATGGGTAACTCCACCCATCTCTCTACTTCACATGGGTAACTCCACCCACCTCTTCAGTTCTAAAAGGTAACTCACAATTAGCTCTTCAGTCAACCAAACTCTATCTCCTCTTTACCAATTGAAGAGGTGGAGTTTATTGATGGCTTCTTTAGTTTCCTTTGATCTCAACCATTCATCTCCCTATCTCTTGGATTGATCTCAACCATTCATATCATCCCCAATTCTTATATAATAAACCCTTCATAACCATTTGAAGGATCCAGGATTTCAAGCTCTCATGCACCATTACTCCATCATTTTGGTTCTAGCATTCAAGCCATCTTGCGATCACACACCCATTTCAATTATCAAATTTTTGACACTTCTCAAGTCATAGACGCTGCCCACACCAATACTGAGCATCAAAAATAGTGTTTCAAAAGGAGTAGAGAGAGACAATAGAAGTTTCAAGAACTTTGGGGTTTGCATTCATTTGTTTTTCTTTCTTTGCTTGTACATTTTATTGGTTACATTTTAAGTATTCGTTATTGGTAGCTTTGTGTATTTGGTTTATATCATTGCAAACTGGTGCTACTAACCCCCGCCTTTGGAAAGCTTGGGAACCACAAATCATGAAAGGAGGTGTACAATTACAGATCCAATAAATACTACATGTATATTTATCACCTATTGTGATTTGATCAATACCTCTATTCTGCTCGGTAGCCTTGAATCTGGTTCTTGATAACCTTTTTTATCTTTTGTTGTTCTTCTACATAAAAATCTTAGTATGAGCCATTAATGTGCTCCTCGGCTACAATCATCATCACACACATGTGTTCTGATAGATTACATATATATTTATACAATGACTTTGACCTATATGAGTTTCAAATTTTACAATGATAACTCTATGATTTAAGGTTTATAACTTGACCTTGATCTCCTAGTTTGCATGTTTTTAATCAGTTAGACTGATTAAAATAATTATAATTACATTATTTGTTCCTCAAGAAATGGATTTAAAGCTAATTAAAAAGCTAAATATAAAACACAAGTATTTTATCTGACATGGAAGTCAGATCCACATTTCTTGGGATTCTAACTGTCTCTCGATAGACTGGTGCTCAGGATGCTCTTTAGTCTGTCGGGTTCCTCTGGTATCTATTTTTTCAGGTTGCACTATATTCTTCTTGTCAGGTTCCTCTATCAAGTTTTCTTTGTTGGGTTACTCTGTCAGGTTTCCTTGTAACATTTTTGGGTTGCACTGTGTCGTCGGGTTTTCTTGAACTTGTCTGTCGGGTTGCACTAAACTTGACTTTCGGTGTTGGTATTATCAACGGATTCAAAACTATTTTTCCTTTCATACTAATGGAAAAACATGTCTTAAATCTCTCCCTTTGACATTAGTATCAAAAGCTAATATGTGCAAAATACTAAAATGTTTAGTAATGTACACCATGTGTTTACCTTGTCATTTATGACTCCCCCTATGTATATGCGGGTATAGTAATTTTAGAATAGTCCCAAATTAGGATAACTAAGAGGGGGGTGAATCATTTATCAGTTACTTAATTCCTTTCTTACTTATTTAACTTTAGTATACAACAAAGTAAATGCATAATCAGATAACACAGTACTCAACACACAATTTGATTACGGGGAAACCAAATGGTAAAAACCCCAGTGGGAATTAGCACCCACAATAAACTATACTCATTTGTAGTAATCCCTGTTAGAAGATATTTCAACCCTGTTAGGATTTGTACAATACAATGCAATAATTATAGTGACCTGGTTAAGGGTCAGACCCTGTTAGAAGTCTTTTACAAATAACCCTGTTAGGGGTGGTGCACTCACTGTCTAAAAGCTCACTGCTTGATGGTGAAGGCTACAACCTTCTGTATAAAAGATATGCACTATATTTTATGATGAACTATAGAGTAGACCTGCTATCTTTATTAATTCCAATGTATTACAATCTTTCACTTCTTCTTCACATAGATCCTTGATGAATGAACCAACTCTGATAATCTGCTCTGTACATCTTTCTTCACATTTCATATCATTCACACTTGGCGTATCATAGTTGAACTACTATAAGTATCTTCTCCAAATTAGAAGGTCATGTCAGCTCTTAGAAACACTTCATCAATATCTTAGTTGGCTTAATTAAGCACGCAAACAATATTAAGTCCGCACAAGTCAATGTTGAACAGACACGACGCTTCACTGAGCCGACTCACCAAATTTATCATAACTTTGCAATCATGTTGAAACATGTTTGGCACCTTTGGATTTATATCATCAACTCATAATTAATCATTAATATACACATGCATATCCTGAAGATAGGTACAACTCATGAAACATGTTATATACATCAGCCCTAAACCGTTATACTCCCAGAACTGTAACTGCTAATAACAGAATTGCATAACTTTACTGAAACATCATATCTGGGTCTGTGTGTATGAACATAACATAATAAACATGTCAACAACATGTATCTATCCATGCAAATCTTCATGTCATCATTCACATAATTTCATACAGAATTACTACTGTGTATTATATGATCTCATCAATGACAAACATACAAATAATCAACTCTCAGAATCAAATCTCCAACAATCTCCCCTTTGACATTGATGGCAACATATGATATCAAAAACATCCTCTTTTCATGGTGTCCTCTTTCTTTTACAATCTTCTCAATATCCTCATCAAAGATTTCTCTAAACTACTGCAGTTCCTCTGTCTGTGTTTTTGTTCCATCTATATACTCCCCCAGAGTATATGCTCCCCCTTAGTACATACTACTCCTTACTATATACTCCCCCTTTGACATCAATGGCAAAGGGAACCATAGTCCTTTAGGCATAGGTACTACTCCAGAAGTAGAGTAGTCAACCATTCATCAGTCACTTAATGACTGATGTCTTTGTTGTTTCTTCTAAATAGACTTAGGAGAGGGAATTACTCCCAACTTCTCTCTAAGATACTCAAAATTATCCTTTGATAAGGGCTTTGTGAAAATATCTGCCAGCTGTTCTTTGGTGTTCACATAGTCTAATTTAACTTCTTTGTCTGCAACTTTTTCTCTTAAGAAATGGTACTTGATCTTTATGTGTTTTGTCTTTGCGTGCATGACAGGGTTCTTAGACTTGTTGATAGTGCTAGTATTATCACAATGAAAAACAATAGAATAATCAACCTAAATTCCAAATTCTTTAACCATCTGCTTGATCCAAACCATAGTTGAACAATTCAGTGCTGCTGCAACATATTCAGCTTCTGCTGTTGACTGAGAAATACAGTTTTGCTTCTTGCTTATCCAACAAACCAACCTATTTCCAAGGAATACTGCTCCTCCTGAAGTGCTCTTCCTTTCATCAATACAACCTGCCCAATTTGCATATGTGTATACATGAAGCTTTACATTCTCTGATTTAGGATACCATAAACCATAGTCTATAGTTCCCTTTAGATATCTGAATATCCTTTTGACTCTCATTAGGTGACTCTGCTTGGGTTCAGCTGCAAATCTTCCAACAATGCCAACTGCATTAGATATGTCAAGTGTAGATTGAGTTAGATAAATAAGTTTACCAATCATAGATTTGTACAATGTTTTATCAACTGTTGTGGAGTCATCATCTTTTGAAAGCTTGCTACCTATTATCATGGGAGTGCATACTGGCTTACAATCATCCATCTGAAAGGTCTTCAATATTTCCTTCACATATTTAGACTGATTAATGAATATACCTTTATCTATTTGATTTACATTTAATCCCAAAAAGTATTTTATAGGACCAATCATACTCATTTCAAATGCATTACCCCCAAAGATAATGTCATCAACAAATATAGAAACTAACAATAATCCATCAGGTGTTTCTCTTGTGAATAGGTTATAATCTGCCGCTCCTTTCTTGAATCCAATCTTGGTAAGATAACCATCAAGTCTCTCATACCAAGCTCTTGGGGCTGTTTAAGACCATAGAGTGCCTTCTTCAATTTGCATACCATGTCTGATTCATCTGAAAGATTAAATCCTTCAGGCTGTTCAATGTAGACTTCTTCATTCAAATCACCATTCAGAAAAGTTGATTTTACATCCATTTGATATACTTTAAAGTCTTTGACTGTTGCATATGCCAAGAACAACTTTATGGC
>MU228158.1:192517-221728 GCA_018584345.1 Thuja plicata | reverse complement strand
TAATCAGATAACACAGTACTCAACACACAATTTGATTACGGGGAAACCAAATGGTAAAAACCCCGGTGGGAATTAGCACCCATAATAAACTATACTTGTTTGTAGTAATCCCTGTTAGAAGATATTTAAATCCTATTAGGATTTGTACAATACAATGCAATAAGTATAGTGACCTGGTTAAGGGTCCGACCCTGTTAGGAGTCTTTTACAAATAACCCTGTTAGGGGTGGTGGACTCACTGTCCAAAAGCTCACTGCTTGATGGTGAAGGCTACAACCTTCTATATAATATATATGCACTATATTTGATGATGAACTATAGAGTAGACCTGTTATCTTGATCAGTTCTAGTGTATTACAATCTTTCACTTCTTATTCACATAGATCCTTGATGAATGAACCAACTCTGATAATCTGCTCTGTACATCTTTCTTCACATTTCGTATCATTCACACTTGGCGTATCATAATTGAACTAATATAAGTATCTTCTCCAAATTAGAAGGTCATATCAGCTCTTAGAAACACTTCATCAATATCTTAGTCAGCTTAACTAAGCACACAAAAAATATTAAGTCCGCGCAAGTCAATGTTGAATAGACGCGACGCTTCACTGAGTCGGCCTCACCAAATTTATCATAACTTTGCAATCATCTTGAAACACATTTGGCACCTTTGGATTTATATCATCAACTCATAATTAATCATTAATATACACACACATATCCTAAAGATAGGTGTAACTCATGAAACGCATTATATATGTCGGCCCTTAACCGTTATACTCCCAGAATTGGAACTGCTAATAACAAAATTGCATAACTTTACTGAAACATCATATATGGGTCTGCGTGTATGAACATAACATAATAAACATGTCAACAACATGTATCTATCCATGAAAGTCTTCATGTCATCATTCACATAAGTTCATACAGAATTACTACTATGTATTATATGTTGTCATCAATGACAAACATACAAATAATCAACTCTCAGAATCAAATCTCCAACAAGTATAAGTATATGTATGTACACTTACCTTTATATTATTCTTCCTTTCCACCTTATCATCTTTATCATATAATTATCTCTTCTGTTCATATCATTTTTCCCCTTATATCATATCATTTTCCCCCTTTTTTGATAGTAAGGGCAAAGGTGTAATCACTTACAACTTGTCAAAAATGTGGGAATGAGAGTTGTTCATGTCCTCCATCATCTTTTCCCATTTCTCTTGAAGGTGTTCTAGAGCCATGTACTCCAATGTAATCTGTGCATGCATATCATAGATGTTTTTGGTGACAAACATCTCGAGGGTGGCTATCAATTTCCTTGTCATTATCATATGTTGCTGCAGTAGTGTAAGATTAGGTAGAAGTAGAGCCTGTAGCTGAGTTACCTCATCTCTAAACTTTGATTCTGCCTCTTGGATTTTAAGTCTCAACTTCTTAGCTTCCATTATCTTTGCATAATGCAATTGTATTGCATTGTCTGTTGTTGAGAGACTTTGAGCACTATAATTAAGATTAGCATCTATTTGTGCAATCTTTTCACTATTCTCTTTAGTGAATTTCTCTAATGTGCTTAACTTTTACACTAAGGATATTGCTTCTAAAATGATAGGTTCTAACTCACTTACTTGTTCAGACAGCTTCACCTTGTTCTCTGCCACCTCTTGGCTGATTTTTTTGGTCAATTTGTATTGATACTTTTTCTTTGCTTGTTCTTCAATTTCCTTTTCTGCATCCACATTCTGTGATTGTATTGTGTCGGTAAGAATGGCTTGTTGATCAATGATTGATGCATTTTGATCAATGTCTATATCGGGTACTATTTATTGAAGAATATCCCTTGTTTTCTCAAGTACCTGAGTTTCCTTTGTCTCCTTCTTAAGCTTATCTTGGATAGCTTTTCTTCGACAAAGTTCTGCATAGTTTGTTAGTGCCTCTAGATCTAATGTCCTCAAATCACAAGCTGGTATCTCAATTATCTCTTCCAGTGTAACTGGATTCTTCTTATTCTTCTTATTCTTCTTCTTCTTCTTGGAAAGTGTTGTGGAGGGACCTGTATGCAGTACCATTGAAAGTTCCTTTGCTTGGTTTGATGTGCTTGGTGAAGGATTTGGTGTATGTGTACCTGTATCATGTTGATCAGTCTCTGCCTATCAGTTGGGAGTGGACGTCTCTACATCAACCTCAGCCTTATCTATAGCATCTCCTTCAGTATCCTTAAGAGTGGTATAACCTTGTTTCTCTTCTTCACCTTTGTCTTTTTTTTCTCCTCTTGTTTCCTTATGTGCTTCATTGGTTTCTTTATTATGTTCTTTATATGTGTCTTTCTTCTCTTCTTCACCCTTATCTTTGGGTAATATTGCATCCTTGTTAGGTGATTTATCCTTCTCGGAGATAATATTGATAGCTTGTATCAATAGTAGAATTTTTCCCAGTATATCTATTTGAGAAGCATCTATAGTTATGTCTTGTTCCTCGGTTCGGTCTAGGGAAACAAAGACATCATCTTTCTTTACCTCATCTGCAGGATCATCTTCTGTGATTTCATTGATAGTATTATTAATCAATGTTTCATATGTAGTATTTATATCCTTGTTGGTAGTTGTGTTCAATGCTTCTTCATTAACATCCTCAGCATCATTTATGAAAATGTGCTCTAGGCTTAGTTTATTCTAATCTTCTTCATTGTGTGGCTTATTGGTGAGTTCTAGCATACACTCGAGGCTTGTGTCTATTTTGGGTACCTCGAGTATTTTTCTCCATTCATCCTCACTTTTTCTGTCAAGCTCAATTAGTTGTCCCTACAGCACTTTATAGGCTCTTAATTTTGGTGAGAACCTTTTGGAATACAACTTCATCATTTTTTCAATCTCCTCCATCTTAGATTCAGGTGGCATAACAAAAACTAGGGCTCTCTCCCTTATATGTTTCTCTTCCTTCAGTTCATATGTCCACCTTGCTGAAATTCTTTCTAGAAGTTCTTTAGGCATCTTACCTTCAAATTGTATTGGTACATATTTGAATATTCACATTGTTGTAATGGTTGCCTCCTCTAACTTATTCTGGTCCTCGGAGTCTAGTGTTAGCCATTTCCTAATCTTAGGGTCTGTTATTGAACCTGACTTTATGGTAGTTTTACATACCTCATCAATTGTGGTAGGAAACTTATTCTTAACAGGTTTTTCATCCTTTTCAATATCTTCTAAATCTTCTTTGGTTCTGATGAACTTCCTTCTTTTTGTTGGTGCCTTTTTCCCTATTTGAGGCTTCCTTTTGTATGTCTTTACTTGTCCTTTCTTGATTAGTGAAGGACTTGCATCCTTTGTTGTATAACTTTTGGTCCTCAATGAAGCAGTAGTCCTAGGTTTCTTTGTTGGAGGTGGTGGTGCATCAGACTCTGTAGATTCTGAGTCACTCAATTTTTCTTCTTCATCGATGGGTGACTGTCCCTCGGTGTCATCCTTTTGTTCAGACTCTTCATCATTTACCGATAACTTTTTCTTCAGTGTCTTGATCATTTTGTCTTTCTTCCTATCAATCTTATTCACAACTAAGCTTATTTTAATTATTTCATTGGCTTCCTCATATATTCAAAACCTAGGTTGTGACTTGTCCACTGGTTCATTTATCAATGCTTCAATAGCATTGGTGGCTTCATCTATGTTGACTTCATATTCAAGTGGTGCTAACCATGTTGTTCTCGATATAGTTGGTTTGGTAAATGTGTTATCGGTGTCCACCATAAAGTAAATGTCAGTTTATACTTTTCTACCAGTTGTTCTTGTATTCTCATTATTTTTTGCACTCTTTCCTTAAATCCAATAAAGTATTCATCCATAACTGATGTGAAGTTGTCACCTAATGACTTGAAGAATTCACTAATTTGTATGGTCACTGGTCGGGTGGTATCCCAATTGACATTTCCTATGGATGGAAAGAAGTTATGAAAGTAGAAAAATGTACACATTAAGAGTGATCCAAACTTATATGAATTGGACTTTGTGGACTTGATTGTCCCCATGTTTTCATCTAACTGCTTTAGTAGAAGCTCAGATATATCCAATTGTAGACCTTTATTTACAATCTTATAAGCAGTTTCAACTGCTCCACATGCTATGTTTTTTATCCCATTGGATTGGTATATCTTGTACCCTAGTACACATGCACCGAACTTGAGTTCTGGATCGGTGATGGTGTTAACCTTCAATCCTTTGTTATCTCATACTACACCACTCATCTTCTCAATTTTGAGTCGAGGAGGGTGTTTAAGTACTTTTTCCTTATTAGTTATAGGATAACTAGTAACAGCATGTATCACATCTCTGGTGACCAGGTTTGACTCATCTAGCCACATTTTTTGGTTGCGCACTACGCAAGTCCATTCATTCTTAAACTCCCTCAGGAACATTAGAGCACAAGTCAATTCTTTGACCTCGATGTGTTTATGTTCCTCCTTGATGTTTTTGCCTATACAAAGCTTCTTGTAAGCTTGATTAATCTCAAGATCTCCTATCTCAGTAATCTTGCAATCTATTTAGGAACATACATCTTCAATTAATAAAACCCTAGGTGGAATTGCGGAGAACGCACTAGCATTTTTGGGTTGTGAAGCAACCTCTAGACATATTTTATATTTAGGTTCTTCACAAGTGGAGTTCTTAATCAGATTAACCTTCTTCTCCTTAGCATTCTTGATCTTGGTTACACGAGAAGTGGTTGCCATGATTTCATGATTTTAGGGATTTTCCCATAAAATAAAATAGTGAGCTCGGTGATATTTGTTACATACTTTAACCTTCTGTAGTTGTTGTTGTTCAGAATCTGAATGTCATGAATCTTCTTGGAGTGCTCTACAATTTGGTCGCTCTATTTTTTGCTCCGCTCTTCTCTGCTTTGTTTCTTAATTGTGTTGTGAGTAATGATCTCATCTGTCACCCTTTTTACAAATGATGCCCTAAGTGGAGCAATTAATTCTCTACCCACTTGTCGGGTGTTGTATACAAAGTCACTCAGGTTACACACAAACTTTCGGCTTAGGGTAAGTGAAAACTTACTTGACCTTTCACAGGATTACCGACGGTGCTCAGGAAGTGGAAAATTCTTCAATGCATTTTACATGATTACCAACGAGTCTCAAGTTACATTGATTAACTTGGTTTTCATATGTACACTGATGATTCTTGGTATTCCTTTGACAACTTAGCTTTTGTATGTTAACCGATGCTTTTTGGTATGCATTAACTGATGAGATTGAATTCACAAAATCATAACAAGTAATATCATAGTGCATCTTTAATCATGTTGATTTGGAATTTTAACTATGTATAATGGAACTGATGCAAATTATAACTTAGTATAGTTCAATTCCATACTTACTTGTTCATCTTAGGTGGAGGTGGTGATTTCACTAGATCCATTGGATAAGGTGTCACCATATGCATTGCTTGGTCCAGCATCATCAGTGTTTGTATATTTCCTCCACATTTTGGTTCTCATCTTCTTGATGTCTTCAATGGTGTTGTCATTGGCAAAGGTTCTTGTCTCTATCACTCAGTCTTTGCATTCCTTTCTTAGATGACCAACTTTATGATAGTGTAAGTATGCTATTTTGGGGTTAGTTTAGCTCCTAGACTTTCTCATCCATTTTCTCATGTAGTTTTCTGCTATGTGTCCAAATCTTCCACATGCTATGCAATTTTCTCATGTATTGTAATCCCAGACATATGAGTTATCGATTCTTTTTGATTGTTAAGCATTTTCTTGATCTTTAGGCTTTCATGCTTGTCTTTTCTTCTTCTTGCATTCAAGAAATGTGTGCCCATGCTTATATTGTTTGATATTAATTTATATTATGGAAGCCGACTTACAAAAGTATTTGATTTGGATAAGGTATAAACATAAGGTATTTTGTTTATCCAAATACATATGTAGAAGTGTGTATGTGAATATGAAGTGGAAGATTGTTTAAGAAGCTACAGTAGTATAAGGAACAGCATAGACTCATCCATCATAGTCAGGTGATTAGTATTTATATCATTGGATCTTATTCATAAAATTAGAGTTGCATAGAAGATCATCTACTAGTTCATCCTAATAGGTGCATTAGCAAAATCCTCTATCAAGGTGGACTTAACAGACCTGTACAAATCTCCTAGAACAGAGTTGCATACTTAATTGTATTGTACTAAATCCTTTCTTAAGGTGGACCTAACAATCCTTATTGCTCCTAACATGGCAAGCCATCAGAAGTGGTCAATTATAAGCTTTAACAGGCTAAATTTATACTACAATAATAAATCTTGTGGGTACCATCCCCACCCTAGTTTTACTTTCTGTTTGGAAGGTTTCTAGGTAACCAAATATTGTGTCAAGTGTTGTGGATGTTTATTACTTTTATGTTTCATGCATGCAATCATATTAGATAATCTAATAAAGGATTAAAGAGATTAAGTTTTATTGGTTCCTGATTCACCCCCACCCCCCCNTTCCTGATTCCCCCCCCCCCCCCCCCCCCCCTCTCAGTCAGCTAGCCTCAACATATTTCCAACATTCTCTTCCTTTTATTTTTCTCACTGGTATCCTCTGTGTTGGTTTGTGAAGCACTAGTGGTGTTATCCTTTGGTGTCCCAACTCTATATTTAGTACTTTTCTTACATGTTAAAGTGTTACTTGTATTATTTTCCTTGTTTGTCTCTTTGTCATGTTCTTGGTCTTGTTGTTGTTCATCTTGTTTTTCTTGATTTTATTCACCTTGATCAGTATCCTTTACCTATTCTGTTGTGTCCTTTATTTGTTCAGTGGTCTCTATCACCTATGCATTTTCCTTACCCTTTTCTATCTCAACAATATTATGTGTTTCAGTATCAACTACATCATCGTTGATCTCAACAGGGTTTACATCAAGTGGAGACTGAAGTGGTATATCTTCAGTTTCATCTCCAACCATAGGAGAGTTGGTATTATAAGTAAGATCTTCAACATCATCCACTAAGTCATTTTTTAGGTCAATATGAGTAGAAACATTTGGAATACTATCTAGCATATCTCCCATTAACTCTTTCAAAGTATAAGTATCATCTACTTCAGATGTACCTACTATGTTCGCTACCTGTGGTTGACCTGCATTGTATATCCTTTTCCATATCACCCTTGTTTCTTCTTCAATGTCCTTCTCCTTTCCAGCTAATAGTCTTGCATTCCTATGACCAATACTAAATCTGTCTTTATACTTCTCAAGTGTTTCATCCACTTCCTTTATTGTCAAATGTGTCATAGTATAAAGAAGTGTCATTTCTCTTATCTCCTTTTTAGTTTCAACTACAAAGTCCCATCTAACCTTAATTGCTTCATACAGTTCATCTGCAATATGATTTTTGTGTTGATTAGGTACTCTGATGAATTTCTAAAAAATAAATACAATAGCATCTTCAATTATTTTATTGTCTTCATCAGACAATTTAGAGAATTTTAATTTACTAATATTACATATCATTCCATGTTCTCTTAGTGCATTTTAAACCTTAGTATAACTCTTAGGGATCGTAAATTTTGTTTCGCTTGACTTCCCCATGTTTGTGATCTCTTTTTTTTAATCAGTTTTCTCACTATCTACATTTGTCTTTTTCTTCTTTCTAGGAGAAGTCGTGTTTTGTCCTTCACTTTTCCTCTTCTATTATGCCTTTAAAAGTGTGACCTAAGAGTCACGGTCACAAATCTTAGTTCACTTGTTGTCTTTACACCTTCCAATGTATTGATAGCAAAACTTGTCTTCATTATCAATTTTTCCTTCACCTATTACCCTATTCACCGATTACATTTTTGACTTAAGTTCTCTTTACCGATTAGATATAACTGTGTACCGGTTGGTATACCTTCATATACTTACAAAAAATATTCTCACCTATGTAATGGCTTTCCATAAATGACAACAATACTCCATAAAATCATCATCAATGTCATTTATCAACATTCTTTTGACAACATCTACTTCATGAAATTGTTACCAAAGAATGATAACTTTGAGTGGAACACTGGCATTCCTATCGATAAAAATATTTATAGGTATCTGAGTTTCTAGGAGGACAGTGTGAATTCTTTCAAAACTTACTTCACTACATTACAGATGAATGTGTGTTCAATGTTAGTAGTTGTTGGTGTCGTACCAATAAGGTAGATTGAGGAAGGTCCCTCCTTGGCATGAAAGAAACTAGAAGTAGTTATTGTTTGTTTATCTTCTGAACCTAAAAAGATAAAGGCTAGTGATAAATTAAAAAAAAAATTACCATTTCAAAAAGTGAGGAAGAGGATGGTAAGGAAGAAAGTATAGCTGAAGAAATGAAGGACACAGGAAAAGAAGGAGATGTTGAAGGAGAAATGGAAGTTGAAGAAGAGGAAGAAGGTATATTTGTGCCCTCTTTGGAAAAAATTATGCATGTGGATTCTATTGGTGAAATACTTGTTAGAAAATGATGAATCTAAAAAAATTGATAGTTTTTGGACTGACTGGTCATCGGAAGACAAGAAATTGGTGATAAGATTATTGATTGATCATTTGATTAGTAGAAGGGTTACAGTCTCTAATTTACTTAGTATGCTACCAAATGAGTTAGTAATGGCAGTCGAGATTGTTTTGTTGCAATTTAGAGAAGATTACATGAAGGTGGAGAAATCCATAATGAAGAAATGTGACAATGCAGAATAGAGACTCTCAGGAGTTATCAGTAAAATAAAGAAATATGTGAAGGAGATCATTGCTATTTACATATACTATCTTCGGTGGCCTGTTGCGGATGATAACTTCAGAGGTCGGTGTGAATCAATTGAAACTTAGCTGAATGGCCTTGGTAAGACTTATGATGTCTTCAAGGGAAAAGACAAAAAGAAAAGAATAGGAGTTGGAGACCTTAAGGAAGAGTTTTTGGTGCAACAGAGACAAAGAGAGGACATGTTCCAAACTTTCTAGTTGGTCAAAGATATGGTTGAAGTTATATTGGAACATTCTATTGGAATCCTAACCGATGCTTATATTCGAAAATTCTATTGGAATCCTAACTGATGCAGAGGTGCATGCACAGTGGGTTCATTCTTCAGATTGGATGAAGTCTTTTGACAAACTGGTTGAGTGTGGCAATTTGTGTGCTCCCATGGAGAATACAATTGTTGAGTGGAAAAAAGAGCATCCAATTTTACAAGAGAGATACAAGAAGGTATTTTTGGTTAAGACTGTTGTATTATTTTGAGTTTTTTACATTTGGTTTTTTGGCCCTTTTCCATTGTGGAAAAATGGGGAGAGAAAAGGAGGAAATACATGGTGCATTTACTAGTGAGGGTTTTTTGAGATCTTAGAGTTTTGGGATTTTTTGATTTTTTCATCAGTGCCAAAGGGGGAGATTGTTAGACTCCTTGAGTTATTGTTGGGATTGGTTGTCATTGATGTCAAAACCTCCATACCGACACCCTGGTGGTATCGGTTGGTTGTTGGCAATTTTGGATATATACCTGTTGGTTGTTGGTTATGCAATAGGTATTTCAGTTACGCAACAAGAATTTTGGTTTTGAACATAATGGGTCATGTATGAACATTTTTAGTGTTCCTGGTGTTTCTTGGAAAGTGTATAGCTCTTTATTTATGTCTCATATGTTTTGGTGCACTTGTATGATTTTTGTGTTTAGTTGTATTGATTTATGGTGGTTACGTTGACTACAATGTTTCTACCAGTATTTGGATAGTGGTGTAGTTCATCAGATGCTTTTGGTATATTGGCTATAGCATATTATGAAGATTATTCTATTGACTGTCTCTGTTACTTCATGTTTTCATCTTTTTCTCTTGGTTGAGTTAGTTCTTAACAATGTAATGTGCATTGTAATATCCTAAGTGTACGCCTCCTTTTCATGATCTGTGATTCCCAAGCTTTCCTAAGGAAAGGGTTAGTAGAAAAGGTTTTACAAATGATATAAATCAAGCACACAAAAACTACTAAAATGAATAACTTGAAACGTAACCAATAAAATGTACAAACAAAGAAAGGAAAACAAATGAATGCAAACCCCAAAGTGCTTGAAGCTTCTATTGTCTCTCTCTACTCCTTCTGAAATGTTGTTCTTGATGCTCGGTATTGGTGTGGGCAGCGTTTGTGACTTGAGAAGTGTCAAGAATTTGGTAATCGAAACTAGTGTGTGATCGCAAGATGGCTTGAATGCTAGAACCAAACTGACATAGTAATGGCACACGAGAGCTTGAAATCTTGGATCCTTCAAATGGTTATGAAGGGTTTATTATATAGAAATTGAGGATGAAATGAACGGTTGAGATCAATCCCAGAGATAGGGAGATGAACGGTTGAGATTAAAAGGAACTAGAGAAGTCATTAGTAAACTCCACCTCTTCAATTGGTAAAGAGGAGATAGATTTTGGTTGACTGAAGAGCTAATTGTGAGTTACCTTTTAGAACTGAAGAGGTGCGTGGAGTTACCCATGTGAACTAGAGAGGTGAGTGAAGTTACCCATGTGGACTAATTGGAGTTATCTCTTTGAAGATAAATGAATATTTAATTCATTTATTTTAATTAAAGTTTTCAACATGTGAGATAATTGAATTCTTTTTGAATTAGAATTGCTTTATTTGATGAAATTAAATTAATTTAATTGAAAATGATTTTAATTGGAAGAACTTAATTAGTAAGTTTAAATATTTGAATTTAAACTATAGGAAATTAAATTTAATTAATTATGGAAATTTGACTAGATGATTTGGGGAATGATTTTTAGAGGAAAATAGATGATTAATTAATGATTAAAAAACTATTAATTAATAGATGAAAATTAGTGTTTTAATGTAAAGTCGCAAGCCTGTCCATTTTAGGGTGTCTACATTTGCCCCTCTTTGATGCAATGTGACTTATCACAGTGTGTCAAAGAATTTTCAGATTTGATCCTGCCCCAGCGATAGTAGGTGTATTTATTCCCCCTCAACAAATTTGAGTGAAAAGTCTGGACATGAGCATTAATTTGTTGAAACTGCAATTTCTAAATCTGGGTAGCTGATTGATTTGAAAGATGCCTTATATTGCCCATAATATTGAGTGTGGAAGTTTCCAGGGACCGAGAAGAAATTTCAGACCTCCTTGTGAAATTAGGGTTTCTAAAAATCCCTATAAGTAGCTAAGAGGTCCATTCATTTGTCTCATTGTGATCTTGGAGCTCTGGATATCTTGGTGAGTTTTTCTTTAGTTTTCTCTTCTTTTTTCTCCTATTTTCTTGCAATGGCGAGCCTTCCTGGTGTGACAAATATATCCAACCGAGTCTGTACCTATCAAAGACCAGCTGGCGCATGACATCCGGTGAGTTTTATCACTTTTTGTGTCATTAATGCCCTCATTTATTGCTTTTAAAATTTGTAGTTTTTTTAATTTTTTGCCTGTTGTGCCGCAATCATCTACGACTTTGTCACAATTGTGGTTTAAATGCCGCAATTGCTAGTTTAGTGCCGCAAATGATAAAAGTGTCGCAATCACCCTATTTTATTTTTGCATTTGCTCTTTGTGTTCCGCATTTGATTGAAATGTTTTGCAATCACATAAGTGTACCACTTTTGTAGGTTTTATTACCGCAATCGCTTTTTTAGAACTGTCTACCTGATTTCTTTGTTTGATATATGTATATTCTGGCTTCTGATACTTTCCTATATGACTGGTACTGATAGTTGTCTGGTTTATTTATATGTGCAGTTCACTAGGCAGATTTTGTGCTATCGAGAGTCAAGACCGGCGGGTCTTGTTTACAGGTTCCAGCTCTCGGAGGATGAGAGGTCAGTACTTAGGGACCTAGGATTATATTGGATTTGCTATATGCCAAAGATCATGACCAACAGGAGTATGATCTCCGCTCTTGTAGAGAATTGGCATTCTAAGACATGCACTTTTTGGTTACCCACTGGTGAGTGTACTATCACATTGGAGGATGTGTACCGCATCCTCCAGCTTCTGATCCAGGGTGCGCTTGTTGAGTATGCCACCCGATCTGGTATTGTTTCTTTGATAGAGCTTTCTAGATTTCCCCAGGATCAGCTTGGGTTGTCTAGTGCTTATGATATTCCATGGTATAGATTTGATTTTGGCCTTGACAAACTATCTACCTTACTAGGCAGCCTGATTTGTGGCATCTTATGCCCCGATCATCAGCAGCATGGATTTTCTATCAGTTTTGGTATTGTGCTTCAGAGTATGGTCAAGGACTGTACTGTTTATGCTTGGGGGCCATGCATGTCGGCTCACATGCACTTTCATATGTTTTATGCGGCTTACCTTAATGGTAAGTCACTCGGTTGTGGTGCAACCCTTCTTCAGATATGGGCATGGGAGCCTATAGTTGTTTTTTGGCTTGCTGGTACGCGTGCTTTTCCAGCCAATAGGCCCTATGTGTATATGTACGATAGATCCATTGTGCAGACCCACATGGGTCATTTGATGTATTGGCGCCAACAGCTAGATATGATTCCTTACTTTATATGGAGGCCCTATAGAGATTTCCCTATCTGGGATGGAGAGGACATCCATCTTCCCTTCTTCTGTCAGTGGAGATATCTGATTGGACATGTTACTGACCATGTTCATATGATTGACTTTCACAACACTGACAGGGTGTTGCATCAGTTCATTGAGTAGCAAGACGTGTCTGATTCTTATGCTTACTTTGCTCATAGGTCGAGGGACTCTGCCATCTGGGGTGGTGTCGTATCACTCGATGTTGCCCATACTGAGTTTGCAGGTTTACTTTATGTTGCATGGACTTGGCATTTGGCTACTGTAGATGTAGGTTTGTCTTGTTTTTTGATTGTTTATGTAATTTCCTTACTGCTTTCTGATACTTGGTTATCTGCTTTGTTATACCCTTGTCTTCCTCTATTTTGGTACCGATACTTAAATTGATCTTTTTTTCAGGCACCACACTGAAGTATGATGCTCAATGGCTGCAGGCCCAGCCAGTTGCACTGACAGATGTCTCTTGTCCTGTTGCTAGGACTATTATGAGGAGGGCCCGATGGGTTCGATGAGGCAGGGGAGGTTGGGATGGAGGTAGGGATGGTGGTTGAGCTAGAGGTAGATTTGGGGGTCATGATGGAGGTAGGGATGGGGGGAGAGATGGAGGATGGGGGAGGGGAGATGATTCTGGTCCTAGGGGTGCTAGTGGTGGAGTGAGGACTAGAGGTGGCCAGAGTGGTGGTCAGACTAGTACTCCAAGAGTTGGTTTGAGCACTATTTTAGAGGATGAGGAGGCTATGGAGGAGGAGGCACCCCAGTTGGTGCAGAGAGTACACCGATGGACTGGTGTTGTTTTGGCTCCGAGAGAGGAGGATAGGGTAGTGATTGAGGATGTGCATGTTGAGATTGGGGATATAGATGTGGAGGCTTTAGATGAACAGAGTGCAGGGGCCAATTCTTCGACTGGTAGTGGCAGTACTGGAAGCAGTACCAGGGAGAGTTCAGAGAGTGATGATGACTCATGGGTGGTGAGGGGGAGGGGAGATGAGGGTTTGGGAGACGGGGCTGAGGAGGGGGAGATGGATGTGGCTATGGTAGGTATGGAGGTAGATCCCTCAAAGTTGGAGCATCTCACCCAGCAGGTACAAGATCTCCAGGCCAAGTTTCCTTCTGCTAATGCCCATGTTGTAGCATTGGAGGCCTGAGTTATAGCGGCCGAGTCTAGAGAGAGACAGGCTTGAGCAGAGGTTCGGTCATTTATTGATAGTGTACAAGACACCTCTCACTAAGATGTCCTTAACTGATACTATATATCTAGGTGTGATGCCCAGAGAGAGATCGAGTACTGGAGGCGTTATTATGAGGGTGCAATTCTTGCAGAGCAGAGGGTGCCTAGTTACATAGCTTCCCAGAGATCGAGCAGGGCCCAGCAATCACAAAGCAGCAGTATTGGAGCTCCTGGTTCATCCCAGAGACCAACTTCTAATATTCCACCCCCTTGTCCACCTCTTGGTGAGGGTGGAGGTAGCACATGTTGATCCCATTATGTATCATGTACCATTTTTGTAGTGATGTCATTTGATATACTCTGAGTAGTATCCATTTTTGTATCTTGACACATTGATATTTATTGATATCTATGTTGATTACCTTCCTTTGTTCACACTTGCGACCATTCATTGTACTTAGATAGTTTGATTTATATGAGATGCAGCTAGTGTGTTTGATATGATGTGCATTGGTTTACTTGCTATATGTATGATTCTACATGATTTGGTGGTTTAGCTGATGAGATGTATATGTAATATGATTCTATTATGCAGACTCATAGATAGATGATTTACTTTTCCTATGATATTGACATGTATATGCAGGATGGTTGAAATGAAATGCATGTTTACATGAGATGCTTATGGATGCATGTAATTTATGATTTACAATGTATGCAACTACTATGTTTTTTTTTTATTTTTTGATGCACTTAAATGGAATGAATGCAATCTATTATGCACAAAATATCTGAGTAATGCATGTGTTAATTAGAAAGAAGTTAGTTTGGATAGATGTTCTTTGAGATTGATCTAATAGAATGGAATAATAGAAAGGATTTTTTTGCTTTTCTAATAGATATGAATTGATAGGAAGGATGAGTGTCCCAAGTCACTGCCCATGTTTCCAATATTTGTCATCATTGCATCTTTTTTTGTATTTTCTAAAATTTTGAAGAGAGTCCAATGTATCCAGATCACATACCACCTGGATACCACCATGACCTCTCGATAAGCGGAAGGAGTAGAGAGATTGAATAGAAAGAGAACCTAGTGCACCCAAATATTGACCATCTGGGTTTAGCTATGTTCCTTGTTTCAAAAGAAAGAGAACCAAAAGCACCCAGATATTGACCATCTGGATACCCCTTTGTCCTCTGAAAAAAACTTGAGACAAAGAAACCAAGATAGAACTCCTATGCACCCAGAGTCCATCTGGATAGCACCGCGAGCTCTTGATTCCAAAAGGGAAAGCCAAAGCAAACAAGATAGAACTCCTATGCCCCTAGAGTCCATCTGGATAGCATCATGAGCTCTTGTTTGCAACATAAAGGGAAAGACCATAGAAACCAAGATAGAACTCCAAAACACTCAGAGTCCATCTCAATAGCGTTGCGAGCTCTTGATTCTATAAACCAAACAAGCAAATAAAAGAGAAGGAATGTCCAATTCTTTCCCAGGGTTAATCTCACATCGTGGAACTACATGGCTACCAGATAAGTGACAGTGCCTACTGCATTTATCCTAAATCATCATGGACCTAAAATCAAAGTGAACATTCAATAGACAACAATCAAAGAAAATAAGTCATGATCTATCATAGCTACTCTCCTCACATGGTGGATCTTGGAGTAGTGTACGAACATAACCACAAAATATAGACTGAAATCTAACCAACTTGACTAACCTAGTAAACATTTTTGTATGGTTCCTTGATGCAGTTGAATTCTCTTGATTGGGTCGACTCTTTGGATAGGCTTGATTGGCTTGATTGCTTTAGTCTATCTGGTTTCAGTAATAGATTACTCATATAAGACTGACCTGTCTGGTTTGAGTGTATCCATCACTATGTAAGATGATTGATATGGTTGGATTGACTGATTGTGATCATATTGGCAGCTGATCAAGCTGTGTTAGATGGGCCCCATGCTGGTTCGCAAAGCTCATGATTGTGACATTTGATAGATTGGCTTGGTCGCCAGTTGCTTGCTGATTGATTTGATAGATTGATAAAGCTATGTCATATGAGCCTAATGTTGATTTGCAAAGCTCTTGATTGTGACACTGATTGACTAGGTGTGAACATCCTTTGCTCTCTTGATAATCGAGTTGGTTTTATTGCTTGGGATTTTGTAATTTTTTGAATGTTTTTTATGAAGATTGATTTTCTCAGGATATTTGATCTTTTTAGGATTTTTTGATGAGTTTTCCAAAAAAAATTGGATTTTTTCAGGACATTTAGAATTTCCCCCTAGTCTGGTGTACCAGTAATAACCATGGGTAAGTGCTTGGTGCTCAGAGGGGTTTGTGCTCCTAGATATAGCTTGGGTAGTCAGTCTTGCATTTGAAATGTGCTCAAGCTTTTGGAGTTCATTAATGGTGAAGCTGGATTTGAACACTTGGCGCCTGTTTGCCAGGTTTTCACCAAGGTACCTACTCAATAGCACCTATTTGCTAGGTTTTCACTAAGAGATCAATTTTATTTCTCTTTATTTTTTTTTTATTTTTTGATTTTTTTTTTGTCTCCAAGGCGCCTATTTGCCAGGTTTTCACCAAGGTAACATTTTGTATTTTCTAATTTTTTTTGGTATTTTCTGGATATGTAGATAGGTGCGTTAACCATAGAGACCTCAAGGGTAGAACCTCTTGAGGTGCATGTTTTTGATGTAGCTAGGGAGCTGATCTCCTTCTAGTGTCGCCAGTATGAATGCCCCACTCTGAGTAGAGCTGACAATGACAAATGGTCCTAGCCAGTTAGGCTCAAAATTTTTGGGTTTCACTCTTTCTGCTTGGTTCTTTTGATTTTATATGAAGACTAGGTATCCTAACTCATATGTTCATGGCTTCACCTTCTTGTTGTAATTTCATCTAAGGTGATTATGATAGCCTTGTAAGTGGTTGAAGGCATGTTGTCTTCTTTCATCTAGTAACTCCAGTTCACTAAGCCTTGCTACTCTGTAGTCTTCATCTGTAATCAGGTTCTTTAAAGATATCCTTAGGGATGGGATTTCAACTTTGAGGGGTAATACCACCTCTAATCCATAGACTAGGGAGAAAGGAGTGGATCCTGTAGGTTATCTCACACTAGTTTTGTATGCCCATAATGTAGGACTAAGCTGTAAATGCCAGTATTGCCCTGATTCGTTCACTATTTTCTTCAAGATTTTCAAGATTGTTTTGTTTGTAGCTTTGGCTTGGCCGTTCCCTTGAGGATAATAAAATGAAGAGAACCCTTGTTTGATATGGAATTATTCGCATAACTCTTCAACATCCTTGTTCTAGAAAGGTGTTCCATGATCTGTCAGGATAGTTTGAGGGATCCTGTATCGACAGCTAATGTGGTTAAGTATGAACATTGCTATTTTCTTTCTAGTTATGTAAGTGAGAGGAATTGCTTCTACCCACTTGGTGAAGTACTTTGTTGCTACTATGATGTATTTGTGTCCATTTGCTAAAGAAGGTGTAATTTTTCCCACTAGGTCAAATCCCCACATAGAAAATGGAAAAGGTGATGTGATAGGATTTAGTTCTTGGGTTGGTGCATGGATGAGGTCTCCATGAATCTGACACTATCTACATCTTTATACATGTTTGTGTGCATCTATCTCTATTGTTGGCCAATATTATCCCATGTAGATGATCTTCTTAGCTAAGTTGTTGCCACCTTTGTGGGTTCCACAAATTCCTTCATGTACCTCATACAAAGATTTCTGGGATTTCGTGGAAGTGAGATATCATAGTAGTGTTCCATCTAGACTTCATCTATATAAATTAGTTGAGAGGATGGTATACCTAGAGGCTTGGTAGATGAGGGACTTTCTCTGGTTCCTAGACAAGTTGGGAGGTAAGACACTATTTTGGAGGTAGTTATAGACATCTTGGTACCGTGTGTTTTCAGGACCAACAAGGAAACATGTTGATTCTATGATGGATGCTTGATGTGATGGAACCAAGATTTTCTCTACTAGAAATTGGAATCTTGTTTCGTTTCCTGACATATCAATCAATGATGCTATGGTAGCTATCACATCTACATCTTTGTTTTGTGCTCGTGGGACTTGCTTGAAGAAGATGTAATGGAACTTGGTGTGTAGTGTTTCCATCTGTGCTCTGTATGGTATGAGCTTCTCATCTTTGGTTGTATAATCATTGTTGACTTGATTGATGATCAATTGCGAGTCTCCAAATACCTTAAGGTTCTTGATTCTCCATTGAATTGCTATCTTTAGACCGATGACTAGTGCTTCATATTCTGCTATGTTGTTTATGCATGGGAAGTTGAGTCTGAAAGACTTTGGAATTGTATCATGATCTAGAGTGATAAGCACTATCCCTGACCCTACACCATGGTTTGTGCACGACCCATCAAAGTATAGTTTACATACCTCGATCGTTGGTTGTAGTGTCATATTAGATTCGTCAAGAAAGTCAAAAATAATAGTTTGATGGTCCTGAATGGGCACCTCTACTAGTTGACCCACGATCACTTGCCCTTTGATGGCCTTTCTAACTATGTACTCAATGTGAAAATCACTTAGGATCATTACCCCCTTTGCAAGTTGTCCAGTGAGCGCTTCTTTGCTTAGGATGTACTTTAAATGATCAATATGTGCAATCAACTTGGTTTGGTGACTCAACATATAATGTCTCAACTTCTGGGAAGCAAAGACAACTGCAAGGAATAACTTTTCAATTGGTGTATAGTTGATCTCATATCCAACCAATATTCTTCTTAGGTAGTAGATGGCCCTTTCTTTACCTACATTATCATGTTGTGCCAAGAGTACTCCTAATTTTGATTCTATTGCTAAGATATACAAAAGAAATGGTCTACGTTGTACTGGTGGCACCAATATAGGAGACTTGAGGAGGTAGTCCTTGAATATTTGGAATTCTTGTTCGCATTGCTCAGTCCATATGAATTTGACATCTTTGTGCAGTAGATGTTGGAATGGGTGGCACTTGTCTGCTAGCTGAGCTATGAAGCGCCTAATTGATTGGATCCTTCCTTGTAACCCTCTTAGTTTCCTTAGGTTTGATGGTGGAGGCATGTCCAATATTGCTTTGAATTTCTCTGGGTCTACTTCGATGCCTCTATGTGAAACTGTGAACCCCAGTAGCTTTCCTGCTATGAAACTAAATGCACATTTATTTGGGTTTAGACGGACCTTGAATCCTTGCATTCTGTCAAAGATTGGTCCCAATACTTGTAGATGATCCTTGCGAAGCATTGACTTGGCTAGTATGTCATCCACATAGTATTCCATTGTTTTGTGGATGAGATCATGAAATATAGTTGTCATAGCCCTTTGATATGTCGCACCAGCATTTTTGAGACCAAACGGCATGACGTTCCAAATGTAAGTGCCCAAAGGATATGTGAAAGTTTTTTTATGTTGTTCTTCTAGCATGATCCTTATCTGATTATACCCTAAAAATCCATCCACGAGTGATAGCATTTGATGTCCAGCGGTTAGATCTACTATCATATCAATGTTGGGTAAGGGAAAGTCGTCCTTGGTACAAGCTATGTTGAGATCTCTGAAGTCTGTGCAAATCCGTATCTGACCATTGTGCTTTGTAACTGGTACCAAGTTAGATATCTATTCTACGTATGGTATAGGTCTTATGAACTTAGCATCTAGAAGCTTCTTCAATTATGCCTTAACTAGAAATGCAACATGCGGATGCATCTTTCTCAGCTTTTGCTTGACAAGTTTGGCATTGGGTAGCAACGGGAGATGGTGTAGTACTAGCTCTGGATCTAACCCTAGCATATCTGAGTAGGACCATGAAAAATTGATCATCCTGGCTTTAAAGAAGCTGATAAACTATTCTCTCATCAGGGGTCAGTGATTTTTCCAAGTATATGTTCTTTGGGTTGTTATCATCTCCCAAATTGACTTCCTCTGTTTCTTCTGCTAGTAATGCTGATTTTTCCTCTGTCAAGGGGAGGAGTTCCTTCTTTCCATCTTCTAGTGCCTTGGTGAGGTTTTCGCTAGAAGATACATCTTGTTTTATCTTTTTATCATTCTTTTGTTCTTTTTTATTTTGTGGACTGGAAAGAGGAGTTGCCTCCCCAAAATATGCCACTCTGTCGAGGTCAATGGAGAATCCTGCCTTGTGGTCTCCTAATGGAATGCTTTCCCTAAGTCCCATGAAATCAGTAATAGCCTCATCATTCTTGAAGACATCTAAATTAGGGGGTCCTTGTTGATCCCACTCTATTAGCTCTGGGTGTACAAGACAGATACTTTCATGGTTATCTGACTCTTGTTGACTAAAAGGGACTACAGATATGGTTCCTACAGAACTAGGCTATGATTTGGATGCACCACTTGAGGTTTGATAAATTACATGCTTATCTATGCAGGGTTGTTTGGCAATGGACAGTTGGTCAAATAAGTCTTCTAGGTTTATGATAGTGTCTGACCGAGGGGAATAATCTGGGATCGATGGTTCAAAGTCGTGAAGGGATCTCCACTCATACTCATGGGAGTCAGGCTCAATAGAACACTCGTTAGATGTCTCACTTCCTTCATTATCATTGATTATTAGGTGGAGGTCTATTCGATTTTGTGTTGTTCCCTCTTTAGCGGGAAACAACTGTGCTAATATGTTTCTTATCAAGACATGTTCTATGTTGTGCCCTCGGTGCATCTCTGCTATTTGTTCCTAATTGACTTGGATGTCTTGGATCATAGAACCGGTTCTTTTTTTTCCATAGCCCAACCCTCTCTTGTTTCTCTGGGTTGGCGGGAGAGATAATTCTATTATACCTTGTTGTCTTGCCCCTAGGTCAGTTGTACCATCATACCCTAATCTTTGTAACATTGTATAACCATTACCATAGTTTGACAAGGGTAGGGTTTTTCAGATTGTCTCTTATGGGTCTTGGTATAACCATGTACTAATATCTTGTTCAAATGGATTTTCTTCCACTATGTCTCCCCATCTGACAAAGGTTGTGGGAAAACATTTGAATAGAACAGGCTATGGAGTTTCTGTTGTAATAATAGGTTGTGGCATGCCATAAGTTCTTGGGCTCTGAGGCATGTGCATGATGGTGAAAGCCTCTTCATATCTGTACTCGCCACAACCTTTGTCGGTGATGGATATTTTTCCCGCTTTCCGTGTGAAATCCTTAAGATTTGAATCTAAAAAGGAGGGGATACTTGCATCTTGGTTAATGGCTATCTTTCCTGTTGTCTGTGTGACATACTTGGGATTTGAATCTGAAGAGGATGGGATGCTTGCATCTTGGTTTGAGGGTACCTAGTTATCAATGTTGATTTGGACAGCATTACAGTATTGGAAAGGATTGGGATCTCCCTCTGTGATGATTTCCTCTCTCTGGTGTGGGAACTTGATGCATTGATGGTACTTTGAAGGTACGGCTTGCATTTCATGTATCCAGGGTCTCCCTAGTAGTTGTTAGTAATAATTGAGAGGGGGGGTGAATCAGTGGCCTCAAAAATTTATCCAATTTAAAATTTAATCCACCAATCAATACTTCTCCAATTATTAAGTCCCTACAAGATGCATTCCTTTGAAATACTTAAAACAAATAAATGTCTATCGGTTTACCTTGTCTATCCTTATTCTCCTTGATAATCGATAAGCAGTAAACTGTATTTACCGATACTCAGTAAATATGCAAAGTATACCAATCAATCCATAAATGCTTATGTGAAATGTAAAACACTAAAGTAATAAACCATACACACATAACACAAGGATTTTAATGTGGAAATCCTGTTAAGGGAAAAACCACTGGGACCGGTACCCCAAATTTTCACTCTTCTGAAGTGAGCCCTGTTAGGAGCCAACCCTGTTAAAGGTTACAAACACATGGTTAAGTGTGACCTTGTTAGAGTATTTTTATACATAGGTTGTCACTTATTATCTGGAATCTATGCTACCATCCTTGAATCAGTCTCATGACTATCAATAGGCTTTATGCTAATCTTACTACCATCCTTGAATCAGCCTCCTTCTTAGACTGTCAATAGGCTTTAGGTAAGACCGATGCTACTATCATGAGTCAACCTTCTGGTAATCTGTTAGGATATACCTCAATTACAAAAGACTGTTAAGTCCTGCTCTGTTAAGAGACTTAATGCTTCAATGGTTAAACTGAAACAAAATGACCTGTTTCTAATACAACTGAATTGCAGATTTTTAGATCTATTTACTTACGATATCTTTCTGATCAATGTATCAATTCAATTCCTTTGTACTTAACTCTTTCTACTTTGTGATGTTGTGCTTTTATGTTTGTCTGTGTCTATAGAATTCTTTAGCTCTCCCTTAGCTTGATTGATCAAGACTACATGAAGTTTATCCTTCATCAGTTTCTCTTCAGCATCTTCTATCAGTTCACTCCCTTGTGTATATGATTTCTTATGGAAGTGAATTATGCTTGTCTCTTATATAGACATGATATTCCTTAATTCTAGGTTCTTGATTCTTGATTCTTGGCATGAAAAACAATCCATCCAAATTGATTTATGACTTTAACTCCTAATTTATCTCATAGTTATCTTCTTTCCAACTATACAAATCACTTACTTAACTGTGGTCGAATAAAACAAATCAAACAACCAGTTAAGTCTATCCTTTAGCTCTGCCAGTTAGATATTTTGTCATTTTATGATCTCTCTGTTCTATCGGTCAATTCTACAGTTCATCTCCGGTGACAACTGCCAGTTCCATCGGTACAACTTCAGTTAGCTTCGGGATCTCCGTCCATTGGGCATCATTGGATCTTGCTCATCGGGCAATATTTTTAGCTCATCGGGCAACACTATCTTCTTCTTATCGGGCATCACTGTGACTTTATCTCTGTCTTTATCGATGGTGTGCACTCCACCGCTGTAGTCTGTCACTTGGTGAATACTTGACTTTTATGTATTGCTGAAAGCATAACCTTTGTTCTATTGATTCTCTGAAGTCTATGGAATTATGTATATGACCATACAGATGATATCAATTTGACATCAATGAAAATACAAACCATTAACTAATTTAATGTCTTGCATCATCTTCAACTTAATATAGTCAAACATTTAATTAGTTACATGTCATTAGTAGCATGTTGTATCCCAACTCAAGGTCTAGGATTTGGAAGGGAGTTTTTTTTACCATTGGATCGATACAGATAGGTAGAATGATAATATCTTTAGAGGACCTTTCCTCTTCATCATAAGCTCTGATATTTATCCTCCTTGTGACATCAATGCTTGATTCTAAATAACCCAGTTGCTTGGTTAACTTTAGAGTATAGATGTTTAACCCAGCTCCACCATCAACAAGGACCCTATAGATAGCACTTTTGTGGACCTGGACAAGTAAGTGCAAAGGATCATTATGCAGGGGTTTCTGCGGTGGCACATCACGGTCTGTGAATGAGGCATGTTTGTTAGCAGCTATGTGGTTAGCCATCATTTGGAAGCTCTCAGGTGTTATGTCCCTTGGGACAGCTACATTCTGAAGGGCTTGGTCAAGTGCCAGTTTATGCTATGGAGATATGCGCAATAGGTCAAACATGGAGATCTAGGTAGGTGTGCACTTTAGTTGATCCACTATGCTTGGCTGTGGATCTGAATTTGCTTTAGGATTGGCATATATAGTAGATGAGGATGGTACTCATTGCAAGATGACTATGGTGTGATGCATTATTACAGCACATTTGTTACCTTGGTCTTTGATAGTAATAGTAGTCACATGGCTATCTGAAGGATTGAGGCAATTGATAACATTATCACTGTTGGTATATGTATAGTTAACTTGTTTTGCATGTCCACCAAACCCGGAGGATTTTCCCTTGTTTTGATCATGAAAGGTATCATTGAAGATAGTGTGATCAGTTGTGCCTTTGGTTTGGGTATTTATCACATTAATGGCCCATGTGTCAATCAGGTCTTGGATAGTGTGTTTCAATCGGTAATAATTAGATGTTTTATGCCCTTTCACCTGATGAAACTCACAAAAGTCCTTGTCATTATACCACCTTGGTTTGTCTGCATCCTGTTCAAAGTCCCTGATTTTTGGGAGAGTGATAGTGTTTGATTGTATCAACTTACATAAAGCTGATTCTATTGACTCTCCTAATGGTGTGAAATCTCATTGCTGGAATTGAAACCGTGGTCTACGTTAATTCTATTATTGACTGTTTGACATAGCGACCACTTGTATAGGGGGAGGTTGGTTTTGGGTGTATGCTGGTTGAGTGGGCCTTGTGGGTTTTTGGTTGGCCACAGGTGTGCCTTGCAGTGACACCTTGGGTTGTGCATAGTTGACTGTCTTCATGTCAATGACACCATCATTGGTGACATTCTTGTTTTTGTTCCACCACTTAGCTTTGTCTTTTGCATTTTTGTTTGTATTCATTTGTGTTGGATATGCAAAGATTCTTCTTTTGACTAAGTTCTGCTCACAATGAACTCCTCATTCGATGAGTTGTGTGAGGTTCATAGCTAACTATAATTTTGTTGTGAATGGCATGTCTTGTCAACAAACATGACTATTAGGTCTTGTTTAGGCACATCATATGTTATGCGGTTTGTCATATTCCTCCATCTCTATAGGAACTTCACAAACTCTCCATCCTTCTGTTTGATATCGCAAAGGTCCTTGATGCTGACCTTGCGCTCGATGTTATGATGGAAGTGAGCTATGAAATTTTCAGCCAGTTCACCCCAAGACTGAATTCCATGAGATAAATGTGAGAACCATTCCATTGCTGGTCTAGCCAAGCTTTATGGGAACAGTTGCATTAAATATGTCTCATCATGGGTGACTTTGACGCAACTAGGGAAAAACTCTCAGATATGTTCAATAGGGTTGGTATTGCCCCTACATTTTTCAAATTTTGGTACCGAGAAGTGATTTGGGAATGGAGACATGTGGAGAGAATGGTCAAAGGGGTATGGGTATAAATCCTCTGCGGTGTAGGATTTAGTTTGCCCCTAATTTTTCATATCCATCATTTGGGTTTGAAGGGTTTGCATTTGTTGCATTAACATGTTCATTTGATATTGAGGTTGGTGTGTGAGGATGTTCCTCTATGTTGTAGTAGGTATGAGGCTGCACCTCTATGTCCCTTGAGTAGGAACATAGGATTTCATCCTGGGGACTTAATATTGATTTCCCACCGAGTGATTTTGAAATGGGGGCACATGAGTAGCCCATGGTGGGTTTTGATGCATTTTCTGTTGTGATTGAAATTGGGGTTGATACTGTTGGGGTTGATATTTCTACTGCTGAGGTTGGGGTTGAAGCTGGGGTTGTTGTTGCTGAGGTTGGAATTGAGGTAATTGAAGCTGGGGTTGTTGTTGCAGGGGTTGGAATTGAGGAAAATAAAGCTGGGGTTGTTGTTGCGGTTGTTGGATTTGAGGAAACTGAAGATGGGGTTGTTGTTGCGGAGTTTGGATTGATGTCAGAATGTGCAAAGGTGTAGCCTTGTACTTGCAAAGATGGATCCCTATGGGCATGATGTGTTGATCCCAAGACTAGTATGAATTGACTCCAGCAATAGCATAGTTTTAGAATAGTTGGTGTTTGGTGTAGCTTGAGAGCTTGATTGCCCCGGCCATGTGACCGAAGGTGGGAGCATACTAGTAACCATAGGTGCACTCAATTGCAAGCCTATCATGTTTTGAGTGGAAGATGTGTTGGCCTAGTTTGTGACATTGGTTTGACTGGGTATCATTTGTGTCAATGTGGGTAATACCAATGGTGGGAAGATTTGAGAGACAACAGGCAATATCTGAGGAAGCTAAGTAGAGTTTTGACCTGGGAGAGGATTTTTAGGCCATATGGTCGATACACTGAATTCAATGGAGAGTTTGACTCCCTTCTTTATCAGCATGGCTAAGAAGCGTTCGAGATTCCTCTCTACAACAACATCAACTTCTTGTGTGGAATAAGCATCTTGCTCTATATCCTCTAGTTCCTCTTTCGTGATATTTTGGAAAAGAGCTGCCCCACGTGGTTGTTCAATGAACATGGTAGAACTGGTGTTTACAAAAGGATTATTCTCTTGCTCTATTTCCCAAGCTGGGAATCAGTTGATATATGACTCATCAGGTTGTGTTCTAGCCTTAGACCTTGTGTAAGGCCCTCCATGAGGTGTTTGAGACATAGTGTGGTCTAGATTTTGTAACTAAAACAAGTGATATAAAGAAAACAAGGAAGAAAAATCTTTTCTAAGGAAGTCTGAGTTATGTTTTGGACAAGGGTAATTCTAAGGACAGATTTTGATATATCTTTTTCTCAAAGTGGTGATGATGTAAAAAGATAATATTTGTTGACCTTGGCCTTGGAAAAAGTCACTTTGATAAAGATGATGATGTTTGATATGATGAGATCAAGGTATTTTGAGTCTAAGCTTTTGAACTAACAATGTTTTAGACAATAATCATGCTTTTCAGAGAAGGGATGATCTTTAATGTTTAGAGATTCACACAATGTTCTTCACATTTTCTTGGGATAGACACTAGTTTTAGACACCAAATGAACATTTATTTCAAGGCTTTTAGGTCAAAATAGGAATAAAGTATCTCAGGTCAATTGTGGTACAACTCCACTATTTGCGGTAAAGTAAATGGTCGATTATGGTAGTTTATCACCGATTGTGGTAATAAACAAGATGATTGTGGAAATAAACAAGTTTAGCTGCGGCAGACTTCCTTCAATTGTGGCACAATGTGGGCAATTATGGTAAATGAGAAACAGTCTCAAAAAGACTAAAAGATGGGTATCACTACTTGACAATTTTGATATTTTTGGAACAATGCTCCTGATTTGCAAGACACTTGAAGTTGACAACCCTAGACTTTAACACATTTGACTCATTTTGACAGTTTTTTGTTTTGCATTTTCTGAAACTGATCAAAGAAACAAGCACGACAAACACTGTGTTTTGAAGAAAGAAGAATGATAATGTGTATGTTCTACAACTTTTTCAAGTTGTAAGGTTATCACGAGGTCTCAACAATGAACAGTCAGATTAATCTAGGTCAACGGCTTTAGAATAGAATGTTATAGGCACAATGCTTGAATGTTTGTTAGCTCACACAGCAATTGTCACACTACTAGGACACGAAGGTCCATGACGTAGGTGCCCGTGTTTTTGTCATTTCCATGTATTGTTGTCGTGGAGTGAAGATCTCTTTCACTACACAAATACCATGGGACACATATGTTGGGACTCTTGGGGGAAATTTTGCAACCCCTTGCACTATAATAAGGTACATGTTCGGAGGTAAATCAGGTTGGCCTCTAATTAATCAAGGTTGTAGTAAGGTTTCATGGTGTCTCTCCAATCGGTTTGTATGTGTGTGACTCACTTAAGAGCCTAGTTGATCATGTTGGCTCCTTAGGGATATTCACCTGATCCAAACTATCACCAACACACCTTGCCCGAGCTTGGCTAGATAAGACAGAACTTTGATTCGTGTCTTCTTTATATACCAATCAGAAGGACTACCGGTTTAAGTTTGTTCTCTGAGGAAGAAGCGCATTCCCCGGATAGGACTTTCTAATAGGTAAAAAGGTTTCTAGTCTAACAGTTTGTGCAAATGCACCCAAAACTCAAGACACAAGGTAAATCAATTAAACTCCAAAAGTTTGAAATGTGAACTAAGCTACACCACCATACAAGCAGAAGTGTTCAATTTTAAGCCCAAAAGTAGGTGTTGATTGCTTGTTCAATTTTAATGCACCAATTTGAGAGATTTTTTACCTTGTTCAATTTTAGTCCCCACGTCAATTTTAAGCCCAAATCTAAAATGTGAGATGTGAGATGTTTGACAAACACTGTTCTTTTTAAACCCAAATTGACAAGTGAATTCATTTTAGTTTGCTTTGTTTAAATAAGTAATTCTTTTTAAGACAGTAGTCTATCATTTTAAGGAGAACCAGTGACGGAGGCTGTTGGCCAAATGGATACGGTTTCTTACTATTTAATGGCAGAAAAACATGTACATAGCAATACAAATACAAATAAAAACTATGACAATAAGACTCACTATAAGCTGTTTACAGCACTCAGCTTCACTAGACATCACAAGGTTTGATTTCTGATTCTCTTAGAAAGAGAAGAGCATACTCTCTACTTGTGTTCCTAAGACTCTTAAGACTTTCTAAAGTTTATGAACTCTAGGACTTGATTACAAGAATCGATGCCCACAATGCTTCTACAAAGGGCTTATTTATAACTCCATAGCATGTAAAAGCTACCAGGAACTGGAAGACTGGGTGAAGTGGTATGTCATTAAGACAGTGATATCTTGTACAAAGATTCCCATTAAAAGTTATCCATACTCCCAGAGGATGAGCTGGCGGCCGGTGATGTTAGTGGAGGTGTCAATTCTCCATGATCGAATACATCTTCCCACGTGAGTGGTCTCCACTTTGCTAATAAATTGAAGTGGTGGCAAATATTCTAGTCGTGCTTGTCATCATCATACACTAAGTGGGGTGAAAAGTAAGATTCCCACTCAAGTTGAAGTTTGTTGATGATACGGACATACACTTCAAGGCTGAGATGATGATCAGGATTCACTTTATCAGGACCCGCATATCTAAAGAAATCAAGTAATCAGCCATTGTGATGAGAAGATGGGATATTA
This sequence comes from Thuja plicata, assembly GCA_018584345.1. NCBI lineage: Eukaryota > Viridiplantae > Streptophyta > Pinopsida > Cupressales > Cupressaceae > Thuja > Thuja plicata. Next base: position 193,329 of record MU228158.1, on the reverse strand, counting down.
CACTTGATATTCCATGTGAGAAAGGGTCTTCAGATAAGATCAAGGAATAGCAGATACTGATGATCTGTCTGCATTCTTAAGATCATGAATCTTCCACTGTCATCATTATAGTAGGTTGGTGGTGTGATGCTTCCAAGACCAACAAGAGTGTCTTCTGCATAACTGGCATAATGATGAAAATTTTCATTAACACCTTGTTGTAAGAAATTTCTCTAAGCTATGTGATGGAGGCTACTAAAGTAGACATTGAATTCCTTATTGATGTGGAATCCAGGATATGGAGGTTCTACAGGATTAACCATGAAGACTCCAGGATGTTGTCGAAGAAGACAGCCTACAACAACATTTTCTTTGCCTGGGATATGTTGAGCTTCATAATTGTATTCATTCAAATATGCCTGCTGTTGGTGAACAGATTTGTCTTCGAAGAAAATGATTACAAATTGGCCCCAAAATGCCCAAATAAGAAGACTCAACCAGCACCAACAGTTGGGTCACTTCGCCATGAAGAACGTAAGTGCCCTCTGAATTAACCGGGTACAGCTCCCCGTGTAAGATTTACAATGAATAAGTTTACACTAAAACTGATAATGCTTTTAACCTGAAAGCAATAAAGGTTTACAAACTTCTATTTGTAAACACAAAATAGAAGCGAAATATTTAACCAACTGGAAATAAAATTAACACTAAAAACTACAAGAAAATATCTACCTAAAAACTGCACTATAGAAAGAAACTGAGAAAGAAAGATGAGATATTCTTTCCAAATACACAAACAACTATAGCACAAAGTCCATAGATGATCATGTTGA
>MU228158.1:168788-187301 GCA_018584345.1 Thuja plicata | reverse complement strand
TGTAACCCCCGAAGAGCATATTCACTTTTATTTGAAGTCTTGATATATCAAGTTGACTGTGAATTCCCGCATTATGTGTGAGGAACTTTGAACCATTTAATTTCTGAACCTTGTATCACGGAGCCTCTGGATTTGTGGGCCGACACATTGCATTTCTGAACTGGAAAATGAATCACTGAAACCATGCCACTGAATTATACATTTGAACTTCTCAGAATGAATCATTGAACCTGTGAGAGAAAATTGAAATCCATCGAACCTTTTTATGCAGTTGAACCACTTCGAACCTCTTTGAACCTTGGTTCGAAGTAGTTCAAAGAGATTCAAGACTTTAAGCTTAAAAGTTTTAAATACTGAGTCTATATTGGGTACCAACACCTGCCATCAGACATATTTTCCTCTTCCATCTTTGTGTCCATGATCTTTCTCCTTGAAGGTTAGAAATCTTGTGTAGTCATTTTTTATGACAAAACCTCAGGAGATGCATCAGCTTCAGAGCAAAAATTTTTAAACAATTAATCACACCATAAATCTCTTTATCAGAAGAGATCCATTTCCTAACATCAACAGGGAAAAATCCCCCAGTATATTCAGCAATATACTCTTTACCATTTTTAAGGAAACATAAGTATCCTCCCCATGCATAATCAGAAGCATATGTATATAAGATGAAATCTTGTGTAGTTGGTACATGCAGAGGGGGAAGATATTGGATCTTCGTTTGAATTTTCTTCACATGATCATCGTGGATAAGAGTCCACTGTGGTTTCCTTTTAGTCAACAACTATTGGAGTGGTTCTCTGTCAAAACCTGCATCAAGATAGAAACTATTTACATAATTAAGAATTCCTAAGAATCCTTGCAGCTCCTTGGTATTTAAGGGAGGCTGAAATTCAAGGATCTTGTCCTTAATATGAGGTTGAACCTTGAGTTTACCGGACTTAACAATCATACCTAAAAAATTATAGGAGTCTGAACACCATTATATCTTAGAAAGGGACAGAACAATCCCAGAATTTAAACATGGTCTATAAAAAGTTTCTAGATGAGATTTATGCTCATCAATGTCTTTGCTAAATATTAAAATATCATCTATATAGACACACAGAAAATCTTCGCATCCATCGAAGATTTTGTCCATTCTTTCCTGAAAATATGATGGAGTGTTCATCAAACCAAATGGCATGATAGCCCATTCAAAGTGTCTGAAGGGACAACTGAATGTTGTTTTGTGCTGATCTTCTTTCTTGACATGGATCTGGTAGAATCCTGATTTACAATCAAATTGTGAGAAGATCTTTGAATTAGAAACCTTTTGCAACAGATAAGATTTATATGGTATAGGATAAGGGAATGGAATAGTGATGGCATTTAATGGTTTATAATTTATCACCATTCTTTTCTTTTTTCTCTTTTTCTCTGATTCTTTATTTACCATAAAAGCATAACAATTGAAATCAAATTGAGAATGTACAATATACTTCCCTTTTTTCAGTTCTTCGATTGCTTGTTGCATATCATTGTAATCATGCGCTGGTATCGGGATCTTTTTCCCACTTTTCATCCTTGTGTCAGGTTGGATCTTGATCTCCATTTCTGGCATCTCTTTATTCTAGAATTTCTGAGGCTCTTCGGAGAAAATATTCTAAATGAATAATGATTTTAAGCTAGCAAGAGGTTCAGTGGTTTGAATCTTGTTGACAACTGGATATTTCTCTGAAGCATAGACCAATCTGGGAGTACTAATCTTTTCTCCCTCTAGAGTGAACATGATGCTCTTTATGGTACATCCATAAGGAGTGTATCAGTCTATGAAATTACCTCCAAGTAGTACATCCACTGGAATTTGTTGCATGGAAAATAAATCACATTTGAATTTCTTTCCTTCTACTTGCAAAGTTTGTTGGTGACAGTATTTGTCACATCTGAATTCATTTCCTTGCACATCACAAGCAGTGTAAACAGTCTTTTCTGTTAGTTGTTCCCATCTATCTAGGACTTGTTTACAAAAGGATAATGAGGCACCAGTATCAATCTAGGCATCATAGGCTTTGCCATTGATAATCACACTGATATACTGAGAAAACTTTCCAGTGAGTAGGTGTAATAAGTAGTGTGGTTCTAGCTTGGGGGTAGGTTATGGTAATACAATCATAACCATTCTAGCAGTGCTTGGATTAGAAATATTAGGGAAGGTGATTTATTCATCTTCATATTATTCTTGTATTTGTTCTACAAATTGGGGATGACTTAAGCCAGAATAAGAGGATTCTTCATCTAATTCTCTTATTTTATAGGATGAGTAGGGTCTATAGATAGGGGGTCTAAAGACTGGAGGAGTAGGATCACGGTATGTAGACAGAGCTTGTACAAGAGGATCAGGTTGTTTTTCTTTTTTGAAGAATTTCCTATCCTTTGTTTCTATAGAAAAAAGATTGAACACAGGTGATTGATGACATACCTGCTCTATTGGCTCTTGTGTCTGATAAAGATTAAAATCTTAAAATCCTTGAGTGAACTCCTCAAAATCAGGCTCCTTCTGAAATGGTGGCTGATAGGACATAGTGGGCGGTCCTGATGATGTTCTTTTAGATGAACTGGGACTATATTCAGGTTCATCATCATACTGTCATCTATGCATTCTTCCTCCTCTATTGTTAGTGTTAGGCCAATTATTTTTCTGACCTCTTCCTCTTTGAGGATATTTCATCATGAGGGTAGGCATATCCTCTTCTTCTTCCTCATATAGCTGTTGTTTAGCTTCTTGTAAGGTATCTGCAAGATCTTGCAATAGGGCATCATCTTCATCAGATACCATATGTTCATTAATAATAGGTTCAAAAATATTAGCTTGCATGTACAAATCTTCTTCTTCATCTACAACATCCCACCATGTTGTTGCGGTTGGATCTGAGTAGACGGCTTTAATAGCTATGTTCTTGCAATGGAAATCTGGGGCTTTGTGACCAGGATTATTGCAGATATAGAAAATGATCTGGTTAGATTGCGGTTGAGGTGTTTGATGCTTATAGAAGAATCAATTTTTAGGAGCATAGGATTTGCGGCGAGGAAAAGAGAGAGGCTGAAACCAAAGTTTCTGGTGCCTTTGTGGCATTTAGTTACACAACGATGAGACTTAGTGAATGGGTTACATCCATATTTATCAAGGAATGTAGGGGCAAGACATTGTGCTTCATGCTTAGTGAATTTTTGCTAATATTTATGATTATCTATGAAATTCAGGATTTGGTCTTTAGCAAACTGGATCAGATCAGATATAGGACATTCCTGTATGGTCAAAGATCAAAGGTCAAGATAAGACATTACCTTATCAGAATTTTTATAAGGAAGACCTTCTAGATATTTTGTCTTGGCCATGTTAATCTGGTCTTCATTGTTCAGCTAGTACAGCATTTTCCTGAAATTATTAGAATATTCATATAAATCTTTCAAATCATAGCACTTCATCTATAGTATATCCTTGATGATTCTATCACGCTTATTACTCAACTCTAGACATAATTCATTTACTATCTCAGTCATTAAACAATTAATTGGAACTAATTGTATTTGTTGTTGCACTGTTTGTCTAGTAACTGGATCTACTATAGCTTGTGTAACAAACTTCTGGTAGATTGCAAAATTTTTAGCTTGTATAGTCTTACTATTCCACCATGCTCTTACAATTCCCCATAAGTAATTAACTACAAATTTACAGGTATTTTCACCATTTGTCCCTAACAAAGTTCCTATGATCAAGAAAGTATTGATCCAACTTTCTATCTTTTGCTTAGGATCAGTGTCATTATCTATATCTAGATACCATGGATGAATGTTGCAGCTTGTTCTCATCATTAAGAAATGTTCCCTTCTAGAATTCTTTTTAGGTGCTTGAAGAGATGTGGGAATTACTAAAGTTGTCTGTGAGGACTGCTTTTCTTGGTTGACTAACCAATCTAAAGAGGTGGCTAGATCCTGAAATGAATGATCTATAGTAGTTAATTGATTAACTAGAGCATTATGATTTTGACTGTTATGCTCTACATGTGCAACTATAGTTTGTATACTGTCTCCATTCTGATGAAGATTATTCAGTATTTTCTCAGACTGCAACTTATCTTTACTCAAAGAATCTTTTATATCTACAATCCCAGTGTGGTTTTCCACAATAATGTTTCCTAACTTTTGTACATTTGAATTGGTGAGGACTAAAGAATGTTTAACTGAAACTATATTTGTACATAGATCATCTATGTTCTGTTGTAGATGATCACAAAATTTTGAAATAGAATTCCTCTGCTTGAATTCTTCTGAGGGTTCTTTTTCTCCAGCGCTCTTAGGCTGAAAAGCATATTGAAATGTAGATACTATTCCATGTTCATTTTTGAATTGTCTTTTCACAAGTGGCCATCTGCCATCTTGGTATTATGTGGCTTCCTGTTCCTTATACCACTTTAGAGTCTCTGCTCTAGGTAATACTTTGATCATATGTGTAAATGGATGATCAACTCTAGCTTTTTCTTTTCCCTTTCTGGTTTTGGCCTGTACTGGTTCAGGAATCGGGGGACCAGTGTTCAAGGGTGATTCATCCTCAACTTCTACCAATAGTTGAGATTTCTTACAGCTAGATGTAAATCCAGCAGAATTGAAAGAGGAACGGGCATCACTATACTGTGTGTACTATGTGACAAAAGGAATCATTGTCCTTGAGGATAGGAATCTTGGCAAAATATCAATATGGTTATTGGACACATGATGTACAGTTTTGGTGGCTTCTAACAATCTAGGGGCAACATGCTACATCCAGTCTAATCTCCATCCTGCAGGGATATCTATTGTATTTACATGACCCTTTTGTAACTGAACTTCTCCGTTCAGTGTTCTTGCATAAGGCAAATTGTCAAGTATAGCTGGATTATTTGTGTTAGTCAAACTATATAAGACTTGGATCTGTACAGAGGCATATTTAAAGGCACCAAACATTTTCATACTATATAAAGAACTAAAAACTCCCCAACATTTTAAAGAACCATATTTAACTTCAGGGCTGGACTTGTCCCTGGTAGCAACTGTGAGGTTAGGATAATAAGAAAAGCACACAGAATTCTTTGTCATTCAAGATAAACTTGATAGTTGGCAAGCATGGTTATACTCGACTTGTCTCCTGTCACAGAGAGCTAGATAACATACAGGTTGTATGTTTTTTGGTACCATTAATCCAATAGTGACTTGAATAGCACCAAAATGAATGAAGTTCATATCTTGACGACTTCGGATATACTCTATTTCTTCAGGAGGGAAGATAGACAACATTTTGGTCTGGAATGTTTGTGTTGGATCATATTCTAAGGTTAGCTCTACTAATCTCATACGAGGTATAACAATAGGCTTGAAAGTAGATTTAGACAAGAAATTATTTAACATACTAGGATTATATGTACTTTTCTTATACACACTACTAGGCTTTAACTTAGGAGGTGTATATGTACTTACTTGTCTAGACAAAGTCTTTTCATCTGTATATGTATTGCTCTGTATATGTTTTTCTGCGTATCAAAAAGGATCTTTTCCAAATGAGAGTATATGTAACTTTGAAACAATGAATTATACTCACCAACAACTTACCCTTCCTATTCATGGGAACTCGTCGTCCTGAAGAAAAAATAAAGAAGGTATCAGATTTTTAGATTGCAAGATAAAGAATTTTGGCCCTGATGAGCAATTTTATAGGCGATGGCGGTAATGCACTGGCAATTGCAATAGATAATAGGCGATTACTGCCTAAAAATATCAATTGTGGCAAAACACTTTCACTTGCGGTAAAGCACAATCAATCGCGGTCTAGATCGGTCAATTACAGGTTGGATCTGTTGATTGTAGTACAATTCTTCTAATTGCAGTACTAGTGGATTAATTACGACAAACTGTAGAAAAGACAGAGACCCAGAAGATGATAGAAAAGAAATGTGGAAACCTAAAATCAATTGCGGTATTAAACCAGTCAATTGCGGCACAATTTTGTCAAGTGTGGCAAAATACCAGCAATTGTGAAATAACACAGATATCAAAAAAAATACAAATTTTTAGATTTGCGACCGTACGGCCGTGGTTGATCAATTCTATTTGTCATCTGCAAGAGATAATTGGGTTGTTGATTCATGTCGGGTTCACCAAAATGTACGCCTCATTTTTCATGATCCATGATTCCCAAGCTTTCCAAAGGCAAGGGTTAGTAGAAAAGGTTTTACAAATGATATAAATCAAGCACACAAAAACTACTAAAATGAATAACTTGAAACATAACCAATAAAATGTACAAACAAAGAAAGGAAAACAAATGAATGTAAACCCCAAAGTGCTTGAAGCTTCTATTGTCTCTCCCTACTCCTTCTGAAATTTTGTTCTTGATGCTCAGTATTGGTGTGGGCAGAGTCTGTGACTTGAGAAGTGTCAAGAATTTGCTAATTAAAATGAGTGTGTGATCGCAAGATGGCTTGAATGCTAGAACCAAATTGACATAGTAATGGCGCACGAGAGCTTGAAATATTGGATCCTTCAAATGGTTATGAAGAGTTTATTATATAGGAATTGAGGATGAAATGAACAGTTGAGATCAATCCCAGAGATAGGGAGATGAATGGTTGAGATTAAAAGGAACTAGAGAAGCCATCAGTATACTCCACCTCTTCAATTGGTAAAGAGGAGATAGAGTTTGGTTGACTGAAGAGCTAATTGTGAGTTACCTTTTAGAACTGAAGAGGTGGGTGGAGTTACCCATGTGAACTAGAGAGGTGAGTGAAGTTACTCTTGTGGACTGATTGGATTTATCTCTTTGAAGATACATGAATATTTAATTCATTTATTTTAATTAAAGTTTTCAACATGTGAGATAATTGAATTCTTTTTTATTTAGAATTGTTTTATTTGATGAAATTAAATTAATTTAATTGAAATATATTTAATTGGAAGAACTTAATTAGTAAGTTTAAATATTTGAATTTAAACTATAGGAAATTGAATTTAATTAATTAATTAATGGTAATTAATCAATTAAAGGTTAATTAATTAAATAAAATTAATTATTTAATTAATTTTTGGAATTTGATTAGATGATTTGGGGAATGAGTTTTAGAGGAAAATAGATGATTAATTAATGATTAAAAAACCATTAATTAATAGATTAAAATTAGTGTTTTAATGTAAAGTCGCAAGCCTGTCCATTTTAAAGTGTCTACACTAAGTATCACCTATTTGTGGGTCATGATGTAGCGTGTGGATAAATTTTCTTAAGTGTATCCTAGATTTAGGATTGATGTTAAGCATTAAATATATTATTAATATATTTTGTTTTGGGTCCATCATACACGTTTGTTGTGGGTTGACAAATGTATGAACGGATACCTATATAATTAAAGGAAAACTTTTTTTTCGATTGAGTGAGTAGATGTGATGAAACTTTTAGTGTGAATCTGTGGAAGTGGTGTATGTGAGCACTAATATATGAGGTGGTAGATTCAAGATATATACAGATATTTTATACCGATAGCAGTAGATCAAGTTGTTGGTGATGTACTGGTGTTTATGGTTACAGAGATTAAAGGTTGAATTGTTCATGCATAGTCAGATGAAATTCAATGAGTTCATGTTTTGTTTTAATATCACTATTTTATAAGGGTAGTTATCCCAACTAGCAGTGAGTCGACTAGCAGTGAGCCATCCTGTAGTGAGCACAACTGGCAGTGAGCCTTTGTCCAAATCACCTTAACTAGTATCACCCTGACAAATGTTTTTATTTCATGAGAATTATCTTCTTTGTGGTTTTTCCTAATTTTGGTTTTCCACGTAAATATTGGCATTCTCTATGTCGATGTTCCTATGTTTTTATGTTTACATATTCTATGGATGTTTAAGTATTTAACCAATAGATCAAAAGTTGTTATTACTATTTTTTATTTATTTGCTGAGAGAGAAAATTATATCTGTTGTGTGGGAATAAATGATTCACCTCCCCTCTTATTTATTCATCATGTTCAAGAGTTTTTTCCTTGATCGAGTTTCCACGCAAAAATCTTGGTGTGATCTATTTTTTATGTGTTGTGGATCTATTCTTGCATGTTTATTTATAAGATTTGAATTTAAGGTTTAAGTTTTGTAAGTTTCATGATTTTTTGGGACAACTAATTCACCCNCCCCCCCCCCCCTCTCTCAATTTTCTATATTTTTATCGTCCACGTCTTCTGAGCATCCATCTTCCTTGCATGTCTATTCACACTTGTCTGCCATAAAATAAAGGGGTGAATTTTTGGTGGGTAACTAGGAAGATGTAGCCAATCTCCTTTATCAATTTTGAAACCTCATCTTGGCACTACATATTGAAGAATGGCATCGAGGCCCTTCCTCCACTCCTCCCTCACAAACCTATTGACCACCCTTTTCACTTCATCTATCTCACTGAATTCAAGACCCCATGCATAGAAGATGGAGATGTATGTATTGTAATGGAACTTTTATTTTGCAATCAAATTATCAATGTCCAATAAACCATCCAATACCATGACCATGAAAAATGGATGATCAGTCATGAAGACATGCTTTAGAAGCTTTGTGGAAATTCTGCCCCAAAAGGCCATTTGTTGATTGGAAGCCATGAGGCTGAAATTGGCCTCCATCTTCCAAAGTTATTCTTCACACATCACCACAAAACCAAATGAAAAATAAACTTCTCTTACCATGACTTTTATATGTTGTTCCCAGGCAAAGTGAACATTTACTTACCGACTATCAATCTTGGTAAATCTCTGCCAATGTTCCTTTGCATTCACTGTGTTTCACCTTGACACATACATCATTGTCCTTTGTTGATAACCAGCCCAAATATACTACCAAACAAGTGTTTCATCAACACACTTCAACCACCTAGTCATATCAACTTTCGCATCATAATTCAACAGGGTGTTACTACACCAACTTGACATTATTCTTGGATCATATCGACTGCCACCTTGGAAAGGGAATCTACCAAGGTGTTTTCCTCCCTATAAATATGAGATAACTTTAAATTATAGAAGTTCATCATTTTGTTCTAGATGATAGAAATAATTTTTTCAATTTTCTAGACATAAGATTTTCTAGTAGCGATAGAATTTACTCTAATCTATCAATCTCCCTCCAAATGTAACTGTTCCACCTAGATCCTCTATGCCATCTGAATAGCCAAAAGTTTTACTTTCTATTATACTTCATTGTTAGTGACATCCTCCAATTTTTTAGATTTTATGGCCAAGATATTTTCCATGGGATCTCTTACCACACATCCAATCCCTGGTGGCCCCAAAATCCCTTTACAGGCCCCATCAAAATTGGATTTCACCCATCCTTTGGCAGATTTTTCCCACCTCACTTCATCTCTTTTTTTTTAGGTAGGATCAACCCTAGACATCCCATTAATGGCCTTTTTAGAATATTGTTGTCTTGTTTATCAACATAAATAGATTATAGAGAATTATTTGATCATAGCTTTGTCACTAGGAGGAACATTATTTCCATTTCTTCCAAAAGAATTTCTATTTCAAAATTTTCATTTTCTAAAGTCAAAGAAATGTAGATGGTTTTACATACTTCTAAAAATACTAATAGAATAAATAAATAAATCCTTTTTAAATTAGCCTCACGAAATATACTTGCTTGAATGCGGCAACTTGATTTTATGATTATGTTGAAGCTACATGATGATATGACCTACAAACAATATTAGTATAACCTAACTAACTCTGATGAATTGTCTTTAAAATAATAAAAAGACAGACCACATGCATTGCGAAAGTGATCTTGTGTATATGTTGATTGGGCATAAAGAGGTTTCCCATCACATTATATGTAACTTCTAGTATCACCTATAGACATTATTAGTATAACCTAACCTAATATAATACCATGATTTAAATTAGGATCTTAAAAGACTAATCACTAAAAATAAATATATAAAATAAATAAAATGAGAATCATACAAGTATGGATCTTACACATTAGACAAGATATACATGAGGAAAACCCTTTCGGATAAAAAATCTCACATAGTGGCACTTAATTAAAATACTTACAAAAATATACTAAACTTGGGGAAACTCATCTGCATACGTCCACTTGACCAATAACCCTTCATGTGCATAGTGATATAATTCACTATAAGTCTTCAAACTCTTACACTCTCAAATGAGAGGTAACCTCCTTAAATATAGGAGAATGGTGGAAAAGCATCTTAAGGAGTATTGGTCACACCTATTCATAGTCCATGAACCATTCATAAATCTAATATTTATTAGACCATAATTATTTATAAGGAGATGTGCTTTATAAAAAATATATAATTATAAGTTTTATAACCTTATATTATAAAAATGTATGAATGTTATAAGGTATGACCCCTAAATTTTGTTCTTAGGAGAACTAATAGATCCAATTTCTTCAACCAAAACTAAAAACTACCAAGTGTACACACTAGATCATCCCAATTATCAGAGAGCTCTATCTATCTTACTATAAAAAAATTTAAAAAAATTATTGATTGCAATCAATTTCATTCCAACTTCAAAATTTGTCTCTACTACTCAAATGTTCAGTGCACAAGTGAGAACTAAGATTGATAAAACTACATTGACACTCTATGATATTTCATCGGCTTAGGCCTTAATAAAGAAGTTATAACTCATAAAATGAGGTTTTCCTTTCTATAAGACTAGATAATATAAAAGTTACCACTACTGATGCAAACCAATAATTGAGAACCCTCAATGGGTGATAATTGTTGCAACTGATAAACAAATTTCGGCCAACAAAATGACTTTTACAAGAAATTCCAACAAGTTAAACTATTTTAAAAAACAACAATATTTTGATAATTTTTTCTTTTTATTCAAATATAACATTTTTTAAATGTCTACAATCTATAAGAAGCTACAAGAAAAGATATTCTTCAAACTAGCATCCACAACATCAAACTCTAACTATAAATATTCAAGATACAAGAAAACATAAACTAATTTGTAATGATTCAGTCTAAATTTATTCCCCGTGCCCTTTTATAAATACATCTTAAATGAAATTATCTATCTATGTGGCATAGGCTTCTTCTCTTCATTCATTTTGGTGCAATCTAAATTGTTCATCTTCAAATCCCTTTATCATTTTCCCCAATCCATGTATTGAATAGTGTCCTTTTGATTTCTGATTTTCTCTAATTTTTATTCCTTTTGGGTGTTAAAAAATCTTAGGAAAGTATCCTCTTCAGTTTTCAACTTTGTGGAAATGTAGCTCCCTAGCATTCACTTCACCTTCCACTTCCTCCAATTCTTAGCACTTGGGACATAACATCTCCCCAAAATGGGTGTCAAATTTTGGGCATGATGCAACATTAAATAACCAACTCCCAAGCCTTGATGTTGCAATTTGGTCTCCTCTAATTTGATGAAATTATTTCAAATTTGGAATCATTTAACATATGATAGTTGAATTTGGAACCATTTAACCTAATACAAGGACTACACAGATCATGCCTCTCGCTCCCACCGCTACCTCCCGCGTGGGAGATTCAAACTTTGTGGTTTCCCGCTTGGCACCGTTTGGGTTTGGGGAGAATGCTTCTGTGCCTACAGTTTCTGTTGTGCAGGGGACTCCAGCTGGTGCTGCTACTGCTGCTTCCCACTCATTGGGAGATGATGGTCTGCCGGTTGGCTGTGGTGGGGGAGGGCAATCGGTGGTGTGCCCTCTGCCTTCTGTGGTTGGGGCCTGTGGTAATGTTGGCCCTGTATCCTACGCTGATGTTGCTTCTTTTGAAGCTAATATCAACGTGACTTCTTCCTTTTATCTTCCTCTTCCTAGGAGGGGTGATCGTCAATCCAGATCTGTTACACCTGTCACTATAAGTAACCCGTGGTGGTTAATCTAGAAACAGATATAGTTGATGAGATTTTTAATCATGCAGAGGACTATTCCTCTTTTGCTGCTATTTTTAGATTCAGGGTTTTTGGCCCTCTCTTTTTGGTTTACATGCATGGATGTCCAAATTTTGGGAGCCTTTTTTGGCTGAATCTTTTCAAATATACCCTATGGCAAGGGGTTTTTTATAGTGAAATTTGACAATGTTGATGATCGGGATACTATTTTGCGTAGTTCCTTCACCTAGGATGATCTTTATCCTTTGATGGCCAAACCCTAGCATAAGGATTTTGATCCTTCTACTGAATCTTTTAGTAAAATTCCTTTATGGGTTCGGCTTCTGAATCTTCCCCTGCATCTTTGGATAGAATCTATCTTGGAAGCTATTGGCGAGGCCATTGGGGATTGTCAGATGGTTGATTCGGGTTCTTCTAACATCTTTCATCCGACATATGCTCGTATCCTTGTGGAGTTTGATGTCTCTGAGGGTCTCCCTAAGATGCTGACATTGGCTTCTCCTCGGGGCTCTTGGACCCAAACCCTTGATTATGAGTGAATCCCATTCAGATGCAAAAAGTGTCACAAGACTGGCCATATTGCTGCTAGGTGTTTGTCAGATAGATTAAATTCAAAGAAAACAGCCTCTTGTTGGGTGGGTGCTAAAGACCATCATTATTCAGTTTAGAAAGTCTCTAAGGATGAGGGTTTGGATGACAGTCCACCTTAGGATTTTTCTGCTACTAAAGCTAATGTCAATATTATGGATGCTACTCCGAAGAAAAATGCAGAAAAGAAATGGCTCAAGAGACTCTCTCAAGACCATAAGTACAATCAGTCCCCCCCTATGAGAGAGGGATGAGACACCAAAGTCCCCCCAGAATGAAGAAACTCCTATCACAATGGTAGATGCCTGATGTAGAATCCAAAAGGAGATCCTGAAGCAGCAAATGATATTCCTCCCCTTGGGAAGAAATGAATCCAAAGGACGATGTCAAAGAAACCCTGTGAAGAGTGATGAACCAATCTACCTCAGGATGTGTGCCATGATCGGATGCTGAAGAATCTCTTTGTCTAAACTGAAACAAATGATGCCAAATCCAAACTAATGTGGAGAATCCTGAAATGCAACCGCATAATGCATGGATAGGTGGGAAAATAGTGATAACCTAACTGTCAAGGTAGAGGAGATGAATTTCCTCAAAATAATCCTCTAAATCTGTAGTATAAGACTCAACAAACAAGAAAGATATGTCTGCAACATAAGAGTCCAAACTAGCTATGTCTGGAAGATGTATGATTTTCTGCTGCACAAAATCAGGAGCATTAGGAGATGTTGATAAAGTCTCAATCTGAAGAGTGGGAACTGTGAGACAAGCCTCTGATCCATCGGAACATGTAAGGGTGTCTAAATACTCAAGCTCCTTTAAAGTATCATGATAAAAGGGTGTATTCTCTCTCCAAGAAATGGGTATGAGACAATCTGAAGCAGGATCCTCTGGGAATGGAGAGAGATTAGGATCTCCATAGATCTCCCAAAGACGTGTCCAAAGTGGGTGAGGACAATCAATGTCCGATATAGCCAACATAGTGTCATGATCAACACTAGACACTATAAGTCCTACTATGTGATCTCTAATAATATCCCATGCTAATTTTCCCTCTAAAGTGGCTAGTTCAGGTATGAGATCATACAAATAAGGAAAAATATTAAGCCACCTACAATGTGTAAGTATACCCTTTTCCCATGACTCATAATTACCCCATTCCAAAATAACAACTAAAGGGTGAGAAGAAAAACCCATGATAACTCTGAAAAACAAACTGAGAAATCTGACCTTACTGCATTTTGATCAAAACCTGGTGCAAGGAGGAGGGAAACAAAATATGCAACTTTGACACTAAAAAAAGGTACCCAAATGGCCAAATATGCATACAATACCAGCATCATCATCTCCGGCTCAGAAAGAGCTTTCTGACGATATTTTGTTTTTCAAAAACGGACGTCGTATGCAAAAGATATGCCAAAACACTGAAGGCTGCCTTTTTGAAGAAGTGTCAAAAACTGTGTGACAATTTTGTGGACGTCAATTTTAAGCCCGAACGTCGACCTGCAAATGATGACATCAATGCCTGCACATTCATACCTTTCCAAAAGGTACGCACCTTTTCTTTCAAAGTTTTTCTTAAAAAAACTTTACAAAAGCTTTTTAGACACTTTAGAAAAAAGTGTATTTTTTTATTTTTTGAAAAAAACTTTGTAAAAAAAACAAAATTTGTTTTTTTCTATTTTTTTTATTTTTCACCTCAAAATTTGAGCCGTACGGCCTGGGAGAGAGAAAAAAATTTCATAGGCTACTGTGGCAAAAAATGCTAAAATTTATATGAAAATTAACTCTCCCAGGCCTTCTGAGCACAATGGTGGTGTCTGTTTTAGCTCAAAGTGCTCCAGAAAAAAGTGTCTCTTCTAGAATGAAGAAGAAACCCTAAAAAAACTATAGTTTTTGCCCTCGAATCACAGCTTCACAAACCCCAGACCAGGCAGCAGCAGTGTGGCTATGATACCATGTTAGATTAGGTAGAATCCTAATCTCCCAAGAACACCTGCATGCATAACCCTGTCACATGGAAGAAGCAAAGAACAGAAAGTGAGAAAAATCTAAGGAGGCCAAAAAGCCAGAGGCATCATATGCACATTCAAAAGAAACAACCTTCTTTTATAAACAATGTATTACAATATGATTCAATGTGTTATGAAATACAAAGAGGTGAATCCTTAAAAAGGAATCATGAAACCCTAAGGTTGGGTTAAGCAACTAGAGTGAATAGGTGAGTTAGTAATTAGATCAAAAATAATTTAATTAATAACCCAAAAGGACTATTACTCTAACACCCCCCTTAAGATAAGCTTAGGGAGAACCAAAAGCCTAGGAGCAACTGCAGAAAGAAAGAAAGAAGGGTCCCAGCAACAAAGGCCTGATCAGGTACCCAAGTACAAGAAATCTCTATAAAGCAGGGAAATAGAGAAAACCTAGTGGGAAAAATGCTACCCCAAAAAGAGATGAACTAGATGAAGGAAACAGAACCTCCAATCTAGGAAAAAAGTCCCAAAGAAAGGGACAAGAAAGAGCATGTAGCATCTCCGAAGCATGAAGTTGAAAACACTGTCAGAAGTAACTGCTAGAACCCCACTAAAATAGTGCATGACCAGGTAGAGAAGACAAAGTCTGAAGAGCTGATCAATCTAAGAGGTGACCTCCAAAAGTAGGAATGAACGAGTGTCTATATAGTAGATGATCCATCTCACTGAAATGCATAGGTGCCTAGCCACTACATCCGCCTAGTACATAGGAACAAGAACTAAATACGTAGATCACTCAATCGAACCAAGGAAGCAATAGTACCAACGGTGAACCCCCCCATAATGCTGAACAAGGAGAGGGGTGACAGGAACACTGAAATGCAATGCTAGAAACAACTGCAAGAAGGAGTAGGAACACCAATAGTGTAATAGAAGTACAAGCATGGGATAAAGGGTGGTGTCATGGACACACAGCATAGGCTAATATCATGGAAGGTACACTCACTTGACAAAGGTGGATGAGCACATAAGGCAAAACATCATAACCCCCCATGGCACTTTATAACTGAGTGCGAGTACAAACAAACACAAGGTGTACAAGATCCTAGATATGTAACAGCAGGCACTTTATTTTAGTGTGTTTATAGAAAAAAATGCTACAGAAGAGAAGCATACAATGCTCAGAAAGTCAGAAAGAAGAGTGAGCCAGAAGAATAAAAGAAGAGATCCCAAGACCTGTAGAACCCAAGTGATCCGCCAGAGTTTGAAAGTGAAAAACTCAGAGGAGAAAGAACCTGGACAAAATCCAGATAAAAGACCCCTACCACTGAAAAACTCACTGAACCATCTTTTTGACGATATCTGGTTTACCAAAAAAGGGGTCCGGATGAGCAAGATATGACTCCCGAAAGGCAAGAACAAACATCAGAATTTGACAGACAAAAACACTATCAAAATAGAAGAACCCAAAACCCCAACCTCCATCATCGTAAAGATCTCAGAAAGAGATTTCCAGAGATATAAAGAAGTCAGAAAAAGACTTCTGTATGCTCCAAATAGAGCAAAAACAGCGAGGGAGGATCAAAAAGGCTCCAAAAGAAAGTTTTAAGCCCCTGGGGCCAAAAAACCCTAGCCCCTGGGCGCATGGTACGGGCAGGGGCTGGAGTGGAGCTCCTGGTCACACATGTGACCACTGTTGGCAGTAAAAGGGGCCCGCGGGGCTAAAAAACCCACCGAGCAGCGGTGCCGGCAGAGCGGAGCAGCGCCGGCGAGGTCAGGTGGCGATGGGCTGGTGGTGCGAGGCAAGTGACAGCAGGCGGTGGTGTAGGCGGCGGTGTAGGTGGAGGAGGGCAGCGGTGGCACTGCCAAATAAAGGGCCAACGGGAGGCGCAACCGGCAAGGGTCGGGTGCGAGCCAGGCCGCGGTGGTGCGGTGACGGCCGAAACCAAATAGCATTGGCAACATTTTTAAACGCATAAAAAATATTTAAAAAATATTTTTTTTTAATTTTTTTCTTGGTTCCCGTGCCCGTACAGTATTGGAAACCAAAAGAATTTTGCCTCAGAGCCACATTGTCCAAAATGGACAAGTTTTTATATGGATTCTGGGGTTTTTGGGTGCTCTAAGCTCAATGGAGATGTCCATTTGAGTCCAAAGTGACTAGAAACAAAGCCCGCCTCTAAATCCACATAAAAACTTTGGAAAAACCAAAAAAACCTCCAACTTCTGAAACACTTCAACAAAACACGAACAGCGAGCAGCAAGATGGCTCCAATACCATGTTAGATTAGGTAGAATCCTAATCTCCCAAGAACACCTGCATACATAACCTTGTCACATGGAAGAAGCAAAGAACAGAAAGCGAGAAAAATCTAAGGAGGCCAAAAAGCCAGAGGCATCATATGCACATTCAAAAGAAACAACCTTCTTTTATGAACAATGTATTACAATATGATTCAATGTGTTATGAAATACAAAAAGGTGAATCCTTAAAAAGGAATCACAAAACCCTAAAAAAGGAAACCCTAAGGTTGGCTTAAGCAACTAGAGTGAATAGGTGAGTTAGTAATTAGATCAAAAATGATTTAATTAGTAACCCAAAAGGACTATTACTCTAACACATGGCATATATCTAGTTACAATGTTATCTCCCAACCTACAACAAAACTCATACTCTCGACAATTATCCTCAACCCAATGACGAATATAGAAGATGTAATCTCAAAATTCACTATACCCACTTTCAAATATGAAAAAAGATATCACACATTTTACCCAATGTTATCTATCTTGGAAGACAACCTTTGGATTTGAAACACTTCTCCTCACAAAGATTCCACCATAAAAATCGCTCTCATACCATTTGATGTAGATTAACTATCAAAAACCTTAATGAGTCTCAATTGTTGCAGCTAATAAACAACTTCTAGCCAAAAATAAATAAATTTTGCAACAAATTCCAATGCAAAAAAATATTCAAAAATGAAATAAACAACTCTTCCATGCAAATTTTCTTCTTAATATATTCAAATACAATATTTTTTAAATGGCTCCAACCTGCAACATTGCAGGAAAATGCAATCTTCCCATTGGCTTCCACGACATAAAAATATAAGTACAAATATTTAATCTATATAAAAACATTGATGAATTTGCAACAATTCATTTTAAATTCATTCCTCGCCTCCATTTACATACACATTTTTCCTTTAACATTCCCCACCTATGTTCCATATGTTTCTTCTCTTCATTCAATTTAGTGCAATATGCATTGTTCCTCTTCCAATTCCTCTATTAGTTTTCCTAATCAAAGCATTGAGTATCATTCATTTTATTCTCATTTGTTCTTTTCCTTTCTTCTTGGGTGTTGAAAACTCCTAGGCAAGCCTCCTCTTTAAATTTTTATTTTTTGTAAATGTAACTCCGTGACATTTAGTTCCCCTTCCATTTTTCTACTTCCTCTAAGTATCAACCCCTAGGAAAGAGCATATCCTCAAAATGGCCATTTGAAATTAAATTTTTAGACTTTTGGCAATTCGTCTAAAATTTTCATGTTGATGTCACTAGGGTGAGAGGGGTGATAATTAAAGTGAATGCACAAACTATCAAAATGTCATTTCTAAAATTCCACAGAGGGTGACCCAATTGGAAAATGATTTTGATGAGTTGATTAACGCATTCCACAAATAACTGGAGAAAAAATCAGTGTTGTAGAAGCATAAGGGAAATAAAAAAGGGGTAAGCCGAGCCATTTTTCCAAAGCCATAGAAGACCACAGTGCTTTTATTGATGAAATTTTTTACCTATGAGGGGCAATATTGAAAAGTTTTGGGCACTGGCATGAGGCTTCTCACCCATTTAAGAAATGGAAATGTTGTTGGAATTATATTGAGATGATGTACTAAGAGGGGAGGGGTGAATCAGTACCTCTAAAAACTTTTCTTGGTTAGCCCATTAACCCTTGATTATCAGTTTGTAAAATATCTTATCTAACTGTTCAT
>MU228158.1:126336-162162 GCA_018584345.1 Thuja plicata | reverse complement strand
TCATTCATGACATCAATCATTTTTACCATTTGAGTTTCTTGACCAATTTGCAGCATCTTGATTTGATCTGTCAGATGTAGATTAATCTCTTTCATACTTGTAATTTCTTCAACTGATGCGTCTGAAGTTTTGCTCAATGATGATTTTGTTGTTTCAAAGTACTCTTGTATTTCCATTTCTTTGTAGTCTTTCTCATTCAGCCTGGTTTCCATAATCTTTCTTTCATCAAGAAGTTGTCTTAGCTTTATTTTTGCCTCTTTGTACTGCTCATAGTTTATTTGCATCTGTAACTGCTCATTCTCAATAGTCATGTCCAGTGTGAACTTGTCCATTGCTCCGATATTTTCTCTCAAGTCTTTAAGCTTTTCAAGAGAGAGACTTAGCTCTTATACCAATTGTTGGAATTATATTGAGATGATGTACTGAGAGGGTAGGGGTGAATCAGTACCTCTAAAAAAATTTCTTGGTTAGCCCATTAACCCTTGATTATCAGTTTGTAAAATATCTTATCTAACTATTCATCTTTCTTTATGTATATGCAATCATATCATATATTATTTTTGTATGTAACCATAACAGAAACATTCATGAAAATAGATAACACATGACACAAGATATGATATCACAGAAAACTCCCGTTAAGGGAGTAAAAACTACAGTGGGGATTGTTACCCACAAAACTTCACTATCTGCAGATAAGAAGGGACCGGTTAAGGCTTACAATTAGTCACTTCTAATGACCTGCCATGTTAGGAGTATTACAATGGAGACCTATTAAGATCTACTTCATTTGAAGTTTTTGCAACACTGTTAAGTGTGCACTCTGTTAAGAGATTTGGAAAGAACGGTTAAGTCCACCTTCTACAAAAGGAGTTTAGATGTGATGCACTTGTTAGAATGCAACTACATAATTCTTTGATCTGATGATAAATGCAATCTTCAATTGCTTATAATAGATCCTATAAATCTTCATACATATTAGTAATCATCCTCCATGATTGAATAATACCTTTCTCTACTTATCGGTAGCCTCTGTGTGTTCTTGATAACTGATGTATTATGTTTCTGACCTTTGCATGAATTCTGCCTATTGCTCCTTAGATGCTCATAGCAGCTATTAAGAATGTGAATTCATGTACTCATAATTGAGTTTGAACATCTATTTATACTAAATTAGACTCAGTTCTTGATTCATGCATCGCAAGTTAACTCTAGATCCAAGGTTTACAACTTGACCTTGATCTTTAGTTAGATAAGTTTTAAATCCATTAGAATGCATTAAAATATTTACATAAAGCCTGCTTGACCCTCAAGTTATGATTTAAAACAAATAAAAACTCTATAAATAGAATTACATTGCTTTATCCATCGTGTAAAAATCAGATCCACAATTTGCGGGTTCTTGAACTGACTGTCAGTTCTGACGGTCGGTTTTCTTGGTCGTCGGTGTTCCTTTCTTGAACTTGTCGTCGGGTATGTCTTTTTTGTTCCTGTCGGGTTAGATCTAAAAACTGTGTCATCGGTGATGTTTGTGGTCGCCGGTGATGCTTGTGGTCGTTGGTGATGCTTGTGGTCATCGGTGATGCTTGACACTTTTGTACTTAGCATTTTTCATAACCTTTATGTTCTGTCGGGTATGCTTGTTGTTCGTCGGTAATGCTTTAGTTTGCCGGTGATCTCTGTCAATGTTTTTCACTAAGTGCACTAATGGAAAAATAATGTCATCAAATGCCAAACCAAAGGTAAGGGTCAATCTCCATGCGTTCTTGTTTTACCAAATCACAAATATGATATCTAGGGTTAGGAGTGGGAGTATTCCAATTAGTCATCACAGTTTTATTAATTTGATTATAGAGAAGCACTTTCTTAAAAAGGAGTCCAAAAAATAGGGTTGTTTAAAATTCCTCATGGGACATACTAAACAAGGTAAGAATAACAAAGATCTAGAACCAAAAAGAGTGAAATTTGAGTTAGGAGAGTCGTCCAGGGAAACTAGGAGTAGTTGTAAAAAGTATGCTTCAGAGAAAATAGAAACTAAGTCTAGTCTCGTAGACTCTTCTTCTACATGAATTATTAATGGAGTTAACCCTGGGGAACATAATTTCACTCAGGAATTCCCTAAAAAGGTTTTGATCCAGTCATCTAAGCCTATTCATGGACAAGCCTTATTCCTAGAAATATCCCTACTCCAAATACTATTGGCAGTGGGCCAACATCCCTCGTAGGGATTCATAACATAGTTTAATAGCCTTCACAGCAAACAATCTCCCACTTTGACATTGATCCTGTAGAAACACCGTCGCCCCTCTAGCTCCCACTGGATTGATGTACCTAAACTTGATTTTTTTTATTTCCACTAGTATCGTGTTCAAAGACCAACAAAAACCTAGTAGGAAATCAATTATTATCTTGGTCAACATATGTGCAGGATTTTGGCTAGTGTGTATCTTCTTCACCTTCAAATGTTCATCCTCTAAAACTGAGTGTATGAAATGGTACCAAATTTGTATGTGTTTGGTCTTAGAGTGAAGGGAAAAAATATTTGCTAGATGAATCACACTCTAACTATTATTATACAACTTTCTATGCTCTTGTGTCTTGCCCAATTCCTCCATAAACTTGTGTAACCAAATAATCTCCTTACTAGCCTCTGTAGAAGCAACATATTATGTTTTTTTTGTTGAAAGTGCTACAACCTTTTACAATCTGGAGATCCAACTGACTTTTGTGCCACCTACGATAAAAACATACCCTATAGTGCTCCTCCTTCCAACAATATCCCCTACTAAATTTGAATTAATATAACCTTGTAAAGTGGAATGAAAGCCTCCAAAACATAAGGACTGATTTGTGCCTCTCAAATACTTGAGAATCCACTTTACTGCATTTTGATACTCTTTTCTAGGATTTTTCATATACTTGCCCACAACTCCCATTGCATGTGCAATATCAAGCCTTATACTCACAATGGCGTACATCAAGCTATCTGCAACTGCATAAGAGTATGGAAACTTAGACATATACTCCATCTCCTCTAGAAAACCACCATCTAAAGAACTCGAAGGCCCTCTGTTTATTAAGTAAATAGTAGTATACATAGCATCTTCCCAAAACTGCAATGGCAATCTTGCATGCAATCTCATACTTCTTGCACGCTCCATGATATTTGTGTTCATCCTTTCAAACGCACCATTTTCTTGTGGGGTTCTAAGAATTGTCTTTTGTCTATGAATCCCATGATATGAACAGTAATTGTCAAACTCTTTGCTGCAGTATTCACCTCCATTATCTGATCTGAGACACTTCAACTTATTTCTTGTCTCATTTTGAACCAAGGCTTTCCATTACTTAAAGATTTCAAATACATCAGATTTTCTAGGAATGAAATAGACCCAAGTTTTCGTAGTTGCATCATCAATAAAAGTAACACAACAATAAGATCCACCTGGATATGATACCTGAGTCGGTCCCCATACATCTGAGTGTACAATCTCTAACTTTTCATTCTTCCTTTCCTTCCCAACTCTAAGAAATCAGACTCTATTTTATTATCCATAAACACAATTTTCACAAAAATCCAAATAAACTAGTTGTTTCAAACCTGGAAATAAATTCTTAGAATGGAGAAGCTTCATCCCCTTCTGACTCATGTGACCAAGTCGATTGTGCCATAGAGTTGTATCCATTCCTATGGAAGCTCGGGAAATATAATAATCAGTATTACCAGTACATAAATACAATGTACCTAACTTTTCCCTTTTTCTATTATTAATGAGCCTTTAGTAACCTTCCATGAATCGTCTATGAATGTGACTATGAAAGCTTCACTTCCTAGTTGTCATGTTCATATTAAACTTCTTCTCAAATTAGGAACATGTCTTGCCTCTTTCTGCAAACATTGATTACCATTCGGCAATTTTTTCTATATATTTCCCTTTTCCAACAATTTTGCATGGTTCAGCATCACCTAAATAAACTTGTCCAAAATCACATTTAACATAGTCTAGAAAATATTTTCTATGGGGTGTGGCATGAAAAGAAGCCCCAAAATCTAACACCCAAGAATCAATAATATTATCCAAAGAAAGAATCAAAGAGTCTTGTAACACATCACCTACTACATTTCTTCCTTATTATTATTTTTTTGTCCATCCCCTTATTTTCCCTTTCAAGACCAACACTCTTTCTTCATATGTCCTTTCTTTCCACAATGCCAACACTCTACATTTACCCTAGATTTGAATCTGCCCTTTTTGGATTTCCTATGATTACCTAGGATCTTTCCTTTTTCCCTCTGTTGTCCCTTGTTCTCAATAGTCAAAGCATTACCTAATGTCTCACCTGTGCTTTTGCATTGCAGTTCCTCGCTAAGGATAACACCAACAACATCATCAAAAATTGAAGTGTTTGAACTAGAGACAGAGTTACTTATAGCCATGACCAATCCATTCTAGCTTTCAGACAATGAGCATAAAATCAAAAGAGCCCTAACCTCATCATCAAAATTTACTTTTACAGAACTTAGCTCACTAGTGACTATGCTAAACTCATTCAAATGATCACTAACAGACCCACATTTTGGCATCTTCATATTAAATAAATGTTTCATAAGAAATTCATTATTTGAGGTTGAGTGTTTCTCATACAGTTTGACTAATGCCTTCATTAGATCCTTCGTTGTTGTTTAATTTTCTATATTGAAAGCCACCATCAATGTCAGGCACAGTCGTATTTCTCCTAGTGTCTTCCCATCAAGAACTTCTCATTGTTCATCTGACATAGTCACCGACTTCTTTGCTTTTCCACCCAACAGTAAGTAAAGATCATTCTGATATAGATAATTTATCATTTGCATCTTCCATAGTTGATAGTTTTTTCCATTGAACTTATCAACCTTAAGCATGCCTTCCTTTGGCATTGATCCCACTCAAATCGGAGATTTACAGCCAAATCATTGAAATATACACCACTCTGATACCATTTGTTAGGGTTTAGGCATATATGAGAAATAAACAATATTAAGATAAAGCATAATAGAGAAGACAAAAAAACAAAAATAACACAGAGATTTAACGTGGTTCACCCAATATGGGATACATCAACTAGAGAAATAGTCGTCCACTAATTTTATTATCCAACGAAGAGCAAATTACAATATGATAATTTTACATTACACTGCCACTTATTATATGCCTTTTAGGCAGTTTACCAATATCGATTTTCAAAGGTCGATTAACAAATTAACCTAAAAAATGTGTGACAAGTTATATGTGACGAGTGTACAGTATTTGCATGATCAGTTGCCACATTCCAACAGGGCTAAGCCTCGTCGATAATGGTACCCTAACAATATAATTATCAGTGGATACTAGTGCATACCAACTATGATACCACAAGGATAAGGGGTTTGTAAATGTTCATACAACTAGGGCAAGGAACAAAAAAAATTGTCAAGGGAATACAATAGGTCAAATTCTATGTCGTTCTTTGTCTCTTAAGCTTCCTTAATCAATTGGAAATATGTGTTTTGTCCTTGGAGGTTAATATTGAAAATTCTCCTACAAAAATCTCAAAAGGAACACCCAAAAAATACTTTTTCCCAACTTTCCACATTTTCCAAATATACAATAAATCTATAAACCTCAGAACCCCAATTTGGTGACATGTACAAAACCTCATAGCTTGCAAATATCTTCATTCATTTTCTACAAATTCATAGAATCGACTTTACACTAGATATACTCATATAAGGGTTATACCAACCACAATCATGACTCGAATACCATATGATAACAAATTTGCATCCATGTGACTATTTTCACATATTCCAATGAGAAAACTTCATGCAAAAAAATGCAAATCTATATAAAAAAGAACAAACAACATAAAATCAAGAAGACACGAGATATACATTGGAAAAACCATCAAGAGGGAAAAATTCAACCTCCAAAAGTATTTATTCCCAATGTATTATTGAACAATAAATATTACAATATATCTATAGAGTATCAATGACTACCTTCTAAGTATCAAGCTCTCTAGATGCACTTTGTATGAAAAATAAAATGACAATCATGTAACCACACTCAATCCATGCTTCAAACCCTCACATGTGCAACATACAAGAGATGCTAACCTCAAACTAGCCACTTAAATAACTACTCATGTTCTTGCTTTTAAAGACATAAGCTTGCACAAAATCCAAGTGGTATTACATACACCTTGGACTAATACCAAGAGCTTACAAAATCATTTCCCGCACTTCATTTTTTGTTCTAAATTTTTTCAATGTTACATACAACACATAAAGTGACCCCAAGAATGCCAAACCCATGTTATGCGCATATTTCTAGATCCCTTAGGTGAACCACAAATAATTTTGTATTACATTATAATGTCATGCAGGGAATATAGCACACCCTTTCCTATCAAAAAGGACAAAGTACTTGAGACTTAATTGGCAATGTCATTGTTCTTTATTGGTTTACATCATTTACATCAAATTATTAGAATTTCAGGATAGATAATTATAAGAAAAAATTTATCTTACTAAAACTAAATTAGTTATCCTTTTTTTTTGTTTATCATAGCGTACCATATGTTGAGGTCAAACATGAGAGAAAAGAAAAAGAATGTAATTCAACATTTAAGATTTTTTTTAAGCTTACATCACAATGTTATTCATTAAGGCATATTTTCTAATGACAAGTAATCCCATGTGGGCAATTACTTTTGTTATGCATTTGAAGATATATAGACACAACTAATGAAAATGACTTTAATGCTTAGTTACCTCCAGCTATCTCTCTTACATTTAGCATTTTTACTTTCATTTCTTAGTTTTGTTATCTTTCAATGTTCCTAGTTGGCATAAGGATGATACAAATATATATTTGGTGTTGCATGTTGACATAAGTGGCTTTGAACATGTGTTGTGTTGTTCATATCATCTATTCCTTTTGTATGATGTGATTTCTACTTCAGACTTTTGTATATGAATTTATGTTGTGATCATATTTTTCTTATTCTTCCATGTACATTGTGCGCCCTTACCATTTAGCTTTTATTTATGTCATATTTATTATGCATATCTTGTTCTCATTTCACCCTCTATTATTCTTCATGCTTGCTTGTTTTTCCTAGTTGGGGGAATATTTTATATTTTTGCATGTCTTCTTTGTTTCGTATGTTTTATGTCCATCACTTGTATTTTTTCATATGTTTTGTTATGTTCCTATGTTACATGATTTATGATGGTCTTATGCTTCTTATTTTTCCATGATTATGATATCCCTATACCGTGTTCATTACACTTATTATGTTTACCTTTATTAGGACCAAACATTTTTATTTTCATATTATACAATGACACTCGATGTTTCTATATAGTTATCATGCTTGTGATATATGCTCAGATTGGTTACATTATGATCCTCATCATTCTACATTCCAACTCATTTTCATGTATCTTCATCATCCTTGGAAGGTGTACTTTAAGAAAAATTCAATAAATATTGTCTATGACATATTGAAATCGTATTCATAAAGGAATAATAAGGTCAGCAATGGCAATTATAAAGTTTAGATGTATATTCTTCTACTTGGGCATCCAAATGGAAGATGAAGAGTCACTCTTTAAATATTACATGCTAATGCATGTTGGTAGTCAACAATTTTTGCAAGTTATTTTATTGCATCTCGTTTTGAGATACCACAGTGGTGTTCCTATTCTAACTCATCTATAAGTTTGTGAGGAGATGCATAAGTTGTTTTGTAGGTTGTTGAAGTAGTAAAGTGCTAGTGAAATTCAAGAGAGAATTTGTGTTGATATAAACTTTATTAAAGGGATCAATACAAGCTTTGGATCTCTTTGGATGTGGAGTTTGTTCCTGCAAGGATTTCTCCTTGTAAATTATGTCATTTGTGTTTTATTGTTCTACTTGTTGTTTATTTTTTATTAAGGAAAACAGGTTTTGATGGGTTCCTAAAACCCTACAACTAAAAGAAAAGAGAACTAAAGCATATAAGCATTACAAAACATCCATCACAAAACAGGCAGTACTAGCAAAACAGTCTAAAATAGCAGAAAACTAGGAACACATATCCAATAAAGCCAAGAACAAAAACCAGGGGAGCCATTCAGGCAATGTCTCTGAGAATCTCCGTCGCCCATATCTCTAGCTCGGTCATTCTCCCAGCAGCTTCTCTGAGTTCGGCCAGCTCCTTGTCAGCTTCCTGGTCTGTCGTATGCTCTTAGCTTCATCTCCAGTACTCTTTGCATTTTCTTCTTCTGGAAGTTGATCCCTGTCTATGTGCATTTGTCTTTCCTCTTTGTTACCTTTTTGTTCTTGAAACTTGTCAATGATGACCTTAATGTTATCATTAGAGGCTTTTAGAATGTTGTAACTTTGCTCTGCAATTTTAACCATTGAAGCTTCAATGCTTTCAATTCTATTCTTCAGTTCAATCACTCTACTGTCCAGCTCTCTGTCCTCCGCTATATTTTTGTTGTTGTTGATTATGCTTTCTTTATCCATCCTATCCATCCTTCTTTTTATCTCATCTATTTCATAATAGGTCCATTTCGTTGTTCTATAACTGTCAATGGCGTTGTTTTTTGCATTATTCAGCACATCCATTTGAGGATCTTCCCTCGCACTGTCGTTGCATATCACCATAGCTGGATCAATGATTTCTTCCATCTGAATTCTGCCCTCTTTATTTTCCTTAACCAAGGTCCTTACCAGTTCTCTCTTTATGCCCATTTTGACAGAGACCGTGTCGAAATTTCTCCATACAACCTTTTTATTTTTACCTGTAATACTGCAGGTGTAATGGTCTTCTCCATACTCTGCAAAACTCTGGCTGTTATCATCCTCTTCATTCTCCTTCCCCTGACTCTCCTCTTTTTCAGCTCTCTCCTCTTGTGTTTCTTCCTGACTTGCCAGCATCTCCTCCTGGGTTTCCACTTTTACTCTTTTTGATCTCGTGACCCTCTTCCCCGACCTATCCTCCTCGTTCTAAGTCAGCATCTTGATTGTGATCTTCCTCTTTATTTCCTTCTTCCCCTTCTTCATTTTTCTTTCTTCTCCCAAACTCTCATTCCCCATTTTCATGCCTTCCTCATTTTCATTGTACTCCCTATCCGAAGATACCTCTATGTGATGTTTTATTATCTCTTGTTTAACTCTATTTTTTCTTTTCTTCGTCTGAAGAGGTTGTTCCTCCTCAGTCTTAGAGTGCATCTCTCTGCTGGCCTTTGTGTCAGAGGGGATGTAATCCTCCTCCGAACCTTCCTCTGAATTACCTTCCTCCATGTCTTTGATTTCCTTTCCCAGAGTGCGGGATTTGAAATACTCATAAATCAAAAGTAATAAGCCCTCATGGAAGGCCGGGTTGCTTATGTGTTTCTCCTTATAATCATTAATTTTTTCATTAATGGACGAATAAAGGTAGAAAGGGATGGAAACCTTGGCCCCATACCTGAAGTGGTTGAGAAGCATGAAATGGTGAGTGTTGATGTGGTCGAATTTGGTATCCAGTGAGATGTATTTGATTATTACCCTCAACACAAAGCGCCACAGGGGTTTGATGGAGCTCGGGTGGTAAAATGTGCCCTTCTTGACTAGAGCTCGCTTTTCGGCTTCATTTTTAACGAATTCCGTCAAAGCTTTGCTGGAAATTTTCCTGTCCCTATAGAATTTCTTCCCTATGATGGGAATGCCAGTTACTGCCGAAACAATTTCCTCAGTCACCATAAATGTAACCCCATCAATTTTCACCTTCCCTTCTTTCCAGCTATTTACCATCATCTTTGTAACAGAGGGTTTCCACCCATGAAGACGTTCAATGTAAGTGGTCACTTCACCCTTTTTCAAGATCTCCCAGACCTTTGATCTCCGGTGCCATTTTTCAGTTTCTCTCTCCAGCTCTCTCCTGTACCTTTCTCCCACCATTTCTGCAACTTCCCTGTTTCCTCTGTTTCTGGTGAAATTCTCACTTAGAGCCCTCTGTTTCGTAATGACATTGGTTTGGAGTTTCGAGAGCCTTCTTGTTGTTTGTTGTATTCACATAATAATCTATTTGGGTGATATCTAATAAATTAATTATTTAATTAAAAAATAACAATAAGATTTCATATACTCATTCATTAGAGTAGTTTCGCTTTGTTTTGTAACATTATGATTCATCTCTATGATTCTTAACATGTGTACATCTTAATGGTCTTATCTCTATGATTCTTATCATACATACATCTTATGATCTCATGCCTATGATCCTTTTGCAATTTATATCTTATGGTTCCATGTTAGTGACTGTGTTTATAAGCCTCATCATGCTTATGATTACACATTTTAATATCCTTGGAAAACCCACATATTTTACATTATACTTGTGCCCAGGTACCTAGCTTTTAAGGCTATTCTTGTCTTATCACAAACCGTCATCAAGGAAACACCAAGTAGCGCTTTGTTTTTTCATTATATTATACATCATGTTTTTCTGATTACATCTCCTTTCACAATTTATATATGTTTCTTGATGCTTTTACGTTATTTACATCTCTTATCATGATTTACAATTTTCTAGTCCCCTCCAATTCCTTGTTTCCTTTGTGTACAACTAATTGGATAATGAAACATATCTATCAATAGCATTCTTTTATAAATTAAAATTTTTACTTACAAGCTCTTAATCAAACCCCTATCTTTAGGGGAGTTTTAAAAATCTTTCAATATGATTGAGGTCTGATTGAAGTCCTTTAAAAATTTTAATAGTGGAAGCTTTAGCACTTTTTCGACAAGCAAAACCTTGTACCTTTCTCTTTTGGTTTTTTGACAATAGTTCATCATCAAGGAAGTTGTATTGTGCCTAATAAATATGTGATAGATGATATCTATTGCATACTATTTTTCTAATTTATAAAATCTTCGGTGTAGGTTACATTATGAGAAGAATTCATGAATGTATTTTGAACATATTTATAATCTTTGAATGTGCATATTGCTTAATATAAATGTTGATTACTTGTTTTAATTTAATATGAGCATGTCTAGTAATCTATGTAGACATTAGTGGTGACAAAATGTAATGAAGAATATTGTATACACATTTCCTTTTAGTATTATGTTTTGACTATGATTTCATTAAGAGTGTTCTAATGAAATAACTAGCCTACAAGTGACATATTCTTGTATGAATTTAGCTTGACTTCATCATACCCAAAGTCCACCCCCAAAGATTTGTCCAAACAAGTTATCAACAAAATCCATAGGTATAGTCATTGTGAATTGACCTAGCACATGTTTGCAATAAGAAAATGTCATATTGTTAAATATTTGCTCACTTATTTGAAAACCTATAAGAATCAACTAGGAATTCATCACATCTATACTTCAATTTGCCAAAAAAAAAAGAAATCGAACATTATTGTAAGAGAATCACATCTAAAAAGTTCATTGCATGCTTCTTGTTGCTCCTGAACCATAAAGTATTTCCAACTAAAGGCCTATCTAAGGAAAATATTGCCCTTCAATTCAACGACTTATTTTCCTAGACGCTATTAATTTTTACATATCAAAGATTAAAATGAACAACTTCAAATATTTCACCAATTTAGTCAAGCCACTTCAATTCAAACCCCCAATGTGCTACATCTGTAAAAATCAATACGCACCACCAGTTTGTATAAGTTCAAAATGATCATTTGTGCAAGCACCTGAAATTTCTATTGCGATAAATTCTAAACATACCCAACTTTTCCATAGTGACAAATTCTAAACATATCCAACTTCTCTTTCATGTAATCTAGCTAAGTCTCATTAATTATACATTTAGTTCAATTATTTGATATCGATCGATATCACTATAATATTAATTAATTTGTTCAAAACAATGGACCAATATTGTTTGTGAGATATTCTAGTGAGACCAAATTGCCTATAAGATTTATGAAGTTCTATGGTCTATAAGATAAGATTTATGAAACTCAACTTTGATGGAGCCTCGAATAGCAATTCTTAAATTGCAATCCCAAAGTTTATTTTGTGTAGTGGGAAACTATCTCTATTTGCTTGTTCACTACCAATAAGTTAGAATGGAATGTTAGTATAAGGTTATTTTTAAAAATGGATGTAAGAAGCTGACTATGAAGATAGATATTCAATGACCATTCAAGGCTTGCTAAAAGGTTTATTTAAGCTCTAACGCTAAGCTGATATTGGATGATACTTTATTATAAGTTTGCAGGGGTTTTGAAATCTCATTGTCATTGCATGAGATAAGTTATGTTGTCTCCTTGCTTTTATAGAGAGTAAGTTTGGCTACAAACTATGCAAAGTCATGGAAGGAATTACTTAACATCATGTAAGCCCTTTAATAACTTCAGTCTTCTTGAGTGAATAGCAATACAAACTATCAATGTACAATCAATTTTAGGATTTGGTCTAGCTGATACCGTGGAACACCGCCTTGTTTCTACAGCAATTATTCCTATTAAGTCGTTCACATTGTATATCATGATAGGAGTTACCTGTTCAAAATTGGCAGGCCATCGTCAATTGTTCGATGTCACTTCAGTTATAAATGTTGTCCCGGGCACAACTGTGATTGCCTCCACTGAGCATAGTTTGAGATCTATCCCTCGTTCATTTACAATTAAAAAAGGATCCAAAGCGTTTCAAACTATCTATAAGAGGCTACCTTCAATTGTTTGCAGTCACTTTAAATGTGTCCAGGGCACAAAGGTGTTTAGGACTTAACTCATCACTAGGAACTAACTCTTAACCTTCAATTGTTTGCAGTCACTTTAAATGTGTCCAGGGCACAAAGGTGTTTAGGACTAAACTTATCAATGGGAACTAACTCTTAAATGGGGCGCACAGAAGGACTTCGAACATCGGCAATTCATCTGCAGCCCCAGGACATCTTTCCACCTCGTGGAAGGAGTTCAAACTATCACCAGATCTCAGACCTGTAATCCTTTCAACTCATTATGTGCGCGGAAGGAGTTCAAACATTGGCAATTCATCTGCAGCTCCAGGTCATCTTTCCCCCTCGTGTTGGCGAAACTATCACCAGATCTCAGACTTGTAATCCTTTCAACTCATTATGCGTGAGGAAGGAGTTCAAACTTTTGCAATTCATCTGCAGCTCCATGACATCTTTCCACCTCGTGTTGGCAAAACTATCACCAGATCTCAGACCTGTAATCCTTTCAACTCATTATGCACATAATTGTGCATGAACCCTTCTCTTAACACGCACTAGAAAAGATTTTAGTGGTTAGTAAATCACTTAATCTCCCACAACCGGTCTGACGGTCTTTGTTCCTGGTGGACCATTTGAGTTGGCCTATTAATGAAAAACCTCCCCTCGGCTTCTTTTTTTTTGTCTATATCTGGTTATAGTTTTGATGTTGACTATTTATTGTTTTGTGGTCTTGAGTTGTTGGATTGTTCAGCTTCAAATTTTCCATCCTTAAGTTGCTAATTTTTGTTTGCTATCCTTGCATTTTTGGATTGTTCAACTTTGAACTTGCTATCATTACGTCCCTCTTTCAATAATAAGTGAGACCTTTTTAAATCATTCAAGGGCTCAATAGAAAACCTTAATTATCAGAAAAAACCTTTACATATTCTACTGACAGTTTGGTCAGGAGAAAAGCAAAATTATCTGATTGCCCTATACATTGAAATTTATTAGAGAAAATGAAA
The DNA here is from genome assembly GCA_018584345.1 of Thuja plicata. Lineage (NCBI taxonomy): Eukaryota > Viridiplantae > Streptophyta > Pinopsida > Cupressales > Cupressaceae > Thuja > Thuja plicata. The sequence goes on along the minus strand of MU228158.1, from coordinate 148,447 downwards.
ACATAGAAATCAAGACATGACCAGACTTCTGGAGCAATTAATGTGCATTGACATTCACAGCGAACATCAAATTATAAAAAAGATTACACTCAAAAAATATATATATATATATAAACACATCCATTACTTAGTATCGTGTGCAGCTATAACAACGAAATAAGAAAAAATATCATTGTAGGTACAGCCAACGCAAATAGAGAAGACTAACAAATAAAACATAAGCGATAAGTGACCACCGATAAGTGACCACCGACAAAAATGGCAATGTCTATAACTCAAAAACCTACGGGAGCCACCAAAGTGGGAATCAAGGCGCAAAAAAAAAGAAATAGTTAAAAAGTAAGATCGGAAATCAAAGACTGGAAATAACTTACGAATTGAGACTGAAAAAACTCATTGAGAATGAAAGACAGACGAAATTAAGTTAAATTAAGAATTAAACCCCAAAAACAAGATTTTCACGACATATACATCATTTCGTGATTACCCTTTTTGACCGTAGTCCTCTTTTGAAGATTTATAAAGGCAACATAAAATCCGAACCATACAAGTCCATCCCCCTAGTTATCATAGGCGGTCAGTTTGTAATGCATACCATTGAACCCATAAATGAAAGACCTCGTAAGATGCAAACAATTTCAATCTGCAACTCCTCCCCTCCCCAAAAAAAAATTTAGGTTTCAAATCCTTAATTTATATAGTTAATTACCAACCCATCTTAGATACATGTCATATTAAGTCTCCTCTGGAGGACAAATCCATGTCATCCCAGATCACAAAAACGAAACACAAAATGTTACCGCTCAAGCTTTCATAGACTATCCATCAAGTTAAAATTAAATGCGCTGAACAGACAATCTAGAGAGACAACTTTCAAAACCAAACCAATTTATATGAAAGTAACTTTGTATTATGATTATTTGTGTTATAACTATTTTAATGGAACAGAAATGCATATGCAAACATACATATGAAATATATGAGAATATGAAACTAATAAATGGTTTAAATTTAACAAGACCTTAATACAAAGCTCGAACATTTCAAAAACTGTCGTATATTTTCAAAAAGTAATAAACTCGAGATGTTGTCAAACATACTGGACCCGTGTCTTAACACCTGTTTTTAACATCTAATACATCACAAATAACTATTACTATTTCAAAAATCTAATGCAACAGAAACACTAAAAGCCCCACAAAATCATTTGCTACACAATAGCATTTGCAGCACTAGCAATCCTAGGCCATAAATCAGCACACTCTTTGCCGATAGGTCCTGTGATAGCAGAACCTGCAGTAACAAAACATAAAACCATATAAATAACAATATCATCTATAACAATATCCTCAATAACAGTCATCGCATTGACAATATCCTCAATGATTCAGATAAACACCCAAACATAATCAGTGTTTAAATATCTGACCTTTCATTTCTCCCTTTGGATTCACAATCACGCCAGCATTGTCTGCAATTAAAAAAGAAAACTTGAGAAACTTTCGAAAATACAAGCATAGAATTCAAAAGATATCCTTGTAAGCTAACCACTTAAATATCAACCTCTGGCAAATCGATTTATGTCCCAGAAACCTTGCATTTTCAAGACAAGAAAAATACATACGTGCCTAAAATAGGAGTTGACAATTCTCAGTACCATTTAAAATATATTCAACTTACTACTCTGGGCAGACAAAGAAAAAAGAATGGGGAGTAAATAAAGCCATGTAGAGTAGAGTTTATTGTCAGATGAAAAATGGAGTGTGCCTGACAGTTGTACAGAAAATTATTTAATAGCTGTCATGAGGTGATATACCATATGCCAGATGACAACAGTATATTTATCTAATGGATTCTTCAATACAGTTCACAACAATCATTACACACAGATATTTAAGCCAACTGACACCAATAGTTACCATCCAAAATCTGAAATAGGCCTACACCAACCACCAGCATAGCAACAAACTCTTCATAAAAATTAGATGAAACATGATGTCAATCCAATTGCCAAAAAGCCCCCTTTGGATGAAAACATTTAAATATTACATGGACAAGCAAACAGTAAACTCAAATATCAATTTCCTACTAGAAATCTTCCAAACCATCCTTACTGGACTTTTGAATCAATTCAAATCGAATCAATTAGTTAATCTGATAAATGCAGAGACCATAAAGATGAACCAATTGACTACCCTAAAACATCCATGAGAACACATGTTCACCTCTACAACAATGATCTTTTTCCTCCACAGAGCACTCAATGAAGTATTGTTACAAAATTTGCCAAAAAATAACAGAGCACCCAATGGAATCCCTAGTAAACACCAATTTCTTCAACCTGAAAATCATCACATGAAATTACTGAACAGTTTTTATACTAAAAAAGTGCCACAGACCAAGGGTTTGTTGCAATAAAGCCAAAATCACAAATAACAACAACTTTTTGCCTACATGCTGCAATTTTTTAGATTTTCCAAGCATTTGTTCATACAACCAGTTTAGGATTTTGAATGTAGTGTTTGCTTTACTAATAGGAGGCTAATCATTTCCACTGACAACTTCCCTTCGGCACATTCCTGTATCACCCCCTATTTCCATCCTATTAACATAGTCAATTTGCTCTTCACCCAGATTATTTCAATTTCCTCCCCCTTTTCTGCTTCTATTATATATGATGTTTTTATCATTTCTAAGTTGTCATCCAAATGATCGTGAATCTTAAACACCTTAACTACTGTTCAAGAACAGTGAAAAACAACTTTCTAATGCTGTCATATCAGACTCGTCAATGTAACCATTTTAGTGACTAAGATCTTCTAGCCCAGCTGAAATTTTTAGTTTGTGGAACTTAGCTTGGTATACAATAAAAAGCTACGAGTTATAATAAATGACGATACTTCAATGCTTCGTAAACATTTTGTGACTAAAGTCTTTTTCAGCCAGGGCAAAATTCTTAGTTTGTGAAACTTAGCTTGGTATACAATATAAAACTATGAGTAGTACTAAATAATGATCCTTCAATGCTAGAACAGGCAATCGTGATCTTTATTGTATAATTCTAAAAGACATCTTAACCGTATACAATATAAAACTATGAGTTGTACTAAATAATGATCCTTCAATGCTAGAACAGGCAATCATGATCTTTATTGTATAATTCTAAAAGACATCTTAACCATACCACCTGATAATACTAATCAGCCCAAGACTCTGAGCAGAATATTATTTAGATTCAAGTAAAATTTACAGGATATAGCAGAGGGATATCCAACAGGAAATTTAATGACACAAATTAGACAAAATTATTTCACTTTAGAATCATGATTTGTCAAACAAACGTTGCTTAATTTACCTGAGAGCTGTATTCTACATGTAACAAGGGGCACTTATTTCGACAATAACAGTTTAAAGTTTGGTACGTAGGCTCCAAGCAGATACCAAGTTTCATTAAAAAGTGAAGGCTAGAAAGAGCTAATTGCTTGATTGTAGAAACAAAGAAAGACACTGATTCCCCCTGATACAGTAATCAGGTGTAGGTATAAATGTAAGTTAAAACAGTATAATGTTTTGAGAGCAATCCAGTGTCAAAAAACATAAAAAGGCCAATTCACCTGATCAAAGAAGACCATAAAACAGTTGATCGCGAAGTTGAATAGTCACAGATACACATACAGATTCAGATACAATATTCAATACAGATATTGCTATTTTCGGAGGAAGCCTAATATGGATATGGCTGGATGCATTTTTTAAATTATATTTAGTTTATTTTAATTTAATTTTACAATCAGAATTAAATATTAACATATTAAGCTAACTTTTAATATCCATAGTTGATTTATGTTTAATTTTTTTTATTTTATTTGTACATGTAATTTAAATGTAAATATGAAAGTATTTAGTTATTTTTTAAATATTGAGATATATATAAACTTAAACATTAAAATCGCCTTCAAAATAATACATATTAATAAGATTATCAATCTTAATTAATAAATAAAAGAACTGAAACTTTATAATTCACATTCGGAATAAACGTTGTATCATTCGGAATAAATGTTGTATTGCCATACAATCGACGTTTTGAATTCAATTTCAGACATCATACAAATCACACCAGTGGAGCAGCCTTTCAAGGATACAAGAATATTATTTTATTTTAAAAGAGTAACAGTGAATTGAATCGTTTAGTGTAAAATAAAAGGCATAGTTATAATACCCTTCAATAAAAGCAGTTTTTCCTATTTTTCTTGGCATTTATTGTATTCCCTTTTCAACTCTTGACTGTTTTAAAATGTCCCTTTATTTTTTGGTTTTCCAATTTATTTGGGAGAAAAAAAGTTGTGGCCATGCAATAGAGCTTCGCCTCCACTGAGGAAAGCAGATCACGCAATACATTATAGCTTACTACGAAAAATGTGATTACAACCAACAAATCTATCAACATATCAATAAGAAGTTCAGAGCCTTATATAAAACGATAAGTGATAACAACTATCTGCAATATTGCAAACATATGTCAGACACAATTTGCAGACAAATATTAATCGTAACCTTCACCTTCACTAATTTTTTTTAGCTTTTGCATCAAAATTAAAAGAATTTCCGAATTACTAATGATATTTCGCGGTGGCTGTAAATGAAAGTGTAGATCTCCAAAATGCATGAAGAGCCTTCTCCAAAAACCTTGCATATGCACTCTTAAGTACTGAAAATCTAACGATCTTAATGAAAAAATTTCAAAACCGTAACACCTAATCATGTTGGAGTAGCCATCGCAATCATAACAGCGATGCATCAATTGCACGGATCAAGAAACAAGATGCAGTCCAAAGCCAATGTAGGAGAGCATATTCATCGCGACCAAAGGGGTATAAAAACTTGTATGGCCAAGGCAAGGAGATCGAGAAAAAAGAGAAGATGAGTAGAAGTGAATACCTTCAAAGTACATGTAAACGCCATCCTTTCGCCTCCACGGCTTCCTCTGACGAACGACGACGGCGGGCATGACCTTTTTCCGCAGATCGGGCTTGCCTTTCTTGACGGTGGCCATGACCATGTCACCCACGCAGGCTGCAGGAAGCCTGTTCAACCGCCCCTTAATACCCTTAACACTGATGATATAGAGATTTTTCGCTCCTGTGTTGTCGGCGCAGTTTATCGTGGCAGCCACTGGAAGACCCAGTGACATCCGGAACTTGTTTCCAGCACTTCCACCCCGACCTGCACAATGCGCAACATCCATAAAACAAATTCATTGCCTTGGCATTTCGGGATTTCGCATTCAAAGATCCTAAACAATCAAACTTACCTCGTTTCGACATATTGCCTTCTTCCTCTGAGAGCTCTGATTCTCTTTCTCCGAATGTTATACCGTATAGCTTTCCCCTTTAGGGTTTCGAAAACTAAAACCCTAACTTAACTCCCGTCAAACCCCTGGGTTTAAACTTTAAGCCATCTTACTGTAGGTCTTGGTTAGCGTTCTTAAATGGCCTTCATTTTATATAGTGGGAGGTTTTGTGACATGAAGTTACAAATTGTTTTAATTTATAATGTTTTTTAAATTTTTATGTTTCTCCCTTTTTGAAGTTGTAAAACCCATTTTGTTAAATCAGTGGTCTAATATAATTAATAAGCTATTGTAAAACAATGGAAAAAAAATTTATCGTCAGATCAATTCTCATTATTTTTTGAGTCATAAATAACAACTTTCATATTGGCTTTATAGATTTGTGCATTAGCTATTCAATATTCTATAATCCGCATGATATATATTGATGCAAACCTTCCACGTGTTTGGATATAACTACCCCAAATCGTCAGCCACTTGTAGTTTAAATGTAGGTTAATCTCACACTATCCATGTTCAGGCAAAGGGTTGCACATAATATATGGTCGAATAGAATACAAAAAACCAAACTAAAATTTACACAATTTTACTTGTCATTTATCTTATAATTACATAATTTCGCCTACTTCGTGATGTGAAATAAGTTTATTAGAAGCCCAAAAATCAAACCAGGTGAGTTGCTTAATTTATTATTTTATTAAATATTTTTACATGTGAAAATCCAAACAATAACATCATTGTCTGATTTACATTACTTTCACTCGTTATCTTTTCTCCTTTTAGATTGATATCTCCAACCTCCGTCACAATTGCCTTTTTTGGGTGCTTTAAAGTAGTGGTTTCTTGGTGTTATAAACTACCTAGCTCTTTATTGTTGTAAGTTGTTGTTTTTTAATTTTAAAATCGCTAGTTTTTGGGATAAATCTTAGACATTCTTCACCGCATTATAATCATTAAGAACATTGTTTCTCTCGAGAACAATCACTTCAAATAAACTAAAAAGTATTCATCATAATCTCTATGCTTATAAAAAAAAATCATGTATACTTAGTTTTTATATATAATTGTATAGAACTTTGCATTGCCCTTAATCTATTTTCACATGTTCTTCCTAAATTATTTATCTCATCAAATGTTATGTGTTGAGTTGTTCTTCTCAAATTAGTATCTATGTGTGTATTTGTTATTTATTGCATCTTATTGCAACCAAAATCTTATCCCATTTAAACACGTTTAGCAATGGAAAGATGTTCATTGTTCTTGGGTGCTTCAACTTTGAATATTGTGATGTATTCTTCAATTGCCCGCCCATTTTCTTAGCTTAGATTTTCTTCCTATTTTTGAACCTGGGGCTCACTTTTAGATGTCATCTCGTTCGACTAGAAATTTGAGAATAGTAAAGCATACATGTTCTTTTTATTATACTTGGTCCAAAATTTATGAAACAATTTAGAATCAAAATCATGTGATTATTGCAATATCTGTGTTGGTGCCTTTTCAGTCACAAATTACATCATAATTGTATAATCTTGTCTAGGCAAGCATGCAACGACTCGTGTTTCCTTACTAATTTTTCTCAACATATAGTTCCATATATTTGGCAAATACATTTGTCATGACTTGCCAATAGTTTTGTTGTATCCAACAACCAAATTTTCTAGACCAAGGCTATTGTGAATCCAAATATGATTTCTTTTGTAGCTTTGATTAATCTTTAGTAAGTTTTATTTATCATTTTTGTTGCTTCCATATTAAGTTAGTTTAGTAGCTAAAACCACTACTTCTCTTCAGGTTTTTCCCATTTTTAGCTTCAGATTCTTAAAGTCTTGAATCTCTTATATAGTCAATATAGAATGTCTTTTTCCCATGTACTCAAGATGCATCCATATTGGTTTAATTTGACCTTTGTCCACTTAAGTACATTTCACTTGGCTTCCCTGATGATGTTTCACTTTGTTCTTGGACTTAAGTGTTAACTCAAATGATCATTCACTTTTAGCCTACCCTGAGTCTTTTACATTGAGCGGGTGAAAGCCCAAGAATCTAAGTTTGTGACAATTATCAAATCATGGTCTCTAAGACTCCTAGGTTCACTGATGTAAAGGTCTTGAAAATTTTGTGTTCTCAGAGTGATTATTAAAATAATATTTCTCACTGCTTTTATGCTCAAGCTTTGGCTCTTAATACATGCAATATTTATATTTTAGTTTCCTCTAAACTTGAAGCAAAATTTATTTTGGACAAAACAAGAATTATCTGATAGTATAATCAAGTTACTCTAAATTGCAATAGTTTCCCGACTTCATGACACTCCTGATAAAGAAAAATTATGTGCATCAATATATCCAAGATCCCAATATTTATTTTATTAACATGTGGCAAAAAAAATTAGGGAAATTAATAGGAGCAATGAGTTTTTAAAATATGTGTTGGTTGCATGCCATGAAATTTATTTATTTTTCAAGGCATCTCCTTCCTTTAGATTTCATTCTCGATTTGGGTTTTCAATAGATTTTCTTTAAATTCCCTTAAAATAGCTTTTGCATAGTTCGTGTTGGTCTACCCTTGCTTTTGTAAGCTAAACAATCTTAAGTACTGTGGTGATAAAATCGTCATGGCTCTGAAATGGAAGTCACTGGGTGTTTCTCCTTCCAATTTATGGGTTATTCAAGATATTTCAATTAAACTAGGTCTCTCAATGGTATAAAAATATAATTGTCTCTACTATGTATCCAAGGATGCAAAAGTTGCAACTGAGAACAATTAGACTAAATTGGACACCACTTCTTATGCTTGGTACATTTGGTCCTCATTTATTTAGAGTTGTGGATATTTTTCAGTCATCTTGATATTAGATATGGGATCTTATACTCTACAAGTGAATGATAAGTCATTGATCTCTCCAATATGAGTTTCAGAAAAATAAATAAGTTTATAGAAAGAGAATTAAAATATGATCGGTCATGCATGGATATTTAGACAAGGTAGAAAAAATAATAAGACTTGCAATAGAAAAATTTTCTATCGTGATTTAAAAATCTTAACAACTATTTGCAATGAGTATTTTTAACAATGACAAGTTGTATCACCAATATCTCTTGAATTGTTGACCTTGATTGAAGTAATTACATTGGCATTGAAGGTGCACTTGCTTGTAAAAATTGAACAAGGTGATTGTTTTAAAAGTTTGTCAAGTTATTTTTGGGAGACTTTAGAGGGATGCTAATTTACAATCTATGTCCCATAAGCTATCTTTAGTCTCTCGATGTTACATAATTTTTCCTTTCTCTCTTTAGAAGTGCATTTTAATTTTATTTATAATGTGTAGTTTACTTATATGGTAATTTTGTAATATTTTCACATTTTTTCAATTTTTTTTGTAATTACACTATACTCGCATATTTTACTTTCCTTGATTTAACTAAAAGTTTATTTATCATATTGATATCAAAATTTATATTATAAATGTAGCATATCCATCTTTAGAGATTTGCATGAAAGTTTCTTTATAATATTGACATCAAAATTTATATTATAAATTCAATATTAAGAAATCTTCTCTATAGTGAAATAAATACATATATTCTTTATAGTGAAAGAAACAAAATTGCTCTCATCAAAGTGCAACTTAGTACAGAGGTATTTAACATAAATATTTTTTCATATTGTACTCTTAAAATTTGGACTAGTGAAATGACAATCAAAATCTATTAGAGATTAAAGCATAGATGAAAAAAAAATTACTTTCTACCCTATATTTCATATTTTATTTTGTTGTTTCATAAGTTAAAGACATTAAATTCATATGCTTTCTTGTAATGATTGGATTTTGCTCACAATGGCATATGAGTGTATACATGCTTGATTAGACAGATATCAAGCATACAATGTCATTCAACTAGTTGAAGATGCATAGTCTTTAAAATTTAATATACTATTAGAAGCCTATTAATGTAAATATAATATAATATTTCTATTAATTATAATTTATAAATATAATATATTGCATTTTTCATAGGAAACTATAAACCACTCATGATGGCTTTTAATTATTTATTACTTATATATATTTTTTGAAACTCTCATGACATGACCAAACATAAATAATCGTGATATCATTGATCTCTCTAGCACAAATATCAATAAAAGCACACAAAGCTCCTCCACAAATAAACCAAAATGCATTGGAACTTATGTGCAACAACTTGCATCAATTGTATAAAAAGTTGCAATGAGATTGTTCAGAAATCCAAAAATGAATGCCAGACAACACTTCTACTAGAAGAATTTGATGTTGAAAAGGTAAAGGAAACATTGTCAATTGTCCATGATAGTTGCACTACATTAGAGGGGTTTTACACCTTTCTTAGAGAGTTATCCTACGATCAGGATTATAGAAATTGTTCAACCCCATCAATTATATGATATGTAGTTAAAAATATTTGATCATCAATTTTAATTTTTATTGTGTAAACCACTAATATTTATTTATATATAAAATATTGAATAATTACAAAGTCTTTTATTTTTCTACTATGAAATCTAGATGTACCTATCCATATATATGCTCTTTACCATAAATAAAGGTGTTTGATTTCCTCAAAAAAAAATTGATAGGTAATTGGCCTAGGCCTTTATATTTTATTAATTAATTATTAATTTTACACCTTCTTTTAAGTGCGGGCACCGGAGGAAAAGATCGGAGGCAAGAAAAACCTCGGTGTTGCCCGGGACTATATAAGTCCTGAATATGAATGTTACAAAGCTACAAATACCACATAATTATGCAGATGACAAAAAGGAAACATGAGGTCTACCTGTAGACATATAGATTTGTCTAATCCATCAAACCAATTGTTTGGTTTGGTATTATAATCATCCTTTTCATATTGAATGGATAGCTTTGTTACAATACGCGCTATTTGATTACAAATTGAAAGTAATTACAAAATATACAAAGTTATACATCAAGACCCTAAACATTTCCAACTAAATGCCTTCTCCTTTGACTTCTCTTTTTGCTTCAACAATCATTCCAATATCTATATCTTCCTGCAATTGCTTCTCTATCTTCCAACTAAGATCATTGTTAGTATGTCGTTGAAGAAATATGTATCTGTTCATAAAATAAAAGCATAAGGACATAGTGTGAATAGATCAATTCCAGATAATGGAAAAGTGAACGGAAAAGGGAAACATTGTCATATAAGCCTTCTACATATAATGATAGTGTCATGCAATCCTAAATACCTTCTTGTTGTATATACATCTTAGAACCAAACATACATATTCTTCCTTACTCATTCAAATAAATCATATATCCTTCTGTATATGTAGAAAGTGTATACAAATGAAGGATATTTATGTTTTGAGATTTCCATATAAGATAAAAAAAATCATTGATAAGTAAAAGAAACTCATAAGTATTACTTCAATCATTTTGTACCATAATCCTAATTTCATACAATCCATATTACTATCAACTTCATACGATATACTTTGTTATGCGCACTCAATTGAGGTACCAAACGATGTCGAATTTCCATTTTTTTATGTTGTCCTTGTATGCGACTTAACTGCTTAAAGCTAAGGATTCCACTTCTCACCAATAATGATCCACTTTGTAGAAAGCTTTATGTGCGCATAGGTCAACAAGTGGCCAAAAAAATGTGTCACCCAGTACTAGACACTAGGAACCCCAATAGTGGTTCATTTTAAATCCAATTATAAATTTTAAAAACCCATTTTTGAATATATATAAAGTATTGGAATTGATGAAAACTCAACCCTATAGCTCCCAAGAATCACCTACATGCAAACTTGTCACAAAAAGAGAGAAGCAAAAGTTGTGGAGGCCAGAAATAATAGATCGATGAAAGAGGAAACATATTGTGTAAACAATGGAGAGAAACCCCTCAATAAAATAGCATTCTCAGATAATTAATAATTACAAAGAGATCAAACCTTACAAAGGTGATCAAAACCCTAAAAGGGAAAACGTAGGTTACATGATAATAATTAATTATTACATGCCTAAAGTTTAGCTTAAGTAAACTAGAGATAATAAGTGACTTAATAATTAATCAAAATGATTTAATTAATAAGTGAATTAACTTATTACTCTAACACCCCCCCTTAAGATAAACTTAGGAAGAAGCTAAAAACCTAGAAACTGTTGGAAATAATGGAATGGTGTGTACTGAGAGGGGAGGGATGAATCAATACCCTTTAAAACTTTTAGTTGATTAGCCTTAATCCTTTAGTAATCAATTCCTTACATTACCGACCATATGTGTTATTCTTATCTTATGCATGTTATATCAATTCATAAACTTAATTTGCATGTAAACATTCATAGAAACATTCATGAAATGTAATGACACATGACACAAGATTTGGTAATGCAGAAAACCCCTATTAGAAGGTAAAAACTGCGGTGGGGATGAAACCCACAAAACTTCACTATCTGCAGAATGGAAGGGGTTAGTTAAGGCTTACAAGTTTGATCACTTCTGATGATCTTACCCTATTAGGAGTAACATGTTTAGACTGGTTAAGGTCTACTATGTTAAGAGCTTTAGCAACACTATTTAGTGTGCACTCGGTTAAGAGATTTACAAAGGATTGTTAAATCCACCTTCTCACAGGATTTCTTCTATTTGCTACACTTGTTAGAATGTAGTCAAAAATACTTATTGACCTGAGTATATGCAATCTAGAATTGTTGATTATATCCATTAAAGTTCACATGAATATTTATTACCTATAGTGATTGATCAATACCTCTATTCTGCTCGGTAGCCTTGAATCTGGTTCTTGATAACCTATTTCATATTTTGTTGTCCCTTTGCATAAAACTCTGTTTCTATTCCATAGAAGTGTATGCAACTACAATCATCATCACATCCCTTTGTTTTGATTGATTACACATCTATTTATACATTGAATTTCACCTATATGAGTTTCACGTTTTACAATGTTAACTCTGTGATCAAAGGTTTACAACTTGACCTTGATCTCCTAGTTTGCATGTTTCTAATCTGTTAGACTGATTAAAACAATAACAATTACTTTAATTGTCCCTCAAGAAATGGATTTAAAGCAAATCAAAAAGTTAAATATAAAACATAAGTGTTTTATTTGACATGTAAGTCAGATCCACATTTATCGGTATTATAACTGTCTCTTGGTAGACTGGTGCTTGGGTTGCTCTGTAGTCTTCCTGTCGGGTTCCTCTGTGAACTGTCTGTTGGGTTCCTTTGTTGTCTACTTTGTCGAGTTCCTCTGTCGGGTTACTCTGTCGGGTTACACTATAAACTTTGTTTTCGGGTTTCCTTGTGAAGTTGTCTGTCGGGTTGCACTAAACCTATCTTTCAGTGTTGGTGTTTTCGACGATTCACAAATGTTTTCCTTTGTATACTAATGGAAAAATATGTCTTCAATCTCCCCCTTTGAAATTAGTATCAAAAACTGATATGTGCAAAAACTAAAATGTTTAGTATATACACCATGTGTTCACTTTGTCATTATGACTCCCCCTATGTGTATGCTCTGGTATAGTATATGTATATACACTTTGACTTTATAATATTTCCCCTTTTCACCTTATCTCCCCCCTTTATCATATCATTTTCCCCCTTTTTTGATAATAAGGGCAAATGTGTAATTACTTACAACTTGTCAAAAATGTGGGAATGGGAGTTTTTCATGTCTTCCATCATTTTATCTCATTTTTCTTGAAGGTGTTCCAGGGCCATATGCTCCAATGTAATCCTTGCGTGCATATCATAGATGTTGTCAGTGACAAACATCTCTGGGGTGGCAATCAATTATCTTGCCATTGTCATATGTTGTTGCAATAGTGTAAGATTCAGTAGGAGTAGAGCCTGTAGCTCGGTTACCTCATCTTTGAACTGTGATTCTGCCTCTTGAATCTTAAGTCTCAACTTCTTTGCTTCCATTACCTTTTCATAATGCAACTTGATTGCATTGTTAGTGGTTGAGAAACCTCGTACACTAGCAGTAAGATCTGCATCTATCTTTGCAATATTTTCACTACTTTCCTTAGTGAAGTGCTCTAATGTGCTTAACTTCTAAATTAAGGTTAGAGCTTCTGAAATGATTGGTTCCAATTCATTTACTAGTTCAGATAGCTTTACCTTGTTCTTGGCCACTTCTTGGCTGATTTTCTCTGTCAATATTTATTGGTACTTTTGTTCTGCACGTTCTTCTATGGCCTTCTCTGCATCCACATTCTGTGACGTAATGGCTATGGTAAGAACGACTAATTGATCAATGATAGAAGCATTTTGATCAATCTCTATATCATGTACAATATGTTGAAGTATCTCATTGGTTGTCTCTAGTACTTGTGTATCCTTTGTCTCCTTCTTAAGCTTATCTTGAATAGCTTTTCTTTTACAAAGTCATGCATACTTTGTAAGTGACTCTAGATCCATTGTCCTTGGATCACAGTCTGGTATTTCAATGATTTCTTCTAGTGTGACTAGATTCTTCTTCTTCTTCTTCTTCTTCTTCTTTGAGAGTGTAGTGTAGGCACCTATATGCAGTACCATAACAAGTTCATTTGCTTGGTCTAATGTGCTTGATGAAGGCTTTGGAGGTGTTGTGCCTTTTTGTTGCTACTCGGTGTCGACCTGTCAGTTTGGTGTGGACGTCTCCACATCAACCTTTGCTTTATCTGTAACTTCTCCTTCGGTATCCTTAGGAGTGGCATCACCTTTCTTGTCTTCTTAACCTTTATCTTTATGTTCTCCTTTTGTTTCTTTCTATTCTTCACTTGTTACATTCTGCTCATCAGTTGTATTATTTTGTTCCTCTTCACCCTTATCATCAGGTATGCTTGCCTCATGCTTGGGTGACTTCTCCTTTCCTAAGATGATATTTATTGCCTGTATCAATAATGGTATTTGGCCCGATATATTCACTTGTGCAACATCCGTTGTTGTACCTTGTTCATTGGACTGCTCAATGATAACAATAACATCTTCATCTGCATTTTACATGATTACCGATGAGTCTCGGGTTACATTGTTTAGCTTAGCTTCTGTATGTACACCGACGATTCTCGGTATGTATTGACCGACAAGATTGCATTCACAAATTTATAACAAAATACCATAGTGCATCTTTAATCATGCTAGTTTGGCATTTCAACTATGTATAATGGAACATATGTAAAGTATAACTTAGTATAGTGCAATTCCATACTTACTTGTTCATCTTAGGTGGGGGTGGTGATATCACCAGATCCGTTGGATAAGGTGTCACCAATTGCATTGCTTGGTCCAACATCATCAGTGTTTGCAGCTTTTCTCCACATCTTGTTTCTCATCTTCCTGATGTCTTCAATGGTATTGCCATTGGCAAAAGTTCTTGTCTCCGTCACTCGGTCTCTGCAGTCCTTTCTTAAATGACCAACTTTATGACAATGTAAGCATGCCATTCTGGGGTTAGTCCAACTCCTAGACTTGCTCATCTATTTTCTCATGCATTTTGCAGCAATATATCCATATCTACCACATGTTGTGTAGTTTGTCCATGTGTTGTAATCCCAAACATATGAGTTACCGACTCTTTTCGGTTGATAAGCATTTTCTTGTTCTTTAGGCTTCCATTCTTTCTTTTTCTTCTTCCTGCATTCAAGAGACGTGTGCCCATGCATTTTTCAAGTAAGACAGTATTTTTCCATGTAGGTTTCCTTCTTTGGTTGTTTTACCTTAGATTTACATTCATATGTTTTATGTCCTTTCTTGCTACAGTTATAACAATTTCCAATGAATGTAGAAGTGGATTTAGGAATAGCTTTAGTTTTTCTTCTGCAAACATGATGTGTGGCCTGGTTTTCCACGGTGATTGCATGACTGTATTCTTGGTGTTGGATTTGTGTAGACATCTTTTGGATCAGTTTGGTATGGCAATTCTCCATGCTTGGTATACCCTAGTCTGGTATTGTTGTTGACTCTTCTTTGTCCATCCAGAAAATCATCCATTCTTTTTGTACTTTCTTTAGCTCTCTTGATCATATCATTGTTTTGTTGTTGAATTCTTACTTCATGGTTCAGTCTTTAATTTTCTTCTCTTAGATCACCAACAACTTATAATTTTCCATTGAATTTTATGCTCATTCGGTTTGCCTCCTGACTCATAATAATAATCTGATTGGTGATCTCATGATGATGTTCAGTAAGTCTTTGTATTTCTGACTCTTTCTCTTGTAGCTTTTCAGTGATCTTCCTCCTGTCATCAATAGCTAATGTTCTTTCTTGCTTAGCTTGTCTAGCATTATTCATAACCTCAATCATTCTTACCATTTGTGTCTCTTGACTGATTTGCAGTGATTTCACTTATCCATCCATATGTTGATTGATTTTATTTAGACTTGTAATGCCTCCTTCAGATGTGTCTGATGTATTGCAAGATGTAGATCTTGAAGACTCAAATAAATCAAGTATCTCTTCTTCATGATAGTTTGTTTCATTATAACTAGATGCCATTACCTTTCTTTCATCCATTAGCTCTCTCATCTTGATTATAGCTTCTTTATATTGTTCATAGAAGATCTGTATCTCTAAATTTTGATTCACAATACTCTTATCTAGCTTATACCTTTCCATTGTATGATCTTTTCTCTCAAGTCTTTTAAACTTTTCCAAATAAGAGATCTAGCTCTAATACCAATTGTTGGAAATAATGGAATGGTGTGTACTGAGAGGGGAGGGGTCAATCAATACCCTTTAAATTTTCTAGCCAATTAACCTTAATCCTTTCGTAATCAATTCCTTGCATTACCGACCATATGTGATATTCTTATCTTACACATGTTATATCAATTCATAAACTTAATTTGCATGTAAACATTCATAGAAACATTCATGAAATGTAATGAGACATGACACAAGATTTGGTAACGCATAAAACCCCTGTTAGAAGGTAAAAACTGTGGTGGGGATGAAACCCACAAAACTTCACTATCTGCATAATGGAAGGGGCCGGTTAAGGATTACAAGTTTTATCACTTCTGATGATCTTACCATGTTAGGAGTAACATGTTTAGACTGGTTAAGGTCTACTCTATGAAGAGCTTTAGCAACACTATTTAGTGTGCACTCAGTTAAGAGATTTACAAAGGATTGTTTTCAATTGAGGTTAAAGCAGTTTTTGAAGGGAATCATAACCATGTACATTAGAATAAAAGATAGGTAGTAAAAAACACAGAAAAATAGAATAACGCGGCAAAAATGATCAATTGGGGGAAGAAGAAGGAGACAATAGGAGTCCCCCTAGCACAACCAACCAACAAAGAGAAGCTAAACAAACAAAAAACACACAAACACAAGGAACAACACAGCTAATTCACTTTTTCCATAATCTTAGCCGAGTCAGCCGTCAGCAAGTCATATTGCTAGATGGATTCCCTGAGATCCTTGATTTCCTTTGTGTTGACAACTTTCATCTTTTTAGCACTTGCCATAGTACGAGATCCAAGGCTAGCAGAGCTGGGGTCTTTGACAACATCATCATCCATGATAATGGGAGTAGAGTTCCCTTCCAGCATAGAGAGCAGAGCCCTCAAATTATTGTAAGTCACCTTCATGCCCTCATAGTTGTTCTTTGTAATTCTGTTGAGGGTGTCTTCTATACTCTGGATACGGCTAGAGGTAGTCTGCAAGCGAAAATTGACCACCACATTTATCTTTAGTTCAAGATTCTCCATTAGTCTTTTTCTTTATCTTCAGCTTGGGTCTCAGCTTCATTTCTACCAGTATGCATGGGCTTGGCTAACAGTAGAGAAATTTTATTCACCCTAACCTCGAGATCTGCATACTTACCATTGACATCTTTGATTTCTTCAAACAACCATGAATTCATTTGATAGTCCATCTCAGCACGCTCTTTAACCACTTGCATAAACCTAGTAGTCTCTTGGATCTTCTTCGTTGCATTCTCCTGACTACCCCCAGAATCTGCTTTACCTTTGATCTCTTTGTCACTACCCTCTTCTTTATTCACCTTAGTCTTCTCAGAGATAGCCCTAGAATTCATGACCTCCTTAGACGACGAGTTGGCATAGTTCACCAAAATAGGGGAATTCTGGGGAAAGATAGTAATCTCAGTGCGAGTCTTAGTAATTGGGGGATCTTTTGCAGTCTTCTCAAGGGAGATATCCCTCACTTCACCTTGATTGCTAGTATCCTCAGGGGCATAGTTGTCCTCAAGGCCTTCAGTATCCATATCTTTAGATTTGGCATTATTGGCTTTGTCACTTCCCATTTCCTGAGAGGACTCACTATTATCCTCTTCCCAGGCATCAGTGTCATCTTCAATCTCCATACCAACCTCCTCAAAGAGGAATTTAGCCACTTTGCCCGTGTCAATCTTTTCAGCTTCCTCCTTGACTTCAGTATCATTATCAATATCCATACCAGTCTCCTCCGTGAGGATTTTTGCAGATTCAACCAAGTCTTCAGTGAAGTTGCCCTTCTTCTTCTTTCTAGGAGTGTTACTTTAATTATTTATGGGTCTTTTACCCTTCTTCTCCTTAATCTTACCAGAGGTCAGGATACAATCCTGGAGCTTAAATTTGGCCTACTCATAAACGAGAAGAATAAGCCCATTGTGAAGAATGGGCTTCTCATCACTCTTCATATTTTCCATAATGCTAGTACTAAGAGACTGAAGCAGGAGGTAGGGGAAAGAAATTTTCCTCTTGTAGAGAAAATAATTCACGAGCATAAAATGGAAGTTATAAACCCTAGTATAACGACCCTGAAGCGTAAAATACTGCACAAGGGCTTTGACAAGTTTAGCCCAAAAGAGATTTATATGGCACCGAAGGACGAAATCCCCATATTGTTTCACAAGAAGGCCTCTTTCCCCAAGAGTCTTAGGGTACATTCTAGCCGCATTCTGGGACATAACCCTACCTCTATAGTATTTCAAGCCAAACATATCTAAACTCGTAATCTCATAAATAAGCTTCTTTGTAACACAGAAAGACTTACCACAAATGGTAACATTACCGTTATCCCAACTATCAGCAAACTCTTTGGAGATGTCTTTGTCATATCCATGTAATCATGGATCCCACCATCCTTTATTTTTTCCCAAAATTTAACCTCTTTCTTCCATTTACAGACTATAGGCTCTTCACGTTTCAGTTTACCACCCATTTTACCAGATAACCAGCCTCCAGATTTTAGCATAGGAGAAATGCCAAAATTGTTGAAAGAAATACAGAGCAAGTGAATTATGATAGTGATCGTCACTTTAAAGGAATTTATAGCCCCAATTCCCATAGTTGTATTTATTACTGCACTGTCCTTTGAGCGTGTGAGGCACTTATTTAAGGCAACTACACAAATTATCTTTTTTTATCATCATCTTTAGTAATTGATCTGGGATTTTGGTGGATTTGGTCATACCTTATAAGGATAAGGACTTCATTACTTAAGCCTTGGTTACCTTGCCAACATTTGACATCAATATACACTCCCACATTCGCCAGGCTATCAGCCACAGCGTTCGATTCTCTGAACGCATGTGTAACATCAAAGTCTGATAAGAGCTTTTTAATCTGTGATATGATGGGACTCGTATTCCATGACAGTTTATGATTACCATTAATACAATTGATAGTATTTATGGAGTCTCCTTCCAGCCATAATTTGGAGCAATTCTGACTTTTAGCCAGTTTACAGGTGTAGAGGGCAGCCATAGCCTCAGCAACATGGCTAGTTTGGGAGCTAATAGGAATAGCATTAGCAGCCATATAGATACCTTGTGAATTTCTAACAATGCACCCACATCTAGCAATGCCTGGGTTACCTTTAGCCGCGCCATCGAAGTTAACTTTGTGCTAGCTAGGAGGAGGGGAGTTCCAAAAAACTCCCTCACGGTTACTAGAAATAGGATTAGCAATAGAAGAAAAGTTCCAGTGATTAATGAAATCCTTATCAGAGATGCCTTCCATGAGTTTAGGTCTTATTTCACAAGCCATTTTGATGTTTTTAGCAATACTTCTTATATATTTAGATCCAATCAACAAAGGCATAGAGTTATTATTTCTGAATATCCTATTGTTTCTTTCTTTCCAAATCCTCCAAATAACATGGGGGCAATATAATTCCAAATAAGTTTTCCCAAATGGTGGGAGAAGGGAGGACACCATTGGGAAAATAACTCCTTAATAGTGTTAGGGAACACCCAGCTGATATTTCAATGCTGCAACACAACCCTCCAGACCTCCCTAGTGAAATGACAGTGAAGGAGCAGATGGGTAGAAGACTCAGCATCTTGCATGCATAGATATAATCTCTTAGGAATCATCCATCCTCTTTTAGCAAGATTATCAGTGGTAAGAATTTTTTCCTAGGCAAACAACTAGAAGAAAAAGTTAATTTTAGGGATAAGGGAAGGAGACCAAACCTTAGCCCAATAGGGATCCAAATCATAGGAAGAAGACAGGGAGTAAGTCGACATCACTGTGAAGCTACCACTAGGATTGGGGGACCAAATGAGCTGGTCATCACAGTTAGCTTTGATCTCCCAGGGGGTCAGGTCAAGATTAACAACTTTCAGTAGGGATCAATATCACTAAGAATAATCCAATTATTATGTCTCCAATAATCCACAACTTTATTCCCAATTCTTGTAGAGAAAATGCCAGCAAGGTTGGCCACTTCAGGGTACTGAATGAGGGGTTTGTCTCTAAACCAAGGATCTTCCCAAAAATTGATTTTCAAACCATTGCCAACTCTCTGCCGAGCCCCTTTAGTAGCAAGAGATTTAGCTTTCAAAATACTATTCCATATCGCTGAACCATGCATAATGAGGGGGGAGGAGAGGAAAGCCTCAATAGAATAAAGGTACTTGTATTTAAGAATTTTATTCCAACCTTTTTCCTCCTAAAAAATTCTCCAAATTTTCTTAGCCAACGGGGAAAGATTAATATCCTTAATTTTTCTGATGCCAAGACCACCATATTTAATAGGTTTGCACATATTCTCCCATATCACAAGATGGATTATATTTTTCTCCTTCGTGCTTGACCACAGAAACCTTTTTTGCAATTTCTCAATAGTGTTAGCAAACTTGGAAGGAATTTTGAAAAGGCTCAAGGCGTAAATTGGGATATTCTGTAGAGAGGTCTTGAGCAGAAGAATCTTCCCAGCATTGCTGAGAAGGGTCCCTTTCCAACCATAAATTTTTTTGTTGAACTTATCCACAATAGAATTCCAGAAAGAATCTGGGGTTTCAGACCTAGGGGAAGACCCAGGTAGCTAGAGGGAAAAGAGGAGATAGAACAACCAAGAATAGCTGCCATTTTCTATTGTCTAGGGAGGGGGGTGTTGACAAAAAAGAGAGAGCTTTTCTCCTAGTTAATAAGTTGTCCCATAGCAGAAGAATGGGTGTTCAGAGCCTGTTTGATAGATTTAGCTTCTTTAATCAAGGAAGACCCCATAAGAATAGTATCATCAACAAATTTATCATGGGCGTGGGGAGGACAAGCCGAAGAGGGGAGAAGACCCTGAATAGAGTCATCCATGACCCACTTATCGAACAGCCTCCCAAGGCTCTCAACCATGATAGAAAAGAGGATGGGGGATATGGGATCCCCTTGACGGAGACCACGAGAGGGAAAGAAAATATCGGAAGCAAAGCTATTAACCAACACTGAGATAGAAAGAGTGGAGATAAGTTGTTGAATGAGGTTAACCACTTTCTCAGAGAAACCAAGGGCCAAAAGGACTTTACAGAGGAAATCCCAATCCACTCTATCATGGGCCTTGGAAAGGTCAACCTTCATAAGAAACCCTTGCTTCTTCGAAACCTCCAGCAAGTGAATATTATCATGAATAAAGATAATAGAATCTAAGATCTACCACCCTAGGACAAACCCATTTTGCTGGGGGGAAATGAGCGCAGGGAG
The DNA here is from genome assembly GCA_018584345.1 of Thuja plicata. NCBI lineage: Eukaryota > Viridiplantae > Streptophyta > Pinopsida > Cupressales > Cupressaceae > Thuja > Thuja plicata. The sequence continues at coordinate 127,142 of MU228158.1, read as the reverse complement.
GAACAACAAAATACGCACCGTGAGGACTTTAGATATGATCTTATAGAAAGTGTTACACAAGCTAATCGGTCTGAAAATTTCAGCATAATCTACACCAGGTTTCTTAGGAATAAGGATAAAAAAGGTAGTGTTAGCTTCCTTCAGGAGGGAACTAGAACCAAAGAACTCTTTGACAGCATCTGAAATATCTTTCTCAACAATGTGCCAAAAGGATTGGAATAAAAAGGGAGGGAAGCCATCAGGACCACGGGACTTTTCTCCCTCAAAGGGAAAAACACCTTGTACGCCTCTCTCTCCGGTTTCCCACAGCTTTCCAAGGGCAGGGGTTAGTAGCAAAGGTTCACAAGTGAATGCAAATCTAATACGCAATAACTACTAAACGAATGATCGAAACGTGAGCAATAAAATGTACAAACAACAAAAAGGAAGACAAACGAATGCAAACCCTTCGATGCTTGAAGCTTCTATTGTTTCTCTCTACTCCTTCTGAAACGTTGTTCTTGATGCTCAGTATTGGCTGGGCAGCGTCTATGACTTGAGAAGAGTCGAGAATTTGATAATTGCAAAGTGTGTGTGTGATCGCAAGCTAGCTTGAATGTTGACAGAGTAATGGCGCTTTAAGCTTGAAATCCTGGATCCTTCAAATGGTTATGAAGGGTTTATTATATAGGAATTGGTTATGAAATGAGTGATTGAGATCAATCCCAGAGATGGGGAGATGAACGGTTGTGATCAAAAGGAACAGGAGAGATCCACAGTAAACTCCACCTCTTTATTTGGTTAAGAGGAGATAGAGTTTGGTTAAC
>MU228158.1:99064-126236 GCA_018584345.1 Thuja plicata | reverse complement strand
TGATTTGAGAAATGAATTTAGAGGAAAATAGATGATTAATTAATGATTAAGAAACCATTAATTAATAGATGAAAATTAGGGTTTTTAATGTAAAGTCGCAAGCCTGTCCATTTTAGGGTGTCTACACACCTACTTTAATCTCTTTGATTGAAGGAATTTTACACAACAAATCATTATCTTCTATAGCCAGGATACACAGAATAGAGTCAACCAGCAGGTTTTAATTAACAGAGGAGAAGGCAGGATCAACCTTGAGAAGAGAAGCAAATTAATCTGAGATTTCTTTTTGATATCCTCCTCCTTACTCAGCTTACCTTGGGGACAAATGATCCTTTTAGCTGCCTTGTGTTTTTGGGCAGTCAAATGGAAAAACTGAGTATTCTTATCCCCCGCACGAAGCCAGAGAGCCCTGGATCATTGTCTCCAAAAAGCTTCTTCTTTTGAGACGATGTTGTGATAATCTTCTTGAATTTTGTTTTCCTTCAGTTTATTCTCCTCAATCAAGCCCTCCAACTGGCTAGTATCTTGAATTTCCTGGAGGTCAGATTGAATTGAGACTTTTGTTTTAAAGATGTCCCCAAACACCTATTTATTCCAAACTTTAATTTTATTTTTGATCCTCTTAATTTTTTGGACCACTCTATACATAGTTGTACCTTCCACTTGGATATTCCACCACTCAACAATATTCCTTTCAAGATCAGGATGCTGCATCCACATTTTCTCAAATCTAAAAGGGGAGTTTCTCTTACCCGTAAGAGGATTGGCCTGAAGAGAAATAGGAGAATGATCAGACCCAATGTGGTGAAGGGTAGACAAAAAGCAGACATAAAAGACAATCCAATCCATAGAAATCAATGCCCGATCTAGGCAAACTTGGATCAAGTCATCCCCAGTTCTTCTATTTGACCAAGTATAAGTCCCAACTCTGAGGTCGAGATCCAAAAGGGCTTGATTATTTATAAAATACATAAGAGACACCCCACTATCTATCTAGGAAGAGATTCCTCCATATTTTTCACAGTCTCTAAGGGGAGTATTGAAGTCTCCAACCACCATCCAGTAGTCATTCTTGAAGTTGATCCTCTCAATTTTCTAGCTTAGGCCAAAACCTATCTCTACCAGTTTTAGAGTTGGGCGCGTAGATATTAGAAAGAACCCAGGTGAATCCTGTAGAAACTAATGAAATATCAGATTCAACTCCAAGATCCAGATGCATGCAATAAACCTGTCACAAAGAATGAAGCAACAATATGGAAAAAGCAAAAACCTCTTGTGCTCAAAAATGTCAGAGCTCAAAATGTATTATCCAAATCATGAAAAAGTACAAAGCTCAACCTTATAAAAGGTGAGATAGAAACCCTAAAGGGAAAAACTAGGCTACACATTATTAATTAATAATTAATTAATAAGTTACCTAAGTGAAGCTTAAGTAACTAGAGTAATAGGAACTTATATAATTAAATCAATATGATTTAATTAATAAACATAAAGTAATAATACTCTAACACCCCCCCTTAAGCTGAATGCAGGGAGAAAGCTGACCTAGCAAAACTATGAAAGCAAGAAATGGGTCCCGGCAACAAGGCCTGATCAGGTACCCAGTACAAGGAAATCTCTATAAACTAGAGACAAAGGAGAAAACCCAGTGGGAAAAATGACTTCAAGAGACTCTCTCAAATCCATGAGTATAATGCAAGCTACTAACCCCCCTGTGAGAGAGGGTCCAGGCTCCAAAGCCCCCCCAAAAAGAAAGAACCCCTGGATCAATGAACAAACCACCATGACTCCAATACAAAGGAGTGAAATGAAGTGGGCACTGAAGAGGTGACCTCAAGAGATGAGGTGTCACTAGAAGGCTGAGCTGATGCTCAAATGAGAAGACACGAGGATCCTAAAATGGAATCCCCAATGCAAGTGGTATGACAGGTGTGCTGACACTAGCAGGAGAGAGGAGATGAGTGTCCTTTGTAGAATCCTCGACAACTGCACCTGGTGGCTCGATGAATGGAGCTAGAGGGTCTGGCAGTGCTGAAGAAGAGTCCTGCTAAAGAGAAAGAACCTTAGCAAGATGTGGTGTGGCAGTCACAGCAGTGGTCTCAGGAACAACATAGAGGTTCAAGTGACCTGACTGCACCACATGATGCTCTTGCAAGAGAGGAGAGCTGAGCTCCGATAATGGAGATGGTGGACCAAAATGTGTGAAGGTGTAGAGACGGGTGGAATGATCAACTGTCCCTGTAGCAACAATGCCACCTGTCACACTATCCCAAATGAAGACGGAATCTGGCAAGAACTTAACTAACTTCCCTGATCTACTATGTGTGATCTGGTAAATTGGGAGAAGGTTTGCAGACAGAGATGGAACATATAGTACATCATTGAATGTGCCATCTTGAATGCATACAGAACCTTTCCCGTAGACTGGCATAACAATGTTATTCCCCATGAGAATGTGAGGAATGGGAGAAGGCTCAATGGAAGAGAAGATCTCCGGAGAAGACGCCATATCGTGAGAAGCACCTGAATCTAGTATCCAAGGGACCTGTGAAGGGGATGCAACGGAAGCCTGTAATGCATGACCTTGTCCAAAATATTGTCCAGATGTCGAAGATGAAGTAGAAGACTAAAAAGCAGACCCCTGTGAGGATTGAGAGGAAATAGTGCTCTTCTGAAAGAGAGCTTGCAAATCTGCAATCTGTTTCTCATAGCCATCAAATCTCTTCTAAAAACACTGTGACTCATCATGGGACCCCTTCTGACAATAGGAACATGTAGGGTGCTGAGTCTTCTGTTTCTCCTTCCTAGAAAAAGATGGTGGGCCAGTAGAGTGCTGAGAAGAGGAATCAAATATCTGCTTCGGCTTCGACTTCTGTGTATCCTGAGATGACTTGGAAAGCAATGCCTGTGACTGTGAACCTGTAAGAGAATCCATCTGACTGAGCTTGGACTGCTCACGAGTTAACCTGTCACAGAAGGTCTCAAAAGAGGGCATAACATGTCGTGCACCCAGTGCATCCATAGTGGAGTAGAAGGTAGAAGTGAAAATCTGATAAGGACCATGAAGCTTTGAGAGTATCAAGAAGATACACTCATCATCTGACTTCATCTTTCCAGCAACCTATAAAATAGATAGAAGAGACTTGAACTTCATCAGGAAGTCCTTAATGCTGGTGAACGAGTCAGGTGCCAAGGAGGTGAACTCTGCATCTATGTGGAGAATCTTAAACTAATTCATGGTGCCAAACAAGGTGGAAAACTTGTCTCACATATCCCTGGGTGTGGTTAGACCATCCAGGTGGAATAACAACCCATCTAAAATATTCATGGAAATGAGTCCCATTGCCTCATCCATCCTATTTTTGTGCATAAGAGCCTCATAAGGCCTCTGTAGAACTGGCTGAACTATATCCAGGCAGGACCATAAACCTCGTGACATAAAGAGTTTGGTCATTTGTGGCTTCCATGTGTGGTAGTTATGTGGAGTCATAACTACAATGGATGTGTCCGACATTGAGAGAAGAAGACGGAAGTAGAAGGGTCTCTCTGAATTGAAAATGCAGAAATAAATAGGCACCCCCCCACAAACTACCAACCTAACTCCCGTACACCACAAGATGAAGCAAAAAAAACAAAGAACCAGAGAAAAACCTGAGTTTTCGAATGCAGAGAAAGAGGAAAATAAAGCCACAACTTTGATGCAAAAAATAGGAGCTCAAATAGCGGAACTAGCAATCAATACTAGCATCAACACGTCCATCTTGGAAACACCTTTCCGGTGATATTTTGTTTTTAAAAAATGGACACCGTATGCTCAAGTTATGAGCAAAAAACTGACAGGTACCCTGAAAAGTGATCTCGCTGGAAAAACATAGTGACGGGTCTAAATTTGACGCCCGTATGGACGTCACCAGGCCGTCGGATGACGTCATGCTGACGTAGGTGCTCCGAGCAGCACTGTTGGCGGTGGTGGTGGCTGAGCGGCTGCCGGGTGGCAGTGCGACCGGGTGGCGCAGAGGCGGCACAGCCGGCAGAGGGTGGCTGGAGGGCGGCGGTTGGGCGGCGTTTGGGTGGAGCGGCTGCCGAGGGGAGGTTCGGTGGCTCCGCGGTGGCGCACTGGCGCATGGCGGAGCGCGGGTGGTCCCCTGGTGGCGCACGGTGGTGCCTTTTGGTAAAACTGCAGGCATTTTTTTTAAACGCCAAAAATCATTAAAAAATGATTTTTTTTAAATTTTTTTCTCGTTTTGCGTGTTGTACGACTTAGAGAGAAAAAAAATTTCCCAGAAGCTATGGTGTCCAAAAAAGTCAAATTTTATATAGATTTTGGGTATTTTGGGCCTTCTGGATGCAACCATGAGGTCAGTTTTTGCCCAAGGTGCTCCAAAAAATTGCAACCCCCCAGACCCAATATAAAAAACACCAGAAAACACCAGAAAGAAAGGGCTTGATCCACAACTCTAAAAAACTTGAACAAGCTGCAGCAGCAAGGCTCTGATACCATGTAGAAACTAATAAAATATCAGATTCAACTCCAAGATCCAGCTGCATGCAATAAACCTGTCACAAAGAATGAAGTAACAATATGGAAAAAACAAAACCCTCTTATGCTCAAAAATGTCAGAGCTCAAAATGTATTATCCAAATCATGAAAAAGTACAAAGCTCAACCTTATAAAAGGTGCGATAGAAACCCTAAAGGGAAAAACTAGGTTGTACATTATTAATTAATAATGCACCTAAGTGAAGCTTAAGTAACTAGAGTAATAGTAACTTATATAATTAAATCAATATGATTTAATTAATAAGCATAAAGTAATAATACTCTAACAAATCCATCTCTAATATGGTTAAAATGAATAGAGGAGATGTTACCTTCAAATTTAATAATATCACCTTGAATAGTATTAAGGTTCCAAAAGGAGGTAGTTCCCATAGAGGCCCCTTCAGAGCTACATCCCACAACACCACAGTTCTTAAATAATTTACTCTTTTCCACTTTATCTCTAGCCATTTTAGTTTCCTGGATAAGAATGATATATGGCTTCTAATCCCTAACAAAGTTTCTCAAAAGGTCATGTTTATGGGGGCTATTTAATCCCCTCATGTTCCAAGAAATGATCTTCATTTCTTACCTTGGGAGCAATCCTAGATGGTACGCTGTAGCCCATCCGCAATATTTTGCCTACTCTCTTGTCCTCTCGTGAGTCTATTTGGTCTTCTCCCACAGTTAGATTTAATAGTTCCCACGTCAACTCTCATAGCTCTTGTAATAACTCCTCCTAGGGGCATCCCCAAATTAGGACCAATATGTTTCTTCTTATTGTGAGTGACCTATGTCTAGAGATCCTCCGAGCAAGCTGAGAATGGATTAGATTCTTCAAATGAGTCCACCCAGCTTGTCTTAACTCGTGGTGTTTCAGGACTTAAGATGCTTTCCTGGTTTTTATTTCCTTTATCAGTGACCTCTGCAGGATACTTAGTTATCTCAATACAAAGAACTTCCTTACCTACAGGGATGTCTCTAATCTCACCATCTTCAAGGGGTCCATTTGGTTCTGACGACACCATCATAGAATGCTCCACACTTCTTCCTAGAATATTTAAATCTTGAAGTGGGCCATTCAAACTTAGGTCTATAGCAGTTCCTGAGAAAACAACGAGGTCTCTCAAGCTAGTAGCATTAGTGTTCACCGAAGGTTTTTCCCTCCAAATCTTCTTTGGTTCCTTGTGGGGGGCAGTTTTCACTTTTTGAGATTTGAGAGGGCATTCTTTTGCCCGGTGGACCAATTTTTTACAGGAAAAATAAACAAAGGGAAGGGATTCAAATTCAAATTCTTAAGTCCAAGCACCAAGCTTGGAGTTTATCACAAATCTATTCGGCAAATCAGCCGTCTGAAGAATGTTCACACAAACCCTGGCATAAACCCTTCAGGTTCTTGCAACTGTCATAGGGTCAATAGAGAGAAGATCTCTAAAGGAACTGGCCAACCCTCCCAGGACATCTTCGTGCCAGTATTGCAACAAGAGACCAAGGAAACTGACCCATACTAGGGCTGAGACAAAGAAAGCTGAGTCATTAAGAACCAGATTGGGAGACCATTTTTGTAGAGTAAGAGAGTAACAACCAAGCATCTAGGGGTCTTCGCATAAGATATTAGAAAGATATTCCATACTTGAAAACTCAAAGGAAAAGAAACCTTTCGCCATTACAGCAATGTCAACTTGACCTTTAAGGAACCATTTAAACTTCCTAACAACTTTGATATTAGGTCTACCCCCCTACAAACTTGCCAATCAAGGTCATCTCCATAAAAGAGATCGAGAAATCAATCAGGGGATTAGGGATAAAAATAGAAAAATATCCTTTAGTAGGGCTACAGGCCACATTAACCGTAGGAAAGGAATATTTTCCAGTTGGTTTAATACCAAAAAGCGCAGACCCCTTACCTTTAGTATCACATTTTTCATCATTATTAGGTTTAGGACCTTCCTTGAGAGATTCCTTGTCTTGATGAGACCCACTAAATTCAGGTGGCCCATCTCCAATATTTTTCTCAAAGTCAGCAACCTTGGTTGACTTCTGACCATTCTGATCAGGTTTAGCCCCTCTCCTGTTCTGCAGGGGTTGCCCTCCAGCAGAGCTATCCGCCTGAGGAATACCCAGATTTGTAACTGCACCAGCAACAACAATACCACCATTGATAGGCTTTCCATTCAAAAACATTTTCCCGCTCAAACTCTCTTCCGAGGTCGCTTTGCTTCCACTCGGAGTCTCTGCCATATCCCAAATTGTGTATGGAAAAATTTTATTTGCTAAATCCACCTTCTCAAAGGATTTCTTCTATTTGCTACAATTGTTAGAATGTAGTCAAAAATACTTATTGACATGAGTATATGCAATCTATAATTGCTGATTATAGATCCATTAAAGTTCACATGAATATTTATCACCTATAGTGATTGATCAATACCTCTATTCTGCTCGGCAGCCTTGAATCTGGTTCTTGATAACCTATTTCATCTTTTGTTGTGTCTTTGCATAAAACTCTATTTCTAATCCATAGAAGTGTCTGCGGCTACAATCATCATCACATCCCTTTGTTCTAATTGATTACACATCTATTTATATATTGAATTTGACCTAAATGAGTTTCACGCTTTACAATGTTAACTCTATGATCAAAGGTTTACAACTTTACCTTGATATCCTAGTTTGCATGTTTCTAATCAGTTAGACTGATTAAAACACTTAAAATTACTTTACTTTTCCCTCAAGAAATGGATTTAAATAAAATCAAAAAGCTAAATATAAAACACAAGTGTTTTATCTGACCTGTAAGTCAGATCCACAGTTCTCAGTATTATAACTATCTCTCGGTAGACTGGTGCTCGGGTTTCTATGTAGTCTGCTTGTCGGGTTCCTTTGTGAACTGTTTGTCAAGTTCCTCTATTGTTTGCTCTATCGGGTTACACTATAAACTTTGTTGTCAGGTTCCCTTGTGAAGTTGTTTGTCAGGTTGCACTAAACATGTCTTATGGTGTTGGTGTCATCGATTATTCAAAACTATTTTCCTTTGCATACTAATGGAAAAATTTATCTTCAAACAACTATTGAAAGTAGGAAATGAGTCCTGACAATAAGGTTTGATCAGGTATCCAAGTACAATAAATCTCTATAAATAAGAGAAAAAGAGAAAACTCAGTGGGAAAAACCCCTCTCCGATAAGAGATGAAGCCTAGTGAAGGACTGAAGAAGCCTGCAAACTAGAGAATGCCTCGTAAAATAGGAATAAAGAATGAACATGAAGAACACCACCGAAGCATGAGGCTACAAACATTGTCAAATAATAATCGGTGGAACTTCCATTGTAATAAAACATGATTAGGTAGAGAAGAATCTAATCTACATGAGTGCCCTCAAATGACACTACTCGAATCAGAATGGAAAACAAAGGAAAATATCAAAACTCGAAGATACAGATGGCGAAAAAAACCAAATTCTAAAAAGTTGATCAAAATATGGAAGGATGCCTCCAAAACAGGAATGAAAGAGTGTCCATATGGTAAATGATTCATGTCACCAAAATGCATAGGCACCCAGCCACTGCATTCACCTAGTACATAGGAATAAATATTGAATACATAGCTCACTCCATCAAACTAAGGAAGCATTAGAACCAATAGGAGATACCCCCATAATGTTGAGAAGGGACGTGCAAGATAGGTACACTGAAACAAATTGTCAAGAACAATTGCATGACGAAGAACCAAGAACATCGAGAGTGCAGAAGAAAGTACAAGCACATATAAAGGATGGTGTCATGGAAGGATCACTCTGTTGACACACATCATGAGGCTAATGTCGTGGAAGGAACACTCACTTGACAAAGGTAGATGCCAAACAAACAAAACATCAACCCCCCATGGCACTTTATAATGGAGTGCAAGTACAAATAGACACAAAATGTGCAAGATCCCAAGCATGAAATAGATGACACTCTATCTTATTGTGTTTGAAAAAAAGAAATGATACAAAAATAGATGTCTACAATGCTCAAGAATGACAAAAAGTTGTGAGAACATGAGTAACATCTAAAAAGGAGTCATCTCATGCAAGAAAAATAATCCCAAGACCTGAAACATCCAAGATATTCACCAGATTACAAAAAGCAAAAACTAAATAAAATATACCTGAAGTAGATTCTGGAGATGAAACTCATACCACAGTGAGGAGCACATAAAAAAATTTCCAAAAATATGCGGAAGTCATAAAATGGAGCCCAAATGAGCAAGATATGACTCCTGGAGTGCAAAAAGGAACCCTGACTTTGATTAGAAAAAAACCCTGCAAGATGGAAAAATCATAAAACCCAGCCTGCAAAATCAGATTGGGCTTTGACGATATCTTGTTTGCCCAAAAATGCCTCCATTTGCTCGAGATATGAGAAACAAACTGAAGAGGGCTGCAAAACAAGAAGAACTCCAAGTGATCTCGGCTAAATTTGGTGAATCTCGACTAAATCTGGCAATGTCGCTAAATATGGAGGGACTGCCAAAATTTTTGCCAAAATTGGTAGAGGTACCAAGAAAAAAATCATAAAAAAAATTGTTGCCTCGAAAAATGTGCCCCAAATAGGGCAGTACAACACAAAATTGTCTTAGAATGCAACTGTGTCCAAATTGGACATGCCTTATATGAAAATAGGGGTTTTTGGGCCTTTTAAGCGCAACCATGAGATTCGTTTGAGTCCAAAGTGCTCCAAAAACAAACTCCCCCAGATCCATAAAATTCTAAAATAGAAAACCTCTTGAAAACCTGGATTTGAAGAACAAGGTCAAATCTCTCATGAAGAGAATAGGTGCATGAAGATATCGAGCTCTAATACCATATTGGATTTGATGAAAAATCAACCCTAGAGCTCTCAAGAATCACCTGCATCCAAACTTGTCATAGAAAGAGAGAAGCAAAAGCTATGGAGGCCGAAAATAACATATCGATGAAAGAGGAAACATATTGTGTAAATAATGGAGAGAAATCCCTCAATACAATAGAATTCTCAGATAATTAATAATTGCAAAGAGATCAAACCTTATAAAGATGATAAAAACCCTATAAGGGAAAAACCTAGGTTGCATGATAATAATTAATAAAAGAATTAATTATTATATGCCTAAAGTTTAGCTTAAGGAAACTAGAGATAATAAGTGACTTAATAATTAAATCAAAATGATTTACTTAATAAGTGAAATAATTTATTACTCTAAAATAAAGTTCCTATAATAAACTATTTAAATGTATGGACTCGTTCAATATTTTCTTAATCATGTTAGGAATGGGGAGCAACAAAATCACGCGTGACCCCATTTTAGTTAATCATGCACCATGTACTAGGCCTCCGCGAGGGGAATGTCAGTTCATTTGGGAGCCCTAAAAAACACTATTTTTACTAATTTATTTGTCATTTTTTGTCATTGTAACTATTCTCCTGCCATTTCACTCTGCAACTCAACTCTCCATCTTAGCTCTGTAACCGTTTTTGCTCTACTCCGCAACCTCCATATAGCATTGTGCCCATCAAGCATGCTTCCTTTGTTGTGTGTGTAGTGATTGATTTAAATAATAATTTTGTAAATGTATTTCAGTTCCTTCAATGTTTATTATTTTTCAAATGTCGTCGAGGGTTTTGGTTTGTTGTTAAATGATTATTTGTATGCATAAAGGGTTACGATAAAATGATGGATTTTGCTTCTGTGTACATGCAATTTGGTATCTTTTGTCATCGTTTGTTCAAATGTGTTCCATTTCCTTTAAATGTTTATTATTTTGCAAATGTATTCAAGGGTTTCAGTTTGTTGTTCAATGATTATCCGCATGCATAAAGGGTTTCAATAAAATGATTGATTTTGCTTCTGCGTACATGCATTTTGGTATCTTTTGTCATCATTTGTTCAAATGTGTTCCATTTCCTTTAAATGTTTATTATTTTGCAAATGTATTTGAGGGTTTTGGTTTGTTGTTCAATGATTATCCGTATGCATAAAGGGTTGCATTAAAATGATTTTATTTTCCTTCCCCGTTCACGCGTTATGGTATTTTTTTTCATCATTTGTTCAAATGTGTTCCATTTCCTTAAAATGTTTATTATTTTTTGCAAATGTCATTAAGGTTTTTTAAATTTCTGTAAAATGATTATCCATATGCATAAAGGGTTACAATAAACTAATGGATTTTCCTTCCTCGTTCATGCATTTTGGTATTTTTTGTCATCATTTGTTCAAATGTGTTCTATTTCCTTAAAATATTTATTATTTTGCAAATGTAGTCGAGGGTTTCAGTCTATTGTTCAATGATTATCCGTACGCATAAAGGGTTGCAATAAAATGATGGATTTTCCTTCTTTGTTCATGCATTTTGGTATCTTTTGTCATAACTTATTCAAATGTGTTATTTTTCCTTTAAATGTTTATTATTTTGCAAATGTATTCGAGGGTTTCGGTTTGTTGTTCAATGATTATCCATATGCATAAGGGATTGCAATAAAATGATGGATTTTCCTTCCCTGTTCATGCATTTTGGTATCTGTTGTCATCATTTGTTCAAATGTGTCATCAGTTGTCATATTTTTGAATCTTATTTCATCATTATAAAATTCATGGTTAATGCACATCATGTCATATATTGCTTCTAGATCAAATGGGATTTGATTTTCTCTATAAGGATATCTATTATTAGAATTTTCCTGTGTTGTTTTTAGTGAATCTGTTTCAGGTAAAGGTGTGCTTATTAATTTTTCTTAAACATGACATATCGTTGTATTATTTTCTTTCATTTTATCTTGTAATTCATACCATGCCTTTAATTCATCTCTTAATTCATCATGTACAACCATAATTTCCCTAAGTAATTCACTTAAAATTTTCCTCTTAACTTCCATGTTTTTAACAAGCTCTTCTTGTTTTAACTTGTTGGTGAGATCAGAATTATTTTTATTGCCGTTTTTACTATTATCCTCAGTGTCTTCATTTGTTATATTATTAGAAGATAATGGAAATGATGGAATTGTGTTCAAATCTAAAGTCATCAGAGATTGATTAATTAATACTTCTTTTTCGTGACAGTTATTATTCTGAATAATTTCTTCTTCTTCAAAATTCAGATCAATTAGGGGATTTGATTCCCCCCTTTTGTTGTTGTTAAAAAATTTGGAATTAGTTAATGAATAATTTAATTGGTTAGCTGGGGGGTAGGATATATCGGGATTTTATTGAAAGGATTTAACTCTGCTTCTCGATTTTCATCTTGATTTATATTATTTTCTACTATTTCCCCTTCTTAGATATCAGTGTTGTTGATATTTTCGGTGGACTGTTCATATTCTAGTTTTTTCTTAAGATTAAAAGCCCTTTTCTAAATTTAAATCTATAGTAATATCATTATCTAAGTATAAATGCTCATTAGATTCATTATTTTGGTTTAAATGAGCATATCAACAAAATCCTCGTTCAAGCTAGGGTTATGTAAGACAACATTGTTGTGTATTTCACCTTAATATAGTTATGGTTTTAGAACATATATTGATCTATTTTTTATTATCTTAATTGGTAAAATTTTAAGATCCAAGTGATCTTTAATAAAAAATTTGAAATTGTTTGAGGAAAGAATTTTTTCTTCTAAACCTTCATATCCTCCTAGCATATTTCCTACTATGATCAAAACACAAGTATGTCACAATTCAATAGGAAAATTGGGGATTTTTATCCATCTATGGCATGGTGGGAAAATATTTTTAAAAGGGTCAAAATTTCGGATGCAAATAATAAATTTAACCATAAACCCTTTGCAAAAAATAGGGGGTCTGTTTAGGAGTCTTTCTTTCAAAGAGACTTGAAAACAATCGATAAAGAAAACACCGTTCTCAAGAGAAGATATACTTACCTAGTTCTAAAATGAATCTTGAAACCATTTTATAATACTGAACCCGAAAATCCCATGACTGCCCCATTTAGCATATAAACCATGTTTTTGGCAGTGATCCTAGAGGGCATCCGAATAGATATTGCTAATAATCATAGTGTCCTCTATTTTGATAGAGTTTGAGCCATCATGTGGTTCAGAATTAGCAAGAAGCCCCAAATTATCTTTAGGGTCTAGAAAATGTTGGGCAAGGATGGTCAGCTCTTTGTCCAAACTAGGTTTGGATTTTTTTTATGTCATGCCTACTGTGCATAGATTCTTAGAGATATGATCCTTCAAAGAAGAATTTGAAGAACTGGAGGACCAATTACCTAGAGATAGGTTGTTTACTCCAGTCGCAAAGGAAGGTATTTTATTAGTGACTAGAATGATCCAAATATTATTTCCCTTGCTTCTTTCTTCATTATGTCCAAAAACCCTTCTAGGGTTTCTTCTATCTCTTCAGCTATGTACTATCTGCCGGTCGTAGTAATTTTGTTTGCCTGATTCTCGAAACGACAACCTAGGTTTCTGATTCCCTCATTTTGATTATAAGCTGTGATAGTTAGAGGAACCATAGTGTCACATAGCTACAATTTATTTTTATGTGGAGAGAATTTTGCAAGAGACTCACCTTCTTTAATTCACCATATCCCATTTTCAACCCTTGGAGAGGCTTGAGCCAGGGCATCAAACTTATTTTTCAATATTAGTTCTTCCCAATCAGTAGAGAGTCTATTATATCTTGTTTTATTGAAGAATGCCTCTTTCTTTTTTGTATTAATCGCTTACAAAGCTATCTTGGATTTGTGATCCATTATATTTGATGGTGTCCAAATTGTATCTTCCTTAGATATTAGCTTGGGTATGTTGATTAATAATTTGTGTTGGGAATTTAGGTCAAAATATTCCTTGTTATTGACAACATTTTGATAGAATTTTACAAATTATAAAGCTAAATTTTGAGGATTATCTATAGTTTCTCCTCTCTCTTTCTTGATGCTTAGAATTATGTTAATATTCCCTCTAGCCTTTGTACTATTATGAAAGAATTTGGTGTTATGATCCCCTTCGGACAACCATGTCTCCCTCGATTTTTGCTTCCAATAAATCCTCTTTTTGTTAAATGTTCTTCATATTGTTGTAGTAATTATTTTTCTTTTAAATATTTTTCACATGCCCACCTTAAATATTTTCTCATTAAATTCATAGATGCTATTTTCTATATTAATTTTCTCAGTGAAAATATTTTTAAAGTGATATTTATTCCAATTTAAGATTTTTTTTTAATGCCTTCAATTTGGAAACAAAGCAAAATATTTTAGATCCGTCAAACTTTCCTTCATTCCACCATCCTTCAACTAGGATAATGAAGTTTTTATCATGAAACCACATATATTCAAATTTGAAAGGATTCCTAGTTGGTTTGCATTCTTAGGCTATCTCTAAACTAACAGGGAAGTGGTTTGAACCAGAAATGGAAAGGATGGATGATTACATGGTACCATTGAAGGTTCTCAAATCTCCCATAAACATAAATCTATCTAGTTTTTCTGCTATGTAACAAAATTTTGTTCTTTTTTTGTTCCATGTGAATCTGCCATTATTGGGTTTAATATCAATAATGTTGTCAAAGACTATCCATTCTCTAAAGTTTTTAATGTTTGTGCCTCTCTTTGTATTCATCCTATTTTTTCATTAATGTCCCTAATGGAGTTAAAATCACCTCCAAGGATATACTTCCTTTCTTTATCTATGTTACAAAAGGTTTCAATCTCATTCCATACCTCTCTTTTACTAATGGTTCTGATTGGACTGTATACATTTATAAGAACAAAATTTAATGGTCTCTTCACACTTCTAACTACTCCACTCATCCAATTGGGTTTTCTAATAATATTATCTATATTTATTTTCCTTGGGTCCCACATTATAGCTAAGCCCCCTGATGCATTATTAACATCTCAAGTGTCTATCTTCCAAAATCCTATTTTCCTATTCAATTTATTGATTTCTTCATTTTTTTAGTTTAGTTTCTTATATGAGTATGATTTCAAAATTTACGGTGTTTAGGTTTCTCTTTATTAAGAGTTGTTTTTTAGGGGCATTTAGGCCCCTAACATTCCATGTAGTGAGCCTCATTGCGCAGTGGGAAGGAACTTCCCCTTCCTTTCCTGAAAAATAGTTGTTAGTTTAGCTTGGTTGCTTGCTTCCCCATCTTTGATACCTAATTTTGTTAGAGATTTCCTTCCTCTCATCCCCAACAACTTGCAACAAATTGGGTTGTCCATACCTTCCATACTTGTTACTAGACCAACTTTTACTTCATTGTTGCACACAAATTCAATAATTTGTTTACTTGGCAGCTCCATCTCTTGAAACTCACCTTCCTCTTCCAATTATCTCATAATATGTTTACTAAAGGATTTTATGAATTCATTTTCTAAACAAGTTTCCAATTGTCTTCTTCCACATCATGTTATGATTGAATTTTGGCTCTTTGTTTTTAGTTGTAACATCAACTTCCATGTTCATTTGCTGAGTATAATTCTCAGTCAAATGGTAAAAAAGCTCCTTCCCAAAGTTTTCCTCTATAGAATTCATATTAGGGTTAATTCCTACACTATTATAAACAGTTTCCATTTCTATAGGAAATAAAATTTCCTTTTGGGGTAATTCAATGGGGATATGTGCTATATTGTTGATTGTGTTTGCTTCGATATTCACTTGTTTGATTTCATTACCCCTTTATTTGTTAAGAACCATGTTAATATTATCCTTCTATTTTTGCAGATTGTACCAATATATCAATTCTTCCCTAACTTCATCTTTAGCCGAGATAATCTCATCTAGCAACCCACTTTAAAAATGCCGTACTCATTTCCATTTTCCTTACAGACTCCTCATGGGCAAGATATTTCTTTCTTATTAGAGTTAATGTTTCCTTATCTCCCATGCCAATTTTTGTATCACTTGATTTGGTCACAGTCAACCCTATAACCTTCTCATCTTCTTCCATATTAAGGAGCTCCTCCACAACATATTCCACCACTTTTTCAATTATTTCCTTATTCAGATTTTTAGCTCCCTTTTTAATGGTATATTTTTCTATGCCAGCTTCCTTCATAATCTCCATTTTGTCAAAATGATCAAGAGATGTCAAAATTTTTGATTTTGATTTGTGGGTTGGTATTTCTATATCCACCAGTGATATGTTTCTTGGGTTAGTCAAATCTGAAGGATGCATGTCTTCAATAATTTCACCTTCTTCTATATCCAAGTCTATTAGGGGGTAGAACTTGGTGAAGGGATTGTTGTAAAGACACAGTTGCGAGATGATCTAAAGGAATGATTGCATTACAGTTAGAATATGTGTTGACTGATTTAAGAATATGTTGCGTTGTTATTGTTTGAAGAGGGACCATATTGACAGCAAGGATCAGGGCATTCCTTTCAAGTGTAAAACCTTCGTGATGATTATTAAAAGAGATTTTTATATCAATAGGATACCTCATCTATAGATTCATGGTTATTGGGGTAACAATGTAAAATTTTGACCTAACAGAGTGAGCTACTTTATATTTTCTAAAAATAGCAATGTCATTTATATGTCCAAAGTAAATTTCAAGATTAAAATGGTAAATATATTGATTTGTGATAATTTTTATTGGTTTGATATTATCACTGTTCATTGTCATATTTGTTAACAATTTAACAGAAGAGGTTTTAGGTAGGATTCTTCAATACCAATAGACACACCCATTAAATTTCCTAATTTCTTTAGTATTTTACTATGTAAGAGTTCAGCTGAAAAATTGTGAATAACTACCCATCTATGAACAATTATCGATTTAAATTTTTTAGGATCAAAATTAGGCATCCAATTCAGAAATTTGATATGGAATCCTTCATAGAATATAATACTATCATTTAACAATTTTTCTTTAAGACCTATTTCTTTACAATCTATGAATAAAAAGTTACCAGACAGGATTGATGTACTTACCTGCTCCCTGAAGGATGCCATCAACCAGTCTACATTGTCGTCTAATGAGGAATCTAGGCCACACCACTTCTCAAATAAACCATGTTTTCTACAATGTTCCCAAAGCCCTTTCGTAAACACATTATTTACCAAAGCTGTGATGGTATTGTTTTCTTCCAAATTTCCAAAGTGAGAGACATTATATACTGGCTACGGGGGCTTTTTAGGGTTTGAAACTAACCCTTTAATTTCTTGACATGATTGTAAAATAGGTTGAGGGTTCTACATCAAATCATTAGGGTGTACCTAAAATAGTATGAGTGTATTCAAAACCCCAATAGTCTTTGACCTTCTATAATCAATCTAGTGTTAGGGTTATTGGGGGCTCCATTAAAATCTGGAGGAGGATGGGTGGATTACCTACTATGATATGTCATCAAATTTATGACAATTTGTGGGGAGTGTGTTATTGCCACCTTCGGTTGACCTAATGGAATGGTATTGGTTCCAGAGGCAATGAATGACATTCTCTTAGTAATGGGTATTAACCCGTATCATCTTAAAATGGAAGCACTTCCATTTTGGTAGGTTTAGCACCCTCATTTAGTACACTTGCATATTAGATCTACATTTTAGGATGCATCTACACTTTATTGTCCATTTCTAGATGAAACTAGGGTTAGGATCCTATGGATCCTCCTTAATTTCCTTCTCTATGGATTTATTTTTAGGTAGAACCTATGTATTGTCTCTCCTAATCTTCATCATACCTCCTCTATGGCCTTTGTGCCTCTTCTCAGCACTCTGGTGTGTTTTCTCACCTTCCTAGGTCCCCGACTGACTTGGGAATCTTGCAGATTTCTCAAGGTGACCTGCCTGAAACCTCAGGTTAGGGTTGAAGTCGATTCTAACTTAGGTCAAAATCAAGGTCTACCTTGACCTAGGTCAAGGTCAAGGTCAAACTTGACCTAGGTCAAGGTCGAGGTCAATTTTGACCTATGTCGGGTGTCGATTCCCGCTTTCAGATCCGGAGCTTATCGGGGTTCTAAACTTAAAAATAGGTCCCCGGGTCCGGATGCAGAAGTGTTTTCTCCCATATTCAAATTAATACATCCCCTCCTTGGTTAGTGATTGTAATTGGACCATAATTTAAGGAAAAATTTGAATTTGAGTCCCTTGCATTGCCTTAGGAGGTCTATATTGAGATCTCTATATAAACACTCTCTTTTGCCTTCATTTCTTCATGAAATGAAATCGTGAGATGACATGATGAAATTACGATTATGACATGATGATGATGCAAGAAAGAAAGAGGATGATATAGAAGAAAAATATATGATGATGCCTTAATACATACAAGCATTTTGAGGACGAGCTATTCTGGATCTTCTTTGGAGAAAGAAAGAGTTCTTCCTTCCTTCCTTCTTCTTGGATCTAGCATTTTCAACATTCAAGCATTCAAAAGATACTATCATGGGGTAGAAAATATGGATTGTGAGTTTGATAGGAATACTTTAGCCTTGGGGGCTTGGTATTCTTTCTTTATCATATTCAAATCTATGCATTGCTTTCTCATTTTCAATTCATGTTAGGGTTTTAATCTAGAGGATTAGATCTTGGCATTATAAATTCAAAGCTCTTTCTAAGAGCAACACACACATACATTCTACTATATTAAACTATTAGTGGAGGTGGAAACCACCAAAATGGGGTTTTGACTAAGGCAAAACCCTATATAGCCACCCCAAAACCCCCTTTTTAAGATATTTGCAGGTGTTGTTTCAGGAGTTGCAGGTTGCAATCAGACATTCTGTTCTGGGTCAAAATCAACATTCTATTCTGGGTCAGAATCGGAGGTCGATTCCACCCTAGGTTGGAATCATAAATTTTGGGTTAATGGTGACATTGACTTGAGGGTCAAAATCAAAACTGAGCCAGATCGGAAAAAGATTTTTGGGTTTTGTCTGTCTCTACGTTTCTATTCTAGATTCGGTTGCAAATTTTCCATAAACTCAACACATGCATAAGAAAAAGGGTATTTCTAGATCCTCTATGATGTGAGGTAGGTTTTTACTCCATTATTATTTGCAAGTATTTCTATCTTTACATTCCTTATCATAACAATTAAATGTAAATGGTTGAATATGTCATAGGGTCTCTTTTATATGCAAATCTTCATTGTTAAAACCCTATTTAAAAGACCATCCAAATTTACCCTTTACATTTTGGTGAACCCGTGATAGACAACTCTTTCTTTTTGGTGTTAGATTTACATTTTATATTATATCTTGCATGAATATAGAAGTAGATTTATTTTATGCTCTTGCATTTATATTTCAAAAATATATTAAAAAAAAATTACAAAATTTCTTTAAAAAAAACACAAAAACATTTACATGCTAGTAATTTTATTTTGTGTTCAACATGTATGACTTTTGTTTTTGTACGCCTCTCTTTTCGATTCCCCAGCTTTCATAAGGCGAGGGTTAGTCGCAAAGGTTTCACAAATGAATGCAAATCAAGTATATAATGACTACTAAATGAATACTAGAAACGTGATCAATAAAATGTACAAGCAAGAGAAAGGAAGACAAATAAATGCAAACCCCACGATGCTTGAAGCTTCTATTGCTTCTCTCTACTCCTTCTGAAATATTGTTCTTGATGCTCAGTATTGGCGAGGCAACGTTTATGATTTGAGAAGTGTCAAGAATTTGATAATTGAAATGTGTGTGTGTGGTCGCAAGATGGCTTGAATGCTAGAACCAAACTGACGGAGTAATAGCGCACGAGAGCTTGAAACCCTGGACCCTTCAAATGGTTATGAAGGGTTTATTACATAGGAATTGGTGATGATATGAATAGTTGAGATCAATCCCAGAGATGGGGAGATGAACGGTTGAGATCAAAAGGAATATGAGAGGTCATCAGTAAACTCCACCTCTTCATTTGGTAAAGAGGAGATAGAGTTTGGTTAACTGAAGAGCTAATTATGAGTTACTTTTTTGAACTGAAGAGGTGGGTGAAGTTACCCATGTGGACTGGAGAGATGGGTGGAGTAACCCATGTGATCTAATTGGAGTTATCTCTTTGAAGATAAATGAAGATTTAATTCATTTATTTAATAATTGTTTTCAACATGTGAGATAATTGAATTTTTTTTATTAAGAATTGCTTTATTTGATGAAATTAAATTAATTTAATTGGAAGAATTTAATTAGTAAGTTTAAATATTTGAATTTAAACTATAGGAAATTGAGTTTATCTAATCAATTAATGGTAATTAATCAATTAAAGCTATTTAATTAAATAAAATTAATTATTTAATTAATTTTGGGAATTCGATTATATGATTTGGGGAATGAATTTAGAGGAAAATAGATGATTAATTAATGATTTAAAAACCATTAATTAATAGATGAAAATTAGTGTTTTTAATATAAAGTCACAAGCCTATCCATTTTAGGGTGTCTACATTTGCCCCTCTTTGATGCGATGTGACGTGTTGCAGTGTGTCAAAGATTCTTTGATTTTTCCCCAGCTTGCCCCGATATTTAGTAGGTGTATTTATGCCCCCTCAACAAATTTGAGCAAAAATTCGCAAGACGAGCATTAATTTGTTGAAACTGCAAATTTTAGAACTGGGTAGCTGACGGATCTGAAAAATACGTTAAAATGCCCCTGTAATTGACCTTCAAAGTTTTCGAGGATCGGGAAGAAATTTCAGAGCTCCTGGGTGAAATTAGGGTTTTTTGGAACCCCTATAAGTAGCTAAGAGAGCTCTTCATTTGTCGCTTTGCGATTTTGTGCTCTAGATCATTGGTGAGTTTTGGTTTTTGATTTCTGCTTTATTTCTTCACTGGGCGTATCTTGCACTGTCGGGAGTCCAGACCTGCGGGACTTGTATATAGATTCTAGCTGACTGAGGATGAGAGGTCAATTCTTCGTGATCTGGGATTGTATTGGATTTGTTACATGCCTGAGATTACGACCAACAGGGGTCTGATCTCTGCTCTTGTAGAGCGTTGGCACTCTGAGACGTGCACTTTCTGGTTGCCCACTAGGGAGTGCATTGTGACCTTGGAGGATGTGTATCACATCCTCCAACTCCCTATCTAGGGTGAGCTGGTGGAGTATTCCACACACACTGGTATTACTGCTTTGACTGAGCTCTCTGGACTGCCCCGGGATCAGCTCGGGCTTGCAGGGGGTTATGACATTCCTTGGTCAAGGTTCGGTTTAGGCCTTGATAGACTATCCATGCTGCTGGGTAGTTTGATTTGTGGGATCTTATGCCCTGATCATCGTTAGTGTGGTTTTTCTGTTGGGTTTGGTAGTGTCCCGCAGAGTATGGTCCGAGACCATACCGTCTTTGCTTGGGACTCATGCATGTTGGCCCACATGCATTTTCATATGTTGTATGTGGCTTACCTTGATGGTAAGTCACTTGGGTGTGGTGCCACTTTATTACAGATTTGGGCATGGGAGCATATAGCTGTCTATCGTCCTGTTGGTGCCCGTGCTCTCCCGGTCGATAGGTCGTATGTGTATATGTATGATGGTGCGATTGTCCAAAACCATATGGGTCATCTTTCATATTGGCGACAGCAGCTAGATATGATTCCATACTTTATCTAGAGACCTTACAGAGATTGTCTTGTTTGGGATGGAGAGGACATCCATCTCCCCATTTGCCAACATCAAAGGTATTTGATTAGCCATGTGAGTGATCATGTACATATGATCAATTTTCATAACACCGACAGGGTGTTACATCAGTTTGGAGAGCAGCAGGATGTGTCAGACTCATATGCCTATTTTGCTCGAAGGTCCAGGGATGCTCGTGTATGGGGTGTTGTAGTGTCACTGGATGCTCCTTGCACTAAGTTCTTGGGGTTGCTTCCCGTGGCATGGACCTGGTGCTCTGCCACTCTGGACCCAGGTTTGTATTATTTCTGATATTCTTATGTACTTCCTTTCTGTTTGCTCATGTCTTGTTATGGTACTATATATCTTGATCTGCTCTGGTACTGATAATTGAATTATGTCTTTTTGCAGGCACTACTCCATAGTTTGATGCATACTGGTTGCACCATCAGCCTATTTCTTTGACACATGTCTTGCGTCCTGTTCCCAGGACTATTATGAGGAGGGCCCGTCAGGTACGGCATGGTAGGGGAGGCCATGATGGAGGGAGAGGTGGTGGTAGGGGGAGAGGAGGGGGAGATGGNGGGATGGAGGAGGGAGAGATGGTGGGAGGGACAAAGGATGGGGTAGAGGAGATGATGGAGGGGATGATCCTTGTCATGTGGATGTGGAGCTTGCAGATATAGATGTGGAGGCTCTTGATGAGTAGAGTGCTGAGACCGGTTCCTTGGGGGAGAGTGGCAGTAGCAGGAGCAGCACTGGGGAGAGCTCGGAGAGTGGCGATGATTTCGTGGTGCTCAGGCGGAGACGAGGTGAGGGACTGGATGGGGAAGTAGAGGAGGGTGACATGGACGTGGCGATGGGAAATATGGATGATGATCCCTCAGAGGTTGAGAGACTATCCCAACAGTCAGGATTTACAGGCCTGTCTTGCCTTATCTGATGCTCATGCGACCATTTTGGAGGCCCGTGTGACAACTACTAAGTCTAGAGAGCGACAGGCTCAGGCCGAGGTCCGTTCCTTTATTGATAGCATATAGGATGTTGCTCATAGGGATATTCTGGATAGATATTATAGATCTGGGTGAGAGGCTCAGCGGGAGATAGATTACTGGAGATGACACTATGAGGGCACAGTTCCAGCTGCGCAAAGAGTGCCTAGCTATACAGCATCGCAGAGATCTAGCAGGGCTCAGTGGTCGCAAAGTAGTGGTGTCCAAGCTCCTGAGTCCTCTCACAAGACAAATTTAGATATGCCTCCCCCTCGTGCTCCTCCTGGCAAGGGTCGGGGTAGCTCTTGTTGACATGTTCCCTGTACCATTTTTGCAGTGATTCCTTGTATACTCTGAGTAGTACCATTTTTGTATCTCGATACACTGATATATATATTGATATACATGTTGATTACCTTCTTTGTTCAGACTTGCAACCTTTCATTTGTACTTAGATATTTTGATTTACATGAGATGCAGCTATGTTGTGATATGATGTGCAACGGATTACTTTCTATACGTATGGTTCTGTATGATTTGGTAGTTTAGATGATGAGATGTACATGCAATGTGATTCTTTTATGCAGACTCATATATGGATGATTTACTTTTCCTATGATACTGACATGTTGTGTAGGATGTTGTAAATGAGATGCATGTTTATATGAGAATCTTTATGGATGCATGTGTTTTTGCTTTATCATGTATGCAACTATCATGTTTTTGTACTTTTCTGATGCACTTAATGAATGAATACAATCTACTATGCACAAAATATCTGAGTAATGCATGTGTTAGTTAGAAAGAAGTTAGTTTGGATAGATATGCTCTAAGATTGATTTAATAGATTTGATGATAGAAAAGTTTTCTTTTTGCATTTTTTGGATATATATAAACTGATAGAAAGGATGAATGTCTCAAGTTGCTGCCCTAGTTTCCAATAATTGTCATCATTGCATCTTTTTTGTATTTTCTGATATTTCAGAAGAGCGTCGAATGATCCAGATCACATACCACCTGGATACCGCCACAACCTCTTGATAGCGGAAGGAGTAGAGAGATTGAATAGAAAGAGACCCATAGTGCACCCAAATATTGACCATCTGGATTCAACTATGTTCCCTGTTTGAAAAGAAAGAGAGCTAAGAGCACCCAAATATTGACCATCTGGATACCGCTTGTCCTCTGAGTTAATCTAAAACAAAGAAACCAAGATAGAACTCCTATGCACCCAGAGTCCATATGGATAACATTGTGAGCTCTTGATTTCCGAAAGAGAAAGCCAAGCAAACAAGATAGAACTCCTACGCCCCTAGAGTCAATCTGGATAGCATCGTGAGCTCTTGTTTTCAACATAAAGGGAAAGACCATAGAAACCAAGATAGAAATCCAAAGCAACTCAGAGTCTATCTAAATATTGTTGCGAGCTCTTGATTCTATAAACCAAACAAGTAAAAATAAAAGAGAAGGAATGTCCAATTCTTTCCCAGGGTTAAGCTCAGATCGTGGAATTGCGCGGCTGCCAGATAAGTGACAGCGCCTACCACATTTATCCTAAATCATCATGGCCCTAAAATCGAAATGAACATTCAACAGACAACAATCAAATAAAATAAGTCATGATCTATCATAGCTACTCTCCTCACATGGTGGATTCTGGAGTAGCGTAAGAACATAACCCTGAAATATAGACTGACATCTGACTGACTTGACTGACCTAGTCAACATTTTTGTGTGGTTTCTTGATGCAGTTGGATTCTCATGATTGGCTCAAACTCTTTGGATAGGCTTGATTGGCTTGTTTGGGTTGGTCGCGTTGGCAACAGATCGAGTTGTGTCAGATGGGCCGAATGCGTGTTCACAAAGCTCATGATTCTGACAATATTTATTGATAGATTTGATTACTCTGATCATGTTGGCAGTTAATCAAGCTATGTCAGATGTGCCCAATGCTTGTTCACAAAGCTCATGATTGCGACAATTGATAGTTTGGCTTGATCGCCTTTTTGCTTGCTGATTGAATTGATAGATTTTGATTTGATCAATTTGGCAGTTGATCAAGCTGTGTCAGATGGGCCCAATGCTGATTTGTAAAGCCAATGATTGTGACAATTGATTGATTGGGCATGCTTGCCCCTTGCTTTCTTTGATAACCGAGTTGGTTTTATTGCTTTGGATTCTTGCAGTTTTTGAATGGTTTTGATGAAGACTGATTTTCTCTTGGTTTTTGATCTTTTTAGGATTTTTTATGAGTTTTTTTATTTTTAGGATTTTTTTAGGACATTTGGAATCGTCCCCTAGTCTGGTGGATTAGTATTAACCATGGGTAACTCCTTGGTGCTCAGAGGGGATCGTGCTTCTGGATATTGCTTGGGATAGTCAGTCTTGCATTTTGAAGTGTGCTCAAGCTTTTGGAGCTCATTGATGGTGAAGCTGGATCTGAACACTTGGCGCCTATTTTCCAGGTTTTCACCAAGGTACCTACTCAATAGCACCTAATTGCCAAGTTTTCACTGAGAGATAAATTTTGTTTTGTGTTTACTTTTTTTCTTTTTTTGGTTGTCGCCAAGGCGCCTGTTTGCCAGGTTTTCACCAAGGTAACTTTTGTATTTTTTGATTTTTTTGGTATTTTCCGGATATGTAGATAAATGCCTTAACCATAAAGACCTTTAAGGGTAGAACCTCTTCAGGTGCATGTTGTTGATGTAGCTGGGGAGCTGATCTCCTTCTAGTGTTGCTAGTATGAATGCCCCACCCTGAGTAGAGCTGATAATAACAAATGGTCCTAGCTAGTTAGGCGTGAACTTACCAGGTTTGACTCGCTCTGCTTAATTCTTCTGATTTTCCATGAGGACAAGGTCTCCTACCTCAAATTTTCTTGGCTTTACCTTCTTGTGATAATTCCATCTAAGGCGATTCTGATAGCCTTGTAATTGGTTGAAGGCATGTTGCCTTCTTTCATCTAGTAGCTCTAGTTCACTGAGCCTCGCCACTCTATAGTCTTCATCTGAAACCAGGTTCTTTAATGATATCCTCAGGGATGGGATTTCCACTTTGAGGGGTAATACTGCCTTTGTTCCATAGACTAGGGAGAAAGGAGTTGCTCCTGTTGGTGTTCTCACACTAGTTTTGTATGCCCATAATGCGGGACTAAGCTGTAAATGCCAGTCTCGCCCTGATTCATTTACTGTTTTCTTCAGAATCTTCAGGATTGTCTTATTTGTAGCTTCGACTTGTCCATTCCCTTGAGGGTATTAAAATGATGAGAACCCTTGTTTGATGTGGAATTGTTCACATAGGTCTTCAACATCCTTGTTCTGGAAAGGGGTACCATGATCTGTCAGGATTGTTTGGGGGATCCCGTATCAACAAATGATGTGATTAAGTGTGAACATTGCTATCTATTTTCCAGTGATGTATGTGAGGGAAATTTCTTCCACCCACTTGGTGAAGTACTCTATTGCTGCTATGATGTACTTGTGTCCATTTGCTGAAGAAGGTGTTATTTTGCCCACTAGGTCAGATCCCCACATTGAAAATGGTAACAGTGATGTAATGGGGTTTAGTTCCTGTGCTGGTGCATGGATGAGGTCTCCATGAATTTGACATTGTCTACATCTTTGGACATGCTTGTGTGCATCTGTCTCTATTGTTGGCCAATAGTATCCCATGCAGATTATTTTCTTAGCTAAGTTGTTGCCACCTCCATGGGTTCCACATATTCCTTCATGTACCTCGTACAAAGCTTTCTGGGATTCCATGGAAGTGAGACATCATAGTAATGTTCCATCGAGACTTCATCTGTATAGAGTAGTTAAGAGGATAGTATACCTAGAGGCTTGGCGGATGAGGGCTTTTCTCTGGTTCCTAGACAAGTTTGGGGGTAAGACATTGTTTTGGAGATAGCTATAGACATCTTGGTACCATGGGGACTTAGGACCAACAAGGACACACGCTAATTCTATGATAGATTCCTGATGTGATGGCACCAAGATTTGCTCCACTAGAAATTGGAATTTGGTATCATTACCTGGCATATCAATCAGTGATGCTATGGTAGCCATCGCATCTGCTGCTTTGTTCTGTGCTCTTGGGACTTGCTCGAAGAGAATGTAATGAAACTTGGTGCGTAGTCATTCCATTTGTGCTCTGTAAGATATGAGATTCTCATCTTTGGTCATGTAATCATTGTTAACTTGGCTAATGACCAACTGTGAATCACCAAAGACTTTCAGATTCTTGATTCTCCATTGAATGGCTATCTTTAGGCCGATGACCAACGCTTCATATTTTGCTATATTGTTGGTGCATTGGAAGTTAAGTCTGAAAGACTTTGGAATTGTATCATGATCTAGAGTTATAAGAACTATCCCTACCCTCGCACCATGGTTTGTACATGATCCATCAAAATAAAGTTGCCATACCTCGATCGCCAGTTGTAGTGTCGTGATAGATTCGTCAGGAAAGTCTGAAACAATAGGTTGGTGGTCTTGAATTGGTGCCTCTGCTAGTTGATCAGTGATCACTTGTCCTTTGATAGCTTTTCTATCCACATACTCAATGTCGAACTTGCTTAATGTCATTACCCAATTGGTCAATCATCCAGTGAGTGCTGCTTTGCTCGGGAGGTACTTGATAGGATCAATATGTGCAACCAATTTTGTTTGGTGACTTAACATGTAGTGTCTGAGCTTTTGGGAAGTGAAAACAATTGCTAGGCATGACTTCTCAATGGTCATGTAATTTAGCTCATATCCAACCAAAGTCCTACTTAGATAGTAGACAACCCTCTCTTTTCCTGTGTCATCATGCTGTGCCAAGAGGACACCTAATGCTTATTCAGTCGCTGAGATATATAGAAGCAATGGTCTACCTTGTACTAGTGGTACCAATATAGGAGAATTTAGAAGGTAGTCTTTGAATATCTGAAATGCCTGTTCACATTGCTCTATCCATATGAACTTGATTTCTTTATGCAATAGATGTTGGAATGGGTGGCACTTGTCTGCCAGTTGAGCTATGAAGTGTCTGATCGATTGGAGCCTTCCTTGTAACCCTCTTAGTTGTCTCAGGTTTGATGGTGGAGGCATGTCCA